>OZ026623.1:69955034-70180034 GCA_964020975.1 Hermodice carunculata
AGCGATCCCCATGAAAAACAGACGCGCGTGTACTATATAACAGAAACACTGGACAACACATAGACTCTGTCAGCAAGAATATATAGTAGCTAATGGATTAGTACTGGCAAACAAAACGTCCAGTCCCTATTATATACAACTAAAAGTTGAATGTTTTTGCGTTAGCCTCATTTGAGAGATCACAGCTGCGAGCTAATTATATTTCTGCAAGGCTGTGTATGGCAAGGTTTGACAAGGGATGTTGGGTGTAAACGGGAGTAAAGGGGGGGGGGGGGGGGCTGGTTGATCACAGATCTTGGGAGTTTTCGTCTGGGAAATTCAAAGGCGGACAGTACAGGATGAAGTGACCACGGTCTTCGATGTTTATTTACAGCAGCAGCCTTCAGAGGGGACAATGTCAACATATTTTATGTTCTGAACGAGCGGGACTCGAACCTACAACCTTTGGCACCTGTCGCATAGCTGAAATGGGAAACGCACATATCCACTCGACCAAATCCTCAGTTTCATATACACATAACCGTTAGTATGAACGCTGAAAGCGTAGCTGGGTGTGAGTAATGTTAGGAAAGCCGTCGCCATACGCATAGCTTTAAGGGATTTAGTGACGAAAAAGGAATAGTTCAGGTACTTTTCCTTCGAATGATAAGAGCGTAGCAAATACTTTGATACCGTCGGGAAGATCATACAATAAGCTAAGGTTGGAAAGATCTAACATAACGATTTACTCTGCGTTTAATCCGCTATAATTGAAGAGGATTTCGCCTTATGCAACCAGTATGCGTAAGAACATAATCTGGAATCAAATTTAAGAGGCAGGGGACTCCGCATATATATATACATATATATATATATATATATACATATATATATATATATATATATATATATATATATATATATATATATATATATATATATGTATATATATATATATATACATATATATATATATATATATATATAAATATATATATATATATATATATATATATATATATATATATATATATATATATATATATATATATATATATATATATATATATATATAGGGAGACGCCACCTCAGCCTTCTTTGTTAAGTTCCATGCCAATACAGATCTTATCGACAACACTCTTTATTTATCGATTTATTTCGGAATCATTACAGACAGAACCACCAGAATATGGAATATCAATTGTAAACAAGGCTTTCAGAGACCTGGGACGTAATAATCAGATGAGCTGCCGAATTTTTCCTGAGCTGGACATTATGACATATATTTTATGGGTTGCTCACATATAAGATCAAACGAACGTGGACGCTTTTTCAAAAGGGTATTTTGTGATCGGAGACAGTAATGATTTCAGGTATACTTTGCCTATCTGCCACTAGAAAAGTTTGGGAAAGAATATTCGCCCATCCAATTTGTTAGTTTTGGTATATATCGCACGGGATCACAGTTAGGCAAGAATTTTATATCGTGCAATCTGTTTTCGCAATTAAAACTTTTCTGAAATAAACAAATTCTGTACAGAGAGAGTGCCGCCAAAGCTGTGGCTTAACTAAACTGAGAGGACAAGTTTTCTTTTCATCTGTATTCTTGACATCCCGAATATTCTGCAGGCGAACCTATTTTATGTTAACAAAAAAGTATTCACCTCTAACCACTTCGATATCAATCCAATCTCCATTAGTATTGCATCTGCTCTTTGCCATGTGAAGTGCCGTTTGTCTTGGTATACTACACCGGTCCATAACAGATTCCTCAGGTAGATCATTCCTCATCATAAACTGGTTGATACGCCTCTCATGTGGACATTTTTCTAAATATTTATTGGCACAACACAGCCTTCTCTTCAGATCCCTGGAATCAGAGACAAGCCAGCATGAATTATAGAGACATTAGAACGTCGGCTTATATACAAACAGGATTTAATATTAGCCACCAGGGCTTAATTTCTACCCCCTTTACCAGCTGATATTAGAGCTTCCGTTGTGAACGCCAGAAAACACCCATATAGGCATTAGTGCGTCAACTGAACACGCTGTTATAGACACTAGAGCTTGATATGTACACGCTGTTATAGACATTAGAGCTTGATATGTACACGCTGTTATCGACATTAGAGCTTGATATGTACACGCTGTTATAGACATTAGAGCTTCATATATACACGCTGGTATAGACATTAGAGCTTGATATGTACACGCCGTTATACACATTAGAGCTCGATATGTACACGCCGTTATACACATTAGAGCTTGATATGTACACGCTGTTTATAGACATTAGAGCTTGATATGTACACGCTGTTATAGACATTAGAGCTTGATATGTACACGCTGTTATAGACATTAGAGCTTGATATGTACACGCTGTTATAGACATTAGAGCTTCATATGTACACGCTGACTTCAACAAGAGAGCTGTCGGTGCTTGTGTCCGCTCTATTGATTGATCGTTATTATTTATCTTTTAACCAGGTTTGCTGGCTCAGTGGATAATCGCGGGTCTGTCGCCAGGCTATGGACGGTGAAATGGTACGGAGATGATAATGGAAGAATAATACATACTATATAATGAGTAAGAGGCAAAACAGCATCAATGTAATATATCAAACAATAGATAAAATAAAGATTTAACTTAAAATTAAGGCAAGCACATTGTGAATAAATCAAAATATAAAAACAAAATGTATAATAAAATGCTATTCTTTAGGAACAGCAATGGTCTCTTATTGATGATAGGGTCGGAGAGTTTTGGAAAATGGAAAAGGGGAGAGAGAACGAGGGAAAATCTTCCTAAACTGGCCCGTTTCCTCTTTGCATCGCCCATAGATTTACTGGTAAAATATATAATTTAAGCATAACTATACACACAGAGCTTCTAAAGATTGATAGCGAGGGAAGTTGCTGGGGAAGGAAAGGGAGGGGGGTCCATTTTGGGTACCACGGCAGATAATAGTTTGTTTACCATAGTTCATATTTACCGATGGGATTTGGAGCTACACATCGCGAGCTGCCCTAGTGGCATGAGAATGCATAGCATACGAATAAGCTAAATTACTTAATGATTCTGGCAAGAGACCATTGGTGACCTTATACATGAAAATATCCAGATGGTTTTTTACGCCGGTCCTCAAGCAGGGGGAGCTTACAGGAGTAATGCAGTTCCTGAACGGGATTTGGCCAGTACAATTTCGTTATTATGCACAGTGTTTCATGCTGAAGTATCTGAAGTTCATTTATACACTGAGCAGAGGTAATACCCAAGATAATGTCGCAATAGTCTAAGTAAGGGGTTACTAAGAATTTATAGAGGGTTAGTAGGATATATTTGGGTAAACATTTACTGCTCCGACCAAGAATTGCAATCCTTCCATTTACTCTAGAAGACAGTTGTTCAATATGTCGATTAGAGGAAAGAATACTGTCCACGATAATTCCAATATATTTGATGTTAGATTCGACAAATCTCTTCATTTCAAATTTTTGTTTGGTCAAGGGCAATTTTTTAACCCTATTTGTTTAGCCCAAGAGCATTAATTTATTCTTCTTGCTACTTAAGGTCATTTTGTTGGCTTGGCAACATCTGACTCTCGCCGTGGACCGTCGCTGAATGCTAGATGGCAGTGTCATCTTTGAAGAGATATGCGGCATTTGCTGACATTGGTGGGTAGATTTTCAATGTAAAGAATGAATAACAGCAGTCCCAAAATGGAGCCCTGGTGGACGCCGCACGTTATCTCTCGAGCTTCGATAAAACGTCATTTATTGAAGTGTGTTAAAGCGGGGCCAGTTGAATGTGAGTTGAGCCATAAAAGTTCGATAACTGTTATGACAAACTGATTATTGACCGTACCAAATGCCTTTTTAAGGTCAAGGATATAATATATAGATTGGCAATGAAGAAATCAAAGAAGAGTACTCCACGGCAACGGCCCTTATCAATGTCTCTCTGGATTAAGTCAACAAGCTGTACCAGGCCAGTGGCTCTGGAGTGTGCTTTCCACAAACTAGACTGGAAAGAGCCAAATACCCTTGTTCCCTAAAAATGTTTAAACTTTGGTCATGCATCACCATCTAAAGAATTTTCATTGTGACCAGTGTCACTGAGAGTAGAGAATAGTTGTTGACGCTCTTGTGTCGACCACCCTTTTAAACAAGTCACTTTTGCCATCTGCCACTCTCTGAACATATGCCCAGTCTCAAAGGTTTCATTCACCCCCTTCTCCAATTAAGACTGAGTCAACAGCTTTCCTAGGTATGCGCTGGACACTTACACTTCTGTTATTTCACGATGTTCATTTATTTCAACTCTATCAATGACGAGCTTGACTTGGATCCGTAGCGATTTGGTAGGGATAACTTTTTAGTTTTCGTAAGTTCGCTTTGGTTATCTTTATTATCGTGAACAGACTGACATATGTAAATTTTTCTTCAATATTTAAACTTGATTATTGACTTTGTTCCGAACTTTTTATTTACTATATTAGACTAATCTTCTGTTGCAGACATTACACTTGCTTTTATAGCTACAACTGTCCATGTAGCGGCTGGAGATTCAGCGGTAGATACTGGAGAAGACCTTAAAGCTTCACATGTACACATCTGATCAGACATCAGTCCTAGGTGAACTCGCTTTATTGGATATTAAAGCCGCAGCTGTGCATGCTATATTGAATTAATAAATGCTTACATTGAGCCCGATTTTGAAATTAATAATACATATTGATAAACCAAACTCGTTAAATAAGGCCAACCACAAATTCCTGACCCAAACATATTGCGTAAACCTTTCCCCCCTTGAATCAAGACTGAGTCAACATCTTTCATAAGCATGGGCTGGGCACTGCCAACCTATGCCAAGGAAAGCTGCTGTTGCTCTGGGGCATGTGATCTTGATAGGTTTTACCCACAACACTCAGTCACATTGTTTTTCATTACTGTTGATATCAGTTCTAACTCATTCCATACTATGGTGACAGGTATTGGTCAGTGGTTCTGGCGCTGTCTGGCAAGTCATGCTGCAGCTGCCGCACTGACTTAAGACTATAGACAGGTTGGTACTTGAATGAAAGGTCTTTTAGTGAAAAATTTAAACATGTAATTGGTGTCTTAAATCTAGGTAAATATACGGAAGAATCAGGAACTGGTTTGGAATGAGTTAAAACACAACAGTAGATGACATTTGACCACTAGTAAGTTTCGCCTATCTAGGGTGTGTGGGACGTTTGGGGTGTGTGTGTGTGGAGGGGGGGGGTTACTGTTCTCCTCCAACGCCTTCCCAACATTTAACCAGGTAAACGTGCTGTTATTATATTATTCTTATTCCATATTCAATTATCAAATGCTGACATTAAGCCCAATTTTGATATTGATAACACGCCCCTGATAAACCTAACTCGTTAACTAACTCGTTCTTTAAGACCAACCACTAATTCCTGACCCAAACGTAGCATGCAATTGCGTCAACGATTTCTTCCATTAGTTAAGAATGGGTCAACAGCTTTCCTTGGCATGGGCTGGGCAACTATTACCCAACCTATGCCAAGGAAAGCTGTTGACCACGGGCATGTGGTCTTGATAGGTTTCAACTGCGATGCTCAGTCACATTGTTTTTCATTACTGTTGAAATTATTTTAAAACACAGACGCAGACGACATTGGACAACCGGTAGGTTTCGCCAATTTAGGGGGGAAGGGTTTTTTGGTATTAATTAACGCCATTTGGCCACATTTTACAAGTAAACGTGCTCTTACTATATTTCTCTTATTCTCAGGTCATTAAATGATAAAAGATTCGTATAAAATAAGAGATCACGTTTCCATTAAAATATTGGACAAGCATACAGTGTTTAATATGTTCCCCTTGCATGCTGTCTCAGAAAATGAATATCATTTGAAAGACCTAAATAATTAAAACGAGAAGAGCAATACCAGTATTGCTAATAGAAAAGTGAGAGTAAAAATTGGTGTATATTTAAGTGGATGTTGGGGCAGGGGGCTTGTTGTATTGTTGTAATCGGAAGCCTCGATTGTACCACAAAAATACAAAAATAAACAAAATGAAATAGAACAAAATAAAATTCGACTGTATCGTTTATTTTAGTCTTCAGAGGTACATCTTGTTCCAGGGCACTAATCCATTCTTTTGGAATGACCCATAGGAAAACATACATACGCAGACCTTCATTTGTAAATTATAGAAAAACACTAACATGTGCAACATCAAGGTCCCAGTTCAAATAGTTCTCAAGTTATAGTGAAGAGTAAATTTTATGTTTGTTGCACTGTGACCCCAGAAACGAGGTCAAGGTCACTCATAGAGTGTCCAAGCATGACCTTCATAGAGAAACATTACCATGTGCAACATCAAGGTCCTTGCTCTAAACAGATTTGAAGTTACCAAGTGAACAGTAAATTTCGTGTCAGTTGTCCTGTGACCTTGGGAATGAGGTCAATGTCCAGATACCACTGGAGCATGACCATTCGCACAAAATAGGTAGACTTTTATAAAGGTACATCCTTACCAAGTTTTGGCACAAATCTGGCCAAAATTATCTAAGTTACAAGAAATTCCCATGTTAAACTTTCCTATTAAAAATTTCAAAAGATTTTTTAAAAAAGAATCAAATAAATAAAAAATCCAAAACATCACAGGAGTGTGACCATTTGAACAACCTTGGCAGAGACCCACCCAAAGTACATTGATACTAAGTTTGATGTAAATCTGACAGACAGGTTCTTCAAAGAAGTCCAAAATGTGAATTACCACTAGCATGCATTAGAATGCCCATTGATTTGCATAGTAGGCAATGGAGAAAGTGCATTTACCGATGAGTACCCGAATAAAATAAATAAATTAGAAAAAAGAAATCGTTAAAATCAGGAATCCACCGCAATGCTACCTAGTGACAACTTTGCTTGGTCTTTTCACAAGGAACATGTCCACAAGGCTTCAACTTAATCTGAGACACGGTTCTGGAGTAGGAGTAACAACAAAAGGAAACACAAATTAAGAACTAGGAATCCTCAGGAGTGTTCCTATGTAATACCAAAGCAATTGGGTGAGCGGTTGTGGAGAAGAAGATTTTATGAGGTTGGTCCCCCCCCTCCCCCCGCCCAAAAAAATAATTAAAAATCCAAAAATCCCAGGAGCGTGACCATTTGGTAGAAACCCACCCAAGGTGCATTTCCACCAAGTTGGGCATTCTAATGTCCTTATTCACCCATTTTTTGACCCCTTCATCCAACAAACCATCAAATCAACAAGCCACAGCAGTGCCACCTAGTGAACAATTATGTTTCTACCCTTCCACAAGAAACATATCCACCAAATTACAGCTTAATCTGAGTTTACGGTTTCTGGAGAAGAAGAACAAAATATAGCAACACAAACGACACACACACACACACACACACACACACACACACACACACACACAAATGGAAAAACAAAATCGCAGCGCCACCTGGTGAACGAATTCATAACTACGAGTCCTCGGTAGAGCAGATGTGCGAATATGAGAAGCATTTGGGGTGAGCGGCTTCGGGAGAAAAAGATTTTTTTTTAAGATTTGCCCCAAAAAAAGAACAAAAAAATTCCTAAGAATTCCAAAAAATCACTGGAACGTGACCATTTGAACAAACTTAATAGAGACTTACTCAAGGCACGCCCCCCTCCCCCCCCACCAAGTTTCAAGTGAATCTGGCCTACGGTTTTGTGCCCTTATTATTCAACTGATCTCGAATAGCATTAGTTTAAACCTTGTACAAGTAATATGTTTTTATTGGGGTTTTTACCTAAAAGGTATACCAAGATATTTATGGTATCACGGTATGCAAAGAACTATGTTTCAAATGAAGTTTTGACCTAAAATAGTATACAAAGTATTTAGTCCATCATCTTGTAAAGTAATAAGTGACCAGGAAACAAATTAAGCTGACAACAAAGGAGGTAATGCGTAATGGGAAAGAACATCCATTTCAAACATGTTCCCACAAATGTACCTAAGGCCTAACAAAAATATATGCGTGGTTCCAGTAACCCGACCGACCCAACTAAAAAGGTCCGGCCATGAAATAAATATTAAGACAAATAGAAATGAATTAAATAAAAAAGAGTTTCAAGCCGCCCTTCCGTAATAAAAATGGATCGACCCTGAAAGATTTTGTCGAGAAAGTGGCCGTCGTGTGCCGTTATTTTGCAGTAAAGTTAACTTAAACACAGAATTTATTTCACTTGTCTGGAGGGTTAGCTTGGGCGAGGGAAAACAGCATAGCTATGGTTGTTTGGTTAAACAGAATAGCCCTAGCATAGCTGCATAGCCACGGTTTTTCATTGATCGTTATCGTAACATTTAGCTAGGTTTTAGGTGTCAGTACTCCACAGCAAACGGTTGTTAAAATATCTTCAAAATGACTTCATATTCTATTTATAATCTACGGGCTCGGTTTTGTCTGAAACAGTTATCATCATTAGTTACAAATCCAAATGCGACATGGTACCCTGGCAATTCATGCACGTATTGGTGAGCGCCATCTTGAGGACAGCGCAATGCCATGTGTGACAGTCGCACAAAGAAACATTTGATTTTGATATCAAAGTTAATCACAGCTACGGGTTTTCAGCACTGTTTGCAATGCACACGGATGAAAATGATACCAGAGGGATTGAACATAATCAAACGTGCCCGAGTATGCATTCGATCGTATTCGATCTCTAAATGCTTTTCACGTGGTCTTACACTGTTTGTTAACGATAGGTGTTTATTTCATAGTCCAGGCTTGCAAATATTTTCCTGGCTAGGATTGGTAGATATTAAGAGAGCAACAAATAATATACACCATGAAACAACATATATCATATCACTATTGATGCTCTGAAATATATGCAAAATTATATTTCGGGTTTCATACATTTTTAAACCTCTTAAGATCGTCTCATTACCATCCCCATTTACAATACTATTGGGTGCAGAATCCTAATTTTCAAAATGGCTGCCAAGTTTATGGTGGTTAGTCCCGATTGGATATTTTTAAAAAAGTAGTATCCAAAATATATTTGTGATTAGTGGTAAGGGTAGATAAAGTTGTCGAACGAGTGTAATGTACAACATATAATGGGACTTTTCCAGTATGAGCGTCACTTAAAAATGTAAATACAATGCCTTTAAGTTACCAGTTATGGGCGGCAGTGGGCTCCAGAATAGGAATATTGTGTCTGACCACTGAAGTCGCCCCCAGGCTATGAATTAAGTTGCCGCACTGGGCAGAGGATCCTAGTGAACCTAATGGATCAAAGATGAAGCTTACTGGAGAAGATTGCCCAGATAGCGGATAAAAGTCTGACACTACTGGCGGACATTTACATAATTCGTAACAATATGTGCAGAAAAGGTGTGAAGGAAGTCTTAGAATTATCAACAATTGGGTATAGGTTACAGGATTGGCAAGAGTGCGATGGCTGATTTATCAGGGCAAGGTTCACGTGCAATGGTCCTGACGCAATTTAAAGAATGCCCCCAGCAAGGCAGTCATCGGACAGTTAGCCAATCCTGTAACTTATTCATAATCCTGCCGAGAAACTCGTACATGTAAGACACGCCAACACGCACAGTTGCTTGCTGTGGTAATCATCTGTGAAGGGACTGTCAATAGGCTATCGGTCTCCAGACAGACCGCAATATCCAACATATCGGACTCCCGGTGAGCACCAGGAACATAAAGCCTTTTGGCCGCAAGGGATACTAAAAATAATATGGAGACCTAAATATATTTATGGAAAACAAATTTCAATAATTACTGTTCAATTATTGCACCGAATAATGCTTTGTTATTGTAAACTTTACAAACGGAAACTAGTTCCGTATCCTTTGTGTTTAATCAGATTTTTAAAAAGAGCAAACAAGATATTCCACTGGCTATATTTCATTAGTACGGTTGTTACTTTCACTACATATAAAGGATGGTATATCAAGAAAGTGAATAAAACAAGTTGGGTGGTCTTAATTTAAACATGAATGGAATTGATTGAAGATCTTATGCTGTTCGTGAGGGGAAAAGGCCTTTGTGAATAAAATTTTAAAAACAATCATCTTACAAATTGGTAAGATAACTGTCATATTGTTCAATTGATGACACGTTTTATTTCGAATTTACATTTTATTTTGTATATTTGAACATACTTATACAAAGCAAGATATTAAGAAAGCGCAACAAAGACACTGACTACAAACCAATTTGAGCCGCACTGAAGATTTATAAGCCTTATCATATTTCTAAGTTATGACAAGAAATATGTAACATTGCAAGCAAGTCTCAAAAAAAGTGTCTTACGAATGACTAAGACAGGAAATGATGTGACACATTTTGTGAAAAATTAGACACAAAGGCTGGATGAAAACAATGAAGCGAAACCACTGTAACCTCTCATACGTTTACTTGTTGAATATAAGAGAGAAAAAAGACAACTCCCAGAGCAGACAATGTCCCAGCATACATATTTGCCTGCCTAGCTGACCCTTATGGTATTGGCATTTTACCGACGACACTCAAAACAACTGTAAAATAATAACGATATAATGATGATGATTATGATGGTCATGGAGAACAATGATAATGACAAGAACTACAGAGTAGACAGGCTGTTAAGCATAAAGTACGCAGAGATGCATGTATGCAAGTATGCATTTAAATATAAAAATTAGCGTCTTGTGTTTAGGGCCTAAGTATGTTTGGGCTCTTTATAAGCAATAGCATTGTAAATGTACAAATCGGGGAAAGCTTGGGATTTTAACTCACCCGCAGTCCAAAATACGCCCTTGTTTGAGGCAATCTGAGGGCGTTTCTCCTCACCACTGTGCTCGCAAACTCCCGAGACTGAAACATAACGCGAAGATTATACACGAATGTCACATTCTTTTAACAATAAATATGCCACCTCGAAGACACAAAAATAACATCTCCTTTGAAGTTTTTCACAGGGAGACACAAAATTAAAAGTGGGGGCATATGTATATACTATATATATATTATATATATGCATGTATGTAAAAGTTCTCTTCGGTTTTAAAGAGCGCGCACAGGGAAATCTACTGACCAGATGCACATTACAGAAGAGCCCGGCTTACTGTGTGTTGTCAAATTTCTCAGTCAACCGTGTGATTTATTAAAAGTATATGGTTAATAATAAACAGAACATTCAAATTACTGTGGCCATGCTGCGTATTAGCCAGGGAATCACTGCTGCCCAGGAGTCTGGAGCTTCTATGCAGCAGAGCTCGGTACGGTGTCTCCCTATGCCATCTCACCAGCAATGAAAACGCTGACCAAAACCTTCACATGGTGCAAAGTTTATCTGGTGCACTTTCTTTCGTGCACAGAGGGTTCAAACTTTGTGTTTTGTGGACTGATGAACATGTAAACTTATCCTATCTGTGTTGGCCTGTAACAGTGGGGACTCTAGTTATACAGGCACAAAGATACATCACGTTGTTATTCACTCAGGGCACTTTATTATGTTTCTGTATGGATATCTGAGTCCCATTGATATCGGAGTACAGAATGAAAGGATCTGTCCTGGGGGGGGGGGGGGGGGGGGGGGGGGAGGGCTACAGCAGTTCTCTCCAGGCCACCATTTCGTTTAAACTCCAGGCCACCATTCGTTAAACGATTCTATATAAAATCAAGGAGGGTACAGTAAAAACCAGCGTGTATCAAATTCGTTGAATAGTTGAAAGAAAGGCAGAAAGAGAAAGAAAGGAGGACAGGACGAGAGAAAGAAAGAAAGAAAGAAGAAAGAAAGAAAGAAAGAAAGAAGAAAGAAAGAAAGCAAAGAAAGAAGAAAGAAGAAAGAAAGAAAGAAAGAAAGAAAGAAAGAAGAAAGAAGAAGAAGAAAGAAAGAAAGAAGAAAGAAAGAAAGAAAGGTGCCTTCTCATTTGAACAAACACGGAGAGAGTTGGAGGACAGCTCCAGGACTTACTTGCAGCATAAACCCCATCCCCGTTTTGCTGAACCTACAAATGCAAGCCAATAGGGAACCTCGTACTTTATACTGACGGGTCGTTTGATCCAATGAGATGCTTAATGACATATTGTGCATGCGGCGTGACCCTTTCAGCAAAGGGACATAAAGAGGAAAAGAAAAATGTATCTGTTGCCAAAATCATATTGAGTACACAGTTACAACATCTTGCCACATTATACATGTTCTGGATTTTTTTGTAAATGTAATAATAATAATAATGTTCTGGATTTTTTTGTAAATGTAATAATAATAATAATAATAATAATAATAATAATAATAATAATAATAATAATAATAATAATAATAATAATAATAATAATAATAATAATAATAATTTACAGTTAGTGCCACGGGTCCTGTAGGTCGGAAATTAATGGTACATTACTAAAGCGACTTATTTAAGACCACCTAATTCCGTACACACACACACACACACACACACACACTCACACACACAATATATATATATATATATATATATATATATATATATATATATATATATATATATATATATATATATATATATATGCATAAAACAACGGGACTATGGTACTGGTGGCATAAATTCAGTGGCATAAACGACATACATAATACCCATTTTACACCCAGGCCTTAAAAAGTGCATTCATGCCCGTCAACAATTGCAACGTTTCAGGGCTGAGAATTAAAAAAAAAAAAAAAAACAATAACGTTTTTAACCTGTCTTCAAAAGAAAAAAAAATAGCAACAGAACACAACATGAATACTTTTGCTTCTACTGATCCATACTTTTGTTAACCTGTTGTGCGCGGACAGACTGTTCATGACATGTTTTTTTCTGCAGCAAAACTTGTTTACATGGATGGATTTAGTCATGTAATTGTTTGCAATAAAGTCCATGTTCATGTAGGAACACTAGAAGATGACTAATTCCCATCGAGTTATCGAGATGATTTCGAGATAAAATAGAGGGAAAGACCGGTGTCAAAACTGTGACAGTCAAAGTAATTTAGCTAGTCTATGTCCATTTTTTTTAATAAATTAGATGACCTAGCATAAAAACTTTCTCATTATGTATTTTTTTAATAGTTTAAAGCATAATTGTACACCCGCTTCTGCAGGGTCTCCACAGGACATGTTTACCTCTTTTCACATAACTGTGTCATTTAAATCTTCCCCGCAGTTTTGATGACACAATCTGGAAGCAATTTTAAATTCTTAACTGCCTGTCTTGCGGGATGGATATTGGTATTTACTTAATTTTTTGTTAGTATTCACGATTAATATATTTTATATATTGACATTGAACTATTGCTGAATATTTGGGATATTTAACTGTGATGTAAAATGATGTAACAACCTGACAGTTTAAGATGGTGATATGGTCGGGTCTCTTACTCTAGATTTATTTAATTTCGCTGCTTTTTTTTTCTAATTTCGCTGCTGACACAATATCTAAAAATGAAAACATAGTGAATGATATTTCATCATAGATTTTGTGGGAACTAGGTCCAAAATAATAAAAACTTCTATTTAATGTCTGAAACACATAAATCGTGAAAATTTATTGATGCGAAAATAAACACAATGCAGGATGTGCGCTCAGCTGCCGAGAAAGTCCTCGTTGCTAGTTTGACATTGTTTGAGATATGTGGCTATCATGTTCATGTTGTGTTGGGATATGTTTTGTTTAAATGGAACAAAACTTGGTTCGTATGTCGGGACTATCCGTTACACACCCAGTTTATTGATACAAACATTCATCAATTTTACTTTTTACATGCAAACCATAGCTATCTAATGCATCCAGATGCGAACACAGCATTAATCCCGTACTTCCCATTATTACATAATCTTGGCCTGTAGCCACGTACTTGTTTCCCTTTTTATTTGAGTTGCATGTATCTGCCACGGAGTGTTCAATGAGTAGTCAAATTTCCAAACTCTGTATCACATAGGCCAGCAAGCATACACTAAAATTATGTGCACCGATATTCGAAGTCCATGCTGATAACATCAATCTAAATTTGGAAGGCAATTATTTTATGTTGTGGGGTATTGAGCAATTGATAACCTATATCAATTAATTTGGGTGATAAACCGTGCCGGATCAAATCCATGGCGCGTTGGGAGCACATGTCCCCCTTGTCAAAACAAACAGCCAAACTTAGCCATCATGGAAATATATAAATCTCATCATTAGATACGCCGTTATATTTTTATTCTCCGTTCGGTCCCCATCGAAATCATGGATAACTCATTTACAGTGTAATGCTACCGATTTTGGTTTTAAATGTTTGCGCAAAATGAATAAAGATATCGTTATATTTTCTTTGAATAAGACATGAATATGTACAAAAATGTAAAACTTGCAACAAATAAGGCCACACACTATTCTTTTGTTTAGGACAGCTTCTGACAGTAACAGTTCACAGAGTAGGTGAAGTTCAGGGTCAGACAGTAAGCTGATCGCATGTCCAATGTAACTATTGTATTGGGGTGAAAGTGACACGGGCGAGGGGAGTGTGACGGAGAAGAATAACGACAAGAGCCAATCGATTGAAAATATAAAAATATACAAAAACCAGGCATAAATCTTATGTTTAACTTTGATGATATTGAGCGTATTTAAGATTTGTAAGGGTTACACCCAAAATTTAGAATAATCCTGGTTCAATTAATATAGCTAAAACTGTTTAAGTATAAGATGCTTTGGACATAATAAAGTACGGTTGTATCAGTGCAGATTCCCTGTTCTATAATAATACCGGACAACCGAGTAAAACACAAAGTAATAAAAAAAAAATACAAAAACAAAACAACAGGACCGTTGCTATACATGATACAATGATATATTATTGCCACAAAAAGTGGACAAAACGATGTATTTAATGCATATATTATTTTGAGTACAACACTGCCAAGCAAAGTACATTCTGTCTCACTCACCACAAGGCGGAGAGAATAGGAAAAGGCAGGCACTGATCCAAGCGCAGCAGAAGACAAACTTCGCCCCGTAATCCATGATGGCTGTTCTTGGGTCTTGTTGCTCACCTTTGTCACAAGTCTTCAGAATTAATTTACCCCTTGAAATGCTGCTGTCTCAGAGACGGTATTTAAAAAATCCCCCGATATTATTCTCCGCGGTAGTTCTCCTGCCCGTCGCACTGGCGTAGTACCAGTCCCTGGAGTTAACATCCAATGAGATTGCCCCAAAGTGCATAGCCGAACGTGACCTAAATTTGCATCAATCTCAAACAATAAATCACTAAGAAATAAAAAACTGTAACTTGTGTGAGCACAAAATGCCCTTCGTCACATGATGCCGGAATGCTGATAGGCAGTAATCAGGGATAAATAGCAATTATTTCAACATAAGTTTGCTGTTTGTTTTGCAAGGTTGCCGGCTGACATATCGGTTGGTTTTCAAGCAAGGTATGTTTAATGTATATTTGTATTTGTTTCATTTTGTATGCCTACAAATAACTTACAGATATTCCTGAAATTAATCAGTTGTTTGGCCATTTTTTTTAGGAAACTGCATGTATATATGTATGTATGTATGTATGTATGTATGTATGTATGTATGTATGTATGTATGTATATATATATATATATATATATATATATATATATATATATATATATATATATATATATATATATATATACAACGACTTCCGCCAGGAGCAAAATAGAGAAAATAGTGTTGTATTCCCACAATGTCAAGAACCACATTATGCGATAAGGCATTCCTTGTAAATAACATAGGGGTACTCCATGTTTCTTCAATGACATAACATTACCGTGTTGTCCACATGGAACCGGTGGAAAAGCTAGGCGGAACTGGATAAAGTTGTCATCGGATACAACTATTACCGTGAGCCGTGCACGCTGAGGGGTTTTAGGCATGTGCTGGAAAAAAAAACAGGCCCTAAATCTTCATGAATGTTGAGGGTGGATAGTAGCAAGCACTATGGTTGGGGGTGTGAGCTTAGAGTGGGGACAGAACTAAAGGGTTTGGAGTTAATTTGAGCTTCATGATACATAAACTCAAGTTTCGAGGAAACAAGGTCAGCAGAAGTTCAGCTCTTATCTAGTTGCTTCAGCTGAGCGCCACATATGCGACAAGTGGATGCAATTTTGTAACAATTGCAATTATATTTAAAAAGAAAAACAAATCAATGCTTCGTTTGACACAGATGTATATTTATGTCTTGGCTGTTGACGGTGTGTGGGTGTGTGGGCGGGGATCAGAACACAGAACATTTTGGTCGCCAGAATAACAGTACTATTGAGTATTTTATGAAAAACCTTGCCTGGAAAGCAGACCCAAGGTCCGTGCCATAGACATTCCGCAACGACGTGCAGTAGAAATAATTAACATGGAACTTGGTCTGCTTTGGGACAATGGAATACCATTCGCTCAGACGACTTTTCTGTCATTGTAACTGTGGGGCTGTCAACAATTTTTCATCTGATGAATCAACACATACCAATCCTACATAGATATCTCAGATGTAAGGGTATTTTTAGTGGAAACAAGAAAACTTAGGAAACGGACTGTTTTGTAAGTCATTTCACGAGAGGCCTGGCCCTAAGTCCACTTCGTTGCTTTGAACAGGTACCTTCCACAAGCAATCCTTCAATATCACATGAAATCGGAAATTATTTTCAACAAAACCCCAACAACTGCCTCAAAATACTGTGATATAGATACTCGATACGCAATTAGCACGGTCAGGTGCGCATGTGTAAAATAATTGCCGGTTGCGCAATGCATTGTTGTCCCCAGTAGTTCTATCACCAGGAACCCATATGGTTTTGAGGTGGCCTCTCTGTGCATATCCAGCATATAGTTAGGTTTGTGCGGACACATCCTTTGACTCATGGTTTGACGCTCTATGAATCCATAAGCATGTTGCCTAGTATTAAATACTTACAATTTCGGCAAATGGTCACCGTGCTGATGTGTAGAAAATTTGCATGAGCACGATCACACTCAAGTTACGACGGTCGCCTTCTTTGATGAATAAATCTGTCGTTGTTCATCTTTGCTAATATCACTCATCAGATCGTCAAATATAATGATATTTTGAGGTTTTGGGTCCAGAAATCAATCTCTTTGGTCCAAGTTTAAAGGTATGCATCTAATGTGTTCAATATTTGGAACAGTGTTTTACATATTATTACACATGGGCTACCAATGTAGGTATACTTTTTTGAGGTGGTGGCTCAATGGTTTGGTCTGCCTTCTGTAAAGGTTTGTTCAAGTATGCCTTCCTGCCAAAACCGGTAGGGGCTACAACAATCATCGAAAACGGATGGTTTAATGCAAAATGTGTGTCTGTATCACGTGGTGCCCTGTGCCCTTCAATAGGAGTAGTCCGTGGCTGTCACGGAGGGGGTGCTGTATTTCGGGGGGGGGACCCCAAAGTTCCACACTGATGGGTTGAACTGTGTGCAGCTTGCTCCAACTATTTTTGGCTTTCCTCACGATCCCAACCACGTGTATCATAGCAATGTGCATAGAAACGATGCAAATGTGATTTGGCACAAATAGGACATAGTTTTTTGTTTCCTGCTGTCTTGACTACAATCTCCTGCTAACTCAGTGACAGTCACTCAATGACAGTTTCATAACTTTTATTTTTTCCTTTATATTCTAAAATATCGTTTAAAGAAATTAAATATAATCTTGTCATTGTTTCTTTGGTTTCTCCCACAAGTACTGGTAATCGGGTCCTTGCATAACCCTCGAAAGCGATGTGCAGCATAATAAAGACGATATGGTCCACACATTTGAATATTTTGGGCTTGTAGTATCTTCTTCTTGGACTTGATTCCTCTCTCCATCCGTCTCTGAAAAGTTACAAAGTTCCTGTTTAATGGCAGACAGGTGTGTGTCCAAATGAATTAAAGAATTCTATTTGTCCATGTCTTGGAACGTATATCCAGTGCTTAGTCGGTATTCACAAGCAACAGGCTGAGGTTTTGGTCCACTATATAGGGAAGTCTGTCTAAAGGGTAAATGCCGCAAAAGTAGCATTTCATCCGGTGATTATTCCGTAATATTGACCTCTGTTGGTTATCGTTCATTATCGGTATGTGATGCAACTGTAGTATACCTCAGTGATGTCGGGGAAAATGGCATAGATCATCAGGTCTACCATTGTGCACAGTCGCTGGGAAAACCTAACGTCTACTTTGACGTTGCCTTTTCTACTTATAGGGATGACATCGTGGATCTGTTCGGATGCGTCAATGTTGAACAGATACAGACAGTAACCATTGGAATAATTATCTCGACTGATGTAATTTCCATTGTTGGTGTTACGCAAGGACCCGATTACCAGACCTAGCTAACAAAGTCAGGTAACAATCCACGTTAAGCTTCTTTGCGTAGTCTGGCTCCAGTGCTCTTCTCAGTTTGGAATTGCCATCCAAGGTGACTTGTAGGTAGTTCAGGTTTCAATGCTGGAACTTCAATGGGTTTATAGTGTAACTTCCTCCAACGGCTTCCGAAGCCAGCGAGCCAATTACGATTTATGCAGGTACACGATCCCACACTTGCGCCCCCTAATGCTACATTGTCCGGTACTCTCTTGCATTGCAGGTGCACTTTGGTAATTTCTTTTAACCTGTTTCTAAATTTGATATCTATAAATGTATCAATTATCAGTCGTTTATCACATCTTTTGTGACAATACAAGTTAATTTTAATGTATATTGAGGCATATTTACATGTGCAAACGCATTGTTCTTTGTTCCCGGAAGTGACTATTTTTGTGGTTTTTCTACCTCTAGCACTAGAGAGTTACCGAACAGTTTGGCACTAGGGGGCCCACGTGTACCCTGGACTAAGTTGTCCAGCTGAACGTGTGGATTGCCTTGTGTCATGAAATGTGTCATGAGGTCCGCCTTTATCATGGGATACTTCGCTGTGGTATTTTGCAGATGTCAACCAATCTCCATGTATGGTGAGGGTGCCATACTGACCATACATATGCAAGATGTTGCTGCCTGACTTTATGGTGACCTGATCCTTCTCTCATCAGATGGAATGTATGTGAAGTGGGCGTCAACTTGATTGTGATAAGGATCCCGTAGAGATTAAAAAAATGATGTTGTTGAAACATGTCAGAATACAGGGATCCCGTCGTGTCCACATTTTGACCATTATTTGTGAAGGAATATCTCAATGTTAGTCCGAAAATCAGATCAACCAGTGGATCCGTTTCAACCATGTAATCTGCATTATATTCAACGGAGAGCTGAGTGTTGAGTTGGCTTCCTTTGGCATCTTTAACAAAATTCAGCATGGTGTCCAGGTTTGCCGTGCATGGATTAAATCGGCCAGCACCCAAGAGTTTGTTCTGCCAGTATACTTGAGCCCCTGACCACAGACTGTGTAAACTGAAGTTCACTAAATCTACTTTGTGCCCAGAGCTGGCGGGAGAACCATCATACTTCTTGATGCTACATTTCACATAGAGACGTCTTTGTAAATCAATCAGGTGTGCGCCAGTGTTGTCAATTTAAAATTCCACATGGTTCCCTTTACGTAATTGAGATAGAGGGAATTTCCCTGCAGCTGTCCGCCGAATTCTCTGTACAGTTTGAGTCTCCAGGGTATGGTCAAAATTAACGAAGGCCATGTTTCTATTACTATCTCAATTGTTACCCGAGTTGTCTTTCATCCAACTTTTAAACTTTTTGTATTTACTGCATGGTTTGTTTGTTTCTTTATTCATTAAGACACTGTGCTGATCCCTTTATCCCAGATCAGTAGGAACTCATATATTTTCCTTGAAAGCTGCCCCCCAAACCGTCTTGCTGATGTAACACTTCTAAATGTAAATCAAAACTCCAGTAGGGCTTCCCAAAGACAACTAAGTCAACCTTTTTCAAAGTAGTCCCAAAATGGTGAATCAGCTCTGTGAAGGATATTACTTGATTACTAATGATCCCTGATCTTAATATCCACGATTTTGCTGTGCTACATAATTTTTAAGGAATCAGGAAACGAGTGATAACCTAAAATGTGGTCCAGCAGGCAGGTACTCGGCCTCATATTTATGTCGTGATCTGGCATCAATGTTGCTCCTATCAGGGGCGTTTGACCATGGTGTAGGGAAATATTTGCACGGGGAAATGTGGCGTTCTGGAGAGTAAACATTGATCATTCTTTCTAGATTTGGAGCAAATGTTTAGGAATCTTTAAGGGAAATTTTAATTCGTACTATTATCACTTACACCCCTGCCCCCTCATCGCTCTCTACTGTTGGGTCTTCCCCGAAATTGTCACGCAAACGATGGATGTACATTTTTGTTTTCAATGGCTTTAATTTCGTTTTTCATCCTTAAGAAAAGGGAATATAGAGAAAACCTATTACTTTAACATGCCACGGGTCAATATTTTTCCTTGGCTCCGGTTGACCGCCAGTCAGGGAATGCTTACAATACCGGTCTCTCCTAAAAGAAGCTCCTGGCAGATCTGTTCTTTGCTGTTTTAGCCTTGTTTTCCTCAATAATTGATTTCCTTTTTTATGTTTTGTCATACTCCATCGGATATGTTAAAAAATATTGCATAATGGTGGCAGAAACAGAAAAAGCATGGCCTTAAGGTAAAACTTAAGCACCCAAACCCTGGCCTAAATGACCAAACTGCTGACTTAAAGATCTGTCACGCCAAAATTCTTAGTCTTTCAGATGACAAACTTTCTTGTATTCAAACTTCCTTTGCACAATTATTCGACATAATTAACCTATCTGAAACTTTTCTTGGATTTAGCAAAAATAGCCATATTTTTAACTTGCCTGTCTTTTATCCAACATTGTGGCGTGATCGTAGGAGTGGCCCAGGTGGCGGTGTGGCCATGTATGATTCTCACGCTTTGGTTGCCAATAGGCGTTCTGACATTGAAACTCCTAACCTTGAAATGATGTTGGTAGAGATCCGATTGCATAATAATAAATTTCTATTAGCTGTGGTTTACAGACCACCAAGCTCAACTGTGTCTTTCTGGGATGATTTGTAATGACATTTAGATCTTGTTTATCACCCGAATATTACTAATATCATTATGACAGGTGACCTGAATTCATATCGCAAAGCGTACCATGGTAAAAAGCTCATAGATTTCAGACTTCACAATAATCTGAAAATTCATATCACAAAGCCAACAAGAATAACGGAGCAAACTTCAACCTGTCTAGATCAGATAATTTCAATAAGCAATATTCCCCCTTTTGTTAAAACCGTGAGTGGGCTGTCACCTGTCACACAAAGTGATCACTGCACGATAGCTGCAAACTTGTTATTTAGATTTGAAAAAGATAGCTGTTTCGACAGATCCATTTGGAAATACTCCATGGCAGATTTTGATGTTTTCCGTGGAAATTTAAGCAACATTAACTGGGATGCCTGCTTCAATACTGATAATCTGGATATAGCTTGTCGTTGGTTAACTGGGTCTTTTTAAATACTGCTCGTAATTCTATTTCCACCAAGACTGTCACAGTGACAATAAGACAAAATGATGCTCCGTGCGGCATCTTTAAGTTAGTTGCACAAAAACGTCAGGTCAATAGGATTCACAACAAAGAAAAGGCTTCTGATGAAAACCCCAAGATATGGAGGTACTCTCCAGATTTGTAAACGTAACGCATACATTGATGATTTACATTCAGCACAAAAGGCGCATCATAAAAACAGTGTAGCGTCATAAATGAAGGAGAATTTAAGAGCAAAAATTGATGGAAAATGGTATTTTTTTTTTGTTTGGTGACGGGACTCAAATTCTTCAATACCTGCTTTATTGGCTAATAATACGGTTGTTTCTGATAATGGGGCTAAAACAAATGTCATCAATGAGCATATCCTGCAGCACTGTTTACTTGGCCTTATTGAACTTTAGGGGACCCGAGCCTCTATAGGTAAAATCCCCTAACGATGTCCATGTTCCTACCTAAAGCGAAGATTATTGCGCCGCAGGCACTATGGTAGCGTTCCTATATGTTTTTCTAGTAGAATAGATGCGCCGCAGGCATAGTGTAAATAAAATATGAAAAAACTCGAATTTATTCCGTGAAATCATGGATGGAATCCATTATCGTGCCGCCATTTGCATGTGCACCGAACGACTTTTGACTCGAATATTACCCACAATGCAACACCAGAACAAGATTTTATCCAATCGGGGTAAATCTACCAAATGAGCTTTGGGTGCATGTTTACCTACACGAGCCAGGTGCACGTGATGCCCTGGGATATTCCCGGGGATGGCCTCAGCGTTCATTCTTTCTTGTAATTTTTTTCTTCAAAGTAGTCAAGCAATAATTTTATTGTTTATGATCACATTTAAAATTATATGATACGGTCCCCATTAGCACTTGGAGCATCCAACTTGGACCATCGACAGAAACGCTGATGCTTAATTTACATGTTAGGCCCAGTCGGAAGTCATCTCAGATAAGTGATTCGTGCTGCTAATGATTATTTACAACACTTCCGGAACTTTCGTGAAATTTGAACCATTATTAGTCTTATAGGGGCTTGGGTCCCCTAAAGTTCAATAAGGCCGTTTACCTTGCCAGACAAGACTTCCTTTTAACAAAATACGATCAGGAAATATTGCAATGACCGAACAGTCTGTTTTGATATAGTGAAGTCTGTGAATGTAAATAAGGCTTGTGGTCCAGATGGCATCCGTCCTTCGTTGATAAACGAAGCTGCATCTTGTACTTCAGGTGATGTACTTTGGTGCAGCTTTGAATGTTTCACTCTCCCACTCCTTTTTCGCTCTGAACATGTCGTTTGTCAAGGGAAAGCCTCTGAATGGTATATTGAAGAAGGTGTCCCACAGGGGTCCTTATTAGGCCAACTGTTTTTCTTTGTTCACGTAAACGATATAAAGCCCGCTGACCACCCAATGTACTTAACAGAATATTGTTGACCGTGTTGAACAACACAAACACTCTGGTTTTGTATTTTTATGGGATCTCACCTGGTTGACGCACATTGATTATATTGTAGCAAAATCAAGAAAATTGATAGGTATTTTGAAATATGCAGTGTGCAAACTTAATAGACGTGCACTTGAATCTTTATTTTTTTTTCTTTTTTTAGACCTTGTTTATAATAATCTTATGTAGTGTGAGATAGATGCACACGGTCAGACAGGGACCTTCTTGAAAGTGTTCAGCTGGTGCATCCTGAGTTTTTACCGGTGCTTTGAGCCATACTAGCCATGATAAAATTTATGCTGAAACGGGATGGGGTCCGTTTTCTGAACGACGATGGAAACACAAACTCATACTTACGTACAAAATAGTTAATGGACTGGCTCCCTTATATAAATATTTATGTAGTTTATTTCCACATACTTTTGAAGAACAAACTAGATATAATAACAGGTCAAGGCAGGATATTAGCTCAATTTATGCTCGTACAAACACCGTCTATAATTCTTTTCTTATCCGGCCACAGTGCCCGAACGGAATCTTCTTCCGCAATCGGTTATAAACTCCAAAGATTTAGAGAAATTTGAGAAGAAATTGAGTAAATCCAAGACGAAATCTAATAAAGTGCTTTATTTGGGGGATTAGAAGGACAAGTATTATTCATCATGCTCAACTGAGAATGGGCTGTAGCCAGCTGAACAAGGATTTGTACTGGATGTTCTAATTAAATCCCCACTTTCTTCCTGTGGTACCTCCGCCGAGGATAGTTTTCATTTTTTCTTGCGGTGCAACAAATACGTTACGGCGAGAAATGAACTCCAAACTTAAATAATGCCCCTTGGAGACTTCAATTTAAAAACCTTACTTTTTGGATTGTCAAGAAAAATACAATTCTGGAAATTGGGATATATTCAAAGCAGTTTACAAATGTATGGGAACCACTGGAAGATTCAATGTTTAGATGTCGTAGCATCGCGTTGCAGTTGTGCCATCATAGCTACATAATTAGACACAAGGTTAAGTTTTACAAAGATAAGTCACTATGTCTGATTACCAAAACAGAAATACTGTTTTATCTGGGATTTTTCTTTCTTACTTTCTTTCCACCGCACCGAAATTTTCCAGACTTCTTGAACACTATTATTCTTAAAACCACCAAACTTGCTATGGTAACTGAGTAAAATTGTGCATCTCGTTTGAAATAGTTATAATCTTTAAGATTATGCAAATTAGGGGTAATTAAAATTTTAAAGGCTCCATATCTTTCAAACTATTGCAGATAGACAAAAAATTTGAATGTGCATGTATGGGTTTGTGACACCAGCCATTTTAATTGACAGTATAGTAATGAAAGTTGTAGAATTTTAAATTACGCTAATTAAGGGCAGTGAACAATTGCAAATTGAAAATCTCCAAAACTATTATATACATAGGGGTACCATTCCAACTTCAATTTATAGGTTTGCGGCAAAGCAGCATCTAATGAACCGTGAACCCAAGCATCTCTTGTAGAATTTGAATGTAGGCAAATTAGAAGCATTAAAAAATTTCAAAGCTGAATTTTCCAAAACAATTATGGATAAAGGTGGCATTCCAGCTTCAATTTATGCGCTCGTAGTAAAGCCACATCCAACGAAACCTGAACCAAAGGTGTGGGATTTTGATTAATGCAAATAAGGTGAATAAACAAATTTCAATCTTAAATAGCTTCAAAACTATAAAAGAAAAGAGGTGTCATTCCAACTTCAATTTATAGGTTTGTGACATAGCCACATCCAATAAACGAAAATTGTAAAATTTTAATTTATGCGAATTAGCTAAATACACAAAATTAAAATCTTCAATAACTTCAATACTCTTATACATGGAAGTGCCATTCCAACTTCAGTTTGCAGATTTGTGACATAGCCGCATCTGATGAACCATGAATCAATGTTGTAGATTTTTAATTTATACCCATTAGGTGAATATACAAAATTTAAATCTTGAAAAGTTTCAACTCTATTATAACTAGCAGTTCAACTTGAACTTTACTTTATAACTTTGTGACATAGGTGCATCCAATCCATCATGAACCAAAGTTATAGGATTTCAATTCATGCAAAAAGTTCAAAACTATCATACATAGAGGCACCATTCCAATTCAGATTGTATGTTTGTGACATAACCGCATCGAATCAACCATGTACCTAGGTTGTAGTCTTTTAATTGATGAAAATTAGGCAAATACACAAAATCAAGATCTTGAATAGCTTCAAAACTATTATAGACAGTGATGTCATTTAAACTTCAGTTAATTAGTTTGTAGCATGGTCACATCCAACGAACTAAGAACCAAGGTTGTAGCATTTCAATATATATTAATATCGTTAATACTCATTGTTTTTTTATTATGCTGAACAATATCAAAGTGTCGCATATTGAACGGATCTCGTTTTGAAAGCACCCAGACAGATTTGCTGTGAAGCAAATCTTTTCTAGTCTAAATTTTTACTTATTGTTACCTCCAACTATGTGTTCATCTTTTTTTTAAATGGAAATAACGCCCTTCCATTTCTTTATTCTCTCCCTCTTTCCCATCATATTTGTAATATCCTGTGCACTTTATATTTTCAATCTAGATGTTTTTCGCTTTTTATTGTATTATCAATTCATGAACAAGAGGCCTTCATATAGGAACTGTGCCTGTTAGCCAATTGTTTTTGCAAATGAAATATGTTTACACCACAATAGGTATGAATACACTATTGGGAGCCATTGACCTGTAATTTGCCGACTACTTCAGTTAGACTATTACGTGAACTTATCAGCCTGTTTGTGTTGTTTCGCTTGACAGATATTTTTCCGTGATGAATTTTATAAACAGAGGGCGAATCACATATTCATACACAGTGACGTAATGCTGGCAAGCCGTGCTGGGAACACGGGTTTCCTGGCTATGACAGGTAAACACTGGCATAAATTTGACTTGGCCTTTTATCTTGAATGTTTTGAATGAAAGGTGTCTGCACAGCACCAACTGCATAATTTATTTCAAAAATTGACACAACCAAAGTTGTACGCCCTTATGCTAATATGAAAATATAGAGTCAATATATAACGGTGGTTTCACCTCAATACGAAATCAACACATAACTTTACATAACAGTTTCATTTTAATAATAATAATAATAATAATAATAATAATGATGATGATGATGATGATGATGATGATGATGATGATGATGATGATAATAATAATAATTATAATAAGTAGTACGAAGTCTTTACACTTAAGGATAATACACAAATTGGTGGGGGTAAAAGGACACTATCGCATAAAAATAATGGCAGGGCCTGCATTCAATGGCCTACTTTGAAAACAGTTTTAAAATAAGCGCCAGCCTTGTGCTTTTTGTGGACAATATGGTGATTTCTCACCAGATGCACCATGTTGCCAAAGTGGTGATGGAACAGACATCGTATGCATACCTTACGGAGTGAAAGGGGACCAGGCGATTGCATCTGTTTTGTTATGCCCTTCGCCACCAGGCGTAATAATCACAGGGCAATAGGAATGAAAAAAAAAATCCACTGAAGTTACATTTCACTTTTAGCATCTGAATGAAAATAAAAGGAAAATAAAAAACAAACAAACAAACAAACTTAGTCCGTGTTTTATACAACAATTTATGTACTTAAAGTAAGTTGTCAGAAAAGTTACCTTTACCGACCTTCGAATGCGACAAGATTAACAAAGACTTTTTTGATAATGTCTGCAAACAGGCACTCGGTTTCTTTCTTTCTTTCTTTCTTTCTTTCTTTCTTTCTTTCTTTCTTTCTTTCTTTCTTTCTTTCTTTCTTTCTTTCTTTGTCTCGTTCTTTTCGTCACTCGATAGCGAAGCTTCCCTTTTTGTCTACGAGTGTCCTAGCTCGAGTGCGACATATTTAATATAAGTGATTTAGTCTTGCCACCTTTCCCTGATAAGGTAAATTTCCAGTCTATGCAGATCAGGGTCATTTAAGTTTTAAAATTTTAAGTGGTTAAGCTCTCATACATCCGTTACGGAAATATATAAATCTGTTTTTCTTTGTTTGACAATGGTAGGTATTAACATCGAGTGACTCTTTAGGGTGGTTGTGTGTCACAGATCAGGGTCATTTTAGTTTTAAAATTTTTAGTGTTTAAGCTCTCATACATCCGTTATGGAAATATATAAATGTGTTTTCCTTTGTTTGTCTATGGTAGGTATTAACATCGAGTGACTCTTTGGGATGGTTGTGTGTCAAAACAGACATTCTGTATTTTCTCCTTTTGTTTCTCTGTCGCTCTTCTGCGTTTCCTCCCTTTTTCTATTTATTCTTTTCTGTCAGGTTCCTGCAGCTTTTTTAATTCTCTCCCATCATGAAAGCTGCAAAATCCAAATTTCGCACGAATAGGGAACTGTCAGTGAGCTTAATCAAACATCTCTATCTGTATTTATTGTGTACAAGAACAGAATTTTTAAAATACATTTTTTCTATTCGTCATTTTTCCTAATTTTGATGGTTTTTCACTCATGATCATTTGAATGCACAGCGCTGTTGCTGATTTGTGAAGCTTCTGTAAGCACATAACCAAGTTTGCTGTAAGATTCTTTTCTTCACCTTCAAACGCCTGGTTGCTTTAATTGTTCGTACTGTTAAATGCTGAAATTTATTTTAGATACTGGTTTCAGAGGACGGGCTTTTGGACGAATTTGAGGTTTCTGTGGTTAGAAACATGCACGGAAAGTTGTACATGTCGCCACCTTCAGCGAAAATATGAAACCATAAATGTGCGTATCCGTGGCCACCAATTATGACAAGTTGTCATCTATGTTCAAGTGCCCATATTCCCTAAAATATATACCATACAAATGGCGGCATAATTGCTATTTTCTTCGATCAATAAAACTACGTCGACACTGCATGGTAAAAGTGCTTTAATTAATTGTTTCTGTTCTGTATGAATCTACAGTTATATTTATTCACCTGCGCCCAGAGGGCGTGAATGTGTTAGAAAATATTTGAATCTTCAATGCGACGAGTAACGGTTATCAATTTTTGTGTCTTCAGTCGAATACATACCACAGTATGCAACTTTTGTCTGCTTCAGTTGTGTAACTGCATTGGATTATCTGTTTTAATATTCTTGAATAAGGTGGTGGCATTTGAGGCTGACTAAATTAAATATTCAAATTTTTTTAAATTATACAGCTAGATGTATACTTCGAAGTTATTTTCTGTTTACGAAAGTCTTTGAGTTTTAATGTTATGAATTCCTGTGGAGGGCAATGGGAATGCAAGACTAAAGTCCTCCTGGCTGAAGCGCTCTCTGCAGGAGGAAAACAGAAATCGCTTCCTGCCACTTCAGGGCAAACGTGGCAATAGCGTGGTAGACTTCAGTTTTTGGCGTTAAATAGTATTGTACTTCATTACCGGCGCTGACGAACAGAAAGCTTCCTGTGCACTCCCCTCACCTTTCGCCAAACATGAAATATAAGAATGACAAGAGCATTATTTCCTGAATTGAACGATCTTGAGTTGCTCTAATACATAATAAGTTTACTGCATATATGTTCAATAAAAGATCTTTTCAGCTTTTTAGCAAAAAAAAAAAAAAACCCGACTCCTATCTATTTCGGAATAAGACAAAACAATAATAATGTAACGATTGTTTTTTTATTGAGTGGACGTAATTTCGATGATTTACCAATTGTCGAAGGCAGAATTGTTGCCTCGATGAAAAAAGGGTCGACGACTTGACAACCATACAAGGGTAGAGTGCCAGGAAATAACATGCATGATGCTATTTGCACAACGCGTAAAAGTGGAGCTGTACATCAATACAGATATTTTATAAGCAAACCCAAACAACTCCACTTCTATGATGGAGTTAATGTGAAGCTGTCATGGGCAAGATATTTCTGGTGTCGTCCATCGTGTCTTATGTACAGCACAACAAACAAAGAGGCAATTTAATTTTCATTGTGTAATCATTTTATTGAGAAGAGTAAGGGTTTTCATGTACAATATCCTCCAAGGATGATCCAACCCATACATAACTGTCGGAGAGAGAGAGAGAGAGAGAGAGAGAGAGAGAGAGAGAGAGAGAGAGAGAGAAGAGAGAGAGAGAGAGAGAGAGAGAGAGAGAGAGAGAGAGAGAGAGAGAGAGAGAGAGAGAGAGAGAGAGAGAGAGACGTGGCAGAAATTGAATACGTATCACTTTTATCGAAACATTATGGATCTCGGCAAGAAAGATGGAAATTCTCTTTGCACTGACTTCGCATCAAATTCTACACATAATACTATCATTTTACCACTTTACCGCCCAAGCCGGTCTTAACATTATGTTGTTCGTGTGTCTCATAACCCTTTTGGTAGGTTGCTGACTTGGAGCAACGTTAAATCTACATTGTACTGATATCAACATACGCATATTGACACTTGCTTGAAATATCTTTTTGGCAGAAAATGATTCAGGACGGATTATAATAAGTCACTTCCACTTGACTTTATTGGTGCTGCGAATAAGATTAGTACCATTTCCAATCATAGAGCAGATAAATTTCTTTGCCGTACAAACAGGAGTGCAGCGAGGCAAACAAGGGACTCTGTTTCTACATGCTCAGAACAGATTTATGGATCATAGTTGTTTAATTTAATCTGATACTTTTGATAGATTAATACGCGTGGTACCAATATCAAGTCAAAGTTTGACAGATTGAATTATCCATTAAAATGATGCGTTTTCTGTTTTTTGCTTGCACTCATCAACGGCTAAAGCCAGAATGATTTCATTAAAATCCTCTAGAAGGCATCCTACCCCACGTAATACACCAATTAAGTGTAACACAGAATCACACTCTCTTCAAGATACATTTTAAATATTTTTTCTATAAAAAGCACCCTGGTAATTTTATTCATCAAGTCTAAACTGATGTACTTTCTTGTACATAATGTACCGTGATGCCAACAAATCCATGCGATTGACATCAAAACATCCATTTCCTGTATCAGAAAAATGGTAAATGTTGCATGCATGATAACTTATCACGAGCTGTACTTCATGCATGGTGTGTAGGAAAATTGTTGTACCAATCGCCTTGTCCTATAGCCACCAAAAAACACAGAAAAAATTGGCAAAGAATATTATCGACACAATAACTTTGATATTTACAAACGTGTAGCTCAACAAGTGGACTTTGCTCTGTTGACTTAGTATGCACTGACTCAGCCCCGAGTGACCTATCGCCGATATACCGACATGCGATGCTTTCCGATTAGAAGCAATTCGAGAAGGTCCAGTGTCCTAACTCCTGTCATCTTCCCAGGTTTTTCTTTTTTTGGGGGGGGGGGGGTTGTTTGTTTGTTTGTTTGTTTGTTTTAACTCTTCAGTACCAGGGTTCGGCCAATTTGACCCATATGGAGTCTCCACCTCACCTTTATCGAGGACCATCAACATGCTCTACTTTAAGTCCCAGGAAAATATCTATTGAATTCCCATCCTCAAATGAAATCACGTTATCATACACGTGACCACTGGCGCTATGTCAACGGTGGCCAAATACAATTTTTGTCTGATTGTTGCAGACGGTATTCATCACCATGCATCATTTAAAAATCGTTGATAACATAGTTCGCGAATTATCACTCAAAAAGTTTATTTGCTAACATTGCTCGGTTACTTTGGGAATTAGATCAAAGTCACGTTTTCAGATGTGTTCCTGCGTCTCTTCAATGCAACTGACCTAGCTATTTCAGGAAAGATGCCTTTTTCAGATTTTCTTCAAACATTGAAAAATATTCATTAAAGAATCTTCAAATTACTGATGCGTGACCTATCTAATAAGTCCTTGAAAGTTGTTGACAGATCGATAGAATTCAAGTTAAATTTTCTATGGTTTGTAGTCTACATTTACTTTATTTTATTTTATTTTTAGTTGATCTTAGAGTTATTTGCACATTTCAATTTTAAATAAGAGCATGCTTATGTACCGACTGTACCTGATACTGTGGAGAGATATAAAGAATGAACTTTATTCAATTAAAAGACACTTAGGGCAAACCCTATATGCTTAACCTTCCAATACATCAGTCTCCAAGATGAGTTATATGACAGCCATTTAAATTCCCGAACATTAAATTCCTTGAGTTTTCTTTTCTCGAATCGACCCTGAGATGGATTAAAATTCTGTACATAAAAAGAAAAATATCCCAGTCTAATATTCCCGAGTGGGTTACTGTGGGGACAAAATCGGGAAAACTGGTCCCTCAGGAAAATTAGTGATTACAGAGAAAGTATACTCACCATGATGTTACACACATAATCTAAGCCTATGTATTATCATTTAGCAATGCATCTACAAGCGTTACAGATACATGTAGTTTAGAATTAACTGCAACAAACATTTCGTTGCGTATTTACAAAAAATGTATAAAATGGTTTTGGGCTGATCATGACACCTAATTTCATGTTATATTTTAATCATTGTAACTTGTAAATGCCTGTGTATGGTGCATCGGTACCCCACATGACATTTCCTTTTCGTGTTTTCTTAATGCACGAAGATGTATTTCTGATGATCATTCAAGTGCACAATGGAAAACATTCCGTGAAGATCGACAACATTGCAAGGAGTATTTACAGTAATGTACATTGGAAATAAATTCAGTCGTACAGTCTGGAGCGGTGAGGTTAAAGCTTGCAGCACCAAAAAGCCAAAATGTGTCGAGTGTTATTGCACGTGACATTAATAAAATCCATTCATGGCTTGTTATTCATGAACCACACGAATAGTAAGCCTAATATTATACACAAGGAACCACCGGCAGCGCATGCGCTACTTATGCACTTGTCTTCACCCACCCACTTGCGCTTGAATTTGTCCAATGTTCCGTCATAATACAAATCAGTCACTGCCTTGTTAATTTGGTCTCGTAGTGGAGAATGATTTGTGACAGCGAACGCATGTTTCCGTTGATAAATGCCAGTGCTAAGCGCCTGTAGATCACAAGGTGGCGCACTCAGCACCCAGTCCTTTGTCATGCCATCCACAATAAAAGCATACTGGTTATCCCCTCTGGCTTTGTCTATGCCTTCGTTGGCGTCACGTTTGAGATGCTTGGGATTTTTTGCAAATTTCGTCCAAAGGCGTTTGTACGTTCCATTCCTTTCGCGTAGCATCCGCACCTCATCATAGACTGGGCCGTCCATTACCGTGCCTACCTTAACCGTATCCTGACTCATCAAGTCGTTGATATTTTCTATCTTTGGCTTCTGGTTCTGGGGCCGTTTCTGCATGATAGCGTAAGCCTGGGACGTGTGAAACGCTATGGTGAAATCTACTGCTTCCTCCCGGTTAATTGTAACTGTTATCAATGCTGCTGCAATATCTGCCTTCTGTAATCGAGAAAAAAAAATGCTACTCGCTCACGTCAACAAACAACGAATAGAGGTCCGTAAACAACTGCATAAGAGTAATAATCTTGCTTTTCGACTTGAACATTTGATGATGATGATGATGATGATGATGATGATGATGATGATGATGATATCATTACTAACACTGATAGTGATAATGATACCAATAATTATCATCAAGATTTGTTCAATCAACTTTTACATGACATTCGTTCCATAAATTCTTGAAAGACATCACTGTTTAATTGACCTGAATTTGATCGCAATCCAGCATTTTGTGTCAGCCAATAACCATACAGTCCAACAAATTGTGGCAGATATTATTATTATCATTATTATTATTATTATTATTATTATTATTATTATTATTATTATTATTATTATTATTATTATTATTATTATTATTATTATTATTATTATTATTATTATTATAGAATAATACGTAAAGAAACAAACAAACAAAACACAGTTCCCAAAGATGAGAGGTTATCTCAATAGAGGCATTCATTTCCTGGAATGGTGCGGGTTTTTGTGATTTTAAAATGACCTACCCCTTCAACTAATTCTCCAATCATGCCAGTCCATTTGTCCCCTGTTTTACTTCCGTAGAGGTTGTCTTTCACAAGATGTAAGTCATAATCAAACTTTGCTTCCTTTGCAATGGCGTCCAACATATCAATGACATAGCCTTCGTAAGTATCAGTTCTCGTTGAGTTTATTGATATGTTGCTTTTCTTCATAAGCCATGGTTCAACCTGTAATAGCAAGGACAGATGAGCTGTATGTCAAAATAACAACATGCACCTGGGTAGTTTGCTTCAAGTAAAGCATATTTGTCAAAAAAATACAAATGATTCACATGGGTGCATGGCCATTCACCGAGATATTTATGGAATTTATTTGTTTTTGTTTTTGTTTTTTGTTTTTTTGTTTTTTGTTTCATGTGCCACTTAAATTATGTTTTTGATTGTTACACGCACCGGCAACACGACGTCGACTTACTACAGGCTCTGCCGCTACTAGTGAGTACGTGTATCGTTGTAGTATATAAGAATGACTTGGTATAATTCTTTTATTAAGCGTTAATAATATACAATAAACCAAGATATATCATGGTCCATAATATGTGCAAATATGTGCTTCACGTACTGAAATGGTTGCGCTGTAACATTTTACCATTCAAGGAAATATAATTTTCAAACCAGAAGGGATTCTGCCTCACCAAATCTAAGTCTCTACCGGGTAAAACTATTTATAAATGGTATCAGCTAGCTACGGTAGGGCATTAAATCACCATATACATACAGACAGTTGTCCATTAGACTTCAGCCTACTGTGTATCAGATATTGTAAACTTTTAATTACCTAATGAGCATAATTTGAGATGCTATTATTACTGTCTTCCTCGGGTGTGTTTTTATCAATAACCTGCATGTACAAACTAAAAAAATTATACCCTTTTCCATCACAGTTATGAAGATACTGAACATTCAAACTTTATGATTCATTTGACTCAAAATCAGACAAATAATTTCACCTTCACGGGTATACCTATGCCGAATGTAGAGTTTCTAGGTACATTTGTTTCCAGAAAATATTGGACAACATGTGGCATATAAGATTGAGAGAAGGAAGAGCGGAAGTAGAAATAAACAATTCTAGGAACACCAATATGGCTATGTTGACACAAAGGCATAATAATTGCGAGGTGGCTCTAGCTAAAATCCCAATGTTTCAAGCTCTGTTCCAAAATGTTCTGGCTGAACCTTTTCTTAACCTTACTATTCCAAAACGTGGCCTTGAGAAAAAGGGCAGTTTTCTTTACATTTTCACAGGGAGCAATTGTGCAAGTTCGAGAAGGGAAACGGCACCCTGTTCTAACCAAATATACCAGTCACTGTGGGAAGACCATGACTTGAATCAACACTTGGAATTCGGGTTTGTCGAAAGCAGCTCCACACAGTCCGTACTGATCGTCCTCCTGCTATTCTACCATTTCGACAAGTTAAGTGATGCTGAAGGGTGTTCTACGCCAGACTACACTAACACCACGAAGTACGTTATAATGTTGTCACCCCCATAGAGCATGGTGAAAGCCATATGGTTCTATTGGATGCCCTTTACATTTTCCTGCTCTCACCCATGGGCATAGTGGAAGCCATGTGGTTTTTACAGATGCTATTTGGCATTTTCTCCTATCACCTACCCCTTCCCCGCAGAGTCCAGCTATGTGTCCCAGGATTAAGATATACACAATCCATGATAAACATACGCATCATATAAACGGAATGAAAAAGTTGAGGCCAATAAACGGATATAAATTGGCCCATTGTGTTTATGGTGATTGTACTATTTACTTTAAGTAAAATTTGTTCAATGTTTTAGAAAGTTCAACTGAAAATTGGAGTCTTGTAGCGAGAAATCATTTGTTGCAATTTGGTTGGAGTGTGACATCATATTGACTCGAATATACCGATGCCCATGCGACACCACAAATTTAACTCGTATTTTTCTAAATACGCATTGACATATTGTAACAATCGATCGTTTAGTGCCATATGAATTCTGGGCGAAGAATTGACTAGGGACAAGATCATGAACACGGTTCTACATAGTATATGTTCAGCTACATAAAAGTAGTGACCCTTGACTTGTTAATCTTGTCAGATTTAAAGGGCTCTTGATTAATAATAAAATGCCGGGTCACCATTGCAGCTATTCTTCTAAAGGTTTTTGGCCGATTGACTCTCCTGACAAAAACAAATAGAGGTCTCTCTCTCTCTCTCTCTCTCTCTCTCTCTCTCTCTCTCTCTCTCTCCCTCCCTCTCTCTCTCTCTTTCTCTGTCTCTCTCTCTCTCTTTCTCTCTCTCTCTCTCTCTGTCTCTCTCTCTCTCTCTGTGTCTCTCTCTTTTATAGGATCGAGAAAACGCCTATTTTGTTAGATTGATGATACATCAGTTCTTCAATAAAAAGCCGGCTTACAAACAGTTTGAATCTTTATCGTTATTCTGACTTAAAGCATACCAACCGTTGTTGAAATTTGCAGTAAAAGGATTGAACTGGTCATTTATTTGGGATCTGAGTCCATATTTTGCATGTTCCCCAATAAAATGGCCACTAACAGCAAGACTCGAGCCTTCTTTCATTACTTAGTGTTCACCAACGACAAAGAAACAAAAAAGACAACAACAAAAAAAAAGAAAAAAAAAAAAAAAAACGGTCCCAGTATTATTAAGAGATTTTCCTATATTTCCTTTATTCCATGGACTTTGATTTCAGAATGCAGTACAATTTACACGAAGGAGGTATGCCTAAAGGTCACACGACTGTGTGTTGAGTAATCTCTTATAAGCTCTTATAGAAAATTTACCCATGAGTCCATCTTAACCGTGCAACAATGCTCACCAATTTACTGACGACTCTATACCGCTGTCTTCCTGCTGCACCTCCACTGGAAACACTTGGTCCAGGGTTTTGGCCTGCGGTGTTTTGGGTTTCCTGCGTAGTTTGCGCTTCTGTGGTCGCTTATATGAAAAACAAGATTGTATTTATGGGAATATGATACATTATATTTTAATTTTTTCCCGTTTTTTCACACATATGGATAAAACAATCTGTAGCCCACATCCTTTTCAACTCAACAACCGCACATCAAAGAAAATATGACTAAAATTCTATACCATCGTGAAATAAGGGAAAAAAAAGAAGAAAAAAAAACCAAACAAACAAACAAACAAACAAAACAAAACATAACAAAAATAATAATTTTATTGACACTTGACTTTCCTCATCAGACCATATGCTGCAATAGTGTAAAATCGAAAGGTTTGGCTTCTAAAATCGATGATCAGTTCTCCTGGGAACTATTTTGAAGAGAGTCAGAAAAACAAAGTATTTAGCCCTGAATTGTGTGATTCTGCACTTAATGTGGTGTTAGTTTCCTTTTCAAACGTGATCACTTTAGTGTGCTTCTAATAACTCGCACTAACACCGAAGATAGATAGGCCTTAACTTTGACGTTTCCTTACAAAAAGCTTAAATGACACCACAGAACATCAATTTAACATCGTATCAAATCATATTTTTGCTGCACATTTTCCCCGCAATGCATCCACCACTCCATTGCATTTACGTCATAACGCCACCCAATATATCTCATTTCTACAACGTAAACATGGACCAGACCACATTTAACTACCTGTGTACGAATGTTATTATTAGCTACATTTGCATTTCCTCCAGTGTAATTTTGCTGTTTTCGCACAAGATATAATCAAGAAGTCAACCACAAATAAATCCCAGATAACCATGAGAAAGAGTAATGGTGGCTAATAGAAATATGCACGCTGAAACGAATCTTTTTCTATTTTGAGGGCACACAAGAGGTGATTCCAGATACAGTCAAGAAAGGTATCCCATATGTAAATATATATATATATATATATATATATATATATATATATATATATATATATATATATATATATATATATATACATATATATATATATGTAAATAAGCATGACTCCGTCAGGCTTGTGCTGCAGCTATTCAGACCCTTAACAGATTACCCCTTATGACTTAATTACAGCAACGATATAACTGGATCGCAGCTCACAAAAGACAAAAAAAAAAAAAAAAAAAAAAAAAGGAACTGGACAAAAATGGGTTCGCAGCATACAGTCAAGATTCGCAGCCAGCGATGAAAATAATTAAACAGGAAAATGTCTGATCAGAAAAATTAGGTTAAGATTTTACCGCTAATAGGCCCGGAGCCAGTCCCATTAACGCATAGCATGTCACGAATTGGTAAATCTAAAGAAAATATTGTAAGTCGGGAATCTATGTCACGTTCATTTGCAACCGAAACAATATAAACTTAAGGTGCCTAATCTGCTGTTAATATTCTACAACAGGCGCATTATCACGACGAAGAAATTACACTGTAAATTCAGATGACCGTTTAGGGTTGTACAAATCACGCAGTTAGGCGTAAACCTCACGATGAATATGAAATTATATGTGCAAAAATTTGCCCCTTTATTAAAAACCATATAAAAGTGAAGAGATTTATATGCTATTGTGATTTTTTCTGTGACTGTTGCTTCCCGTTATCCCTGTACAGAACACTTGCAGCTTCCGATTATGTCTACTTGATTCATAAATGAAGGGCTCTTGATTTTATCAATGTACCTCACACATTCAGATGCGTTAAGGTCTTTTCCGAACAGAAAATACGATAACGACTCAACATGGGTAGGCGAAGAAGACTGCGCAGGCGTATTATGACGAATTTATGCATATTTATAGTTAGGTGTCAGTCCATAGTCTTTTGGCGCCAGGTCAAGTTTTTCTATGCCGCCCATCCTAACATTGCTGATAACGCATGCTTTGCCAGTCCGACCGTCAAGCAATGCAAAATACAAATTCTACATACGCAACTGTCAAATCAGTCCATCAGATGCTGAACGCTCGGAAACTGGTTGTAATGACGACGCGACGACTGTTCTTGTCCTCAGGCGATGGTGATGGCAACAAACGTACGGAATACAGAAAGACTCGCCAAAGCACCACAGAACACATAGCCCTTTATATTTTTCTTTTCTTTTTTCTTTCTTTCTTGCTTTGTTTTTTTATTTTCTTTCGTTTTTCTCGCTCATCCTCTCCCCCTTTCTCTCTTTTAGGAGGAATGCTGACTTTTTTGCAGATTTTTTCAAAGTTGTGAATTGATGTCAATGTATCTTTCGTCTGTATGTACTGTCACTGGTTTCATAATGAAATATTATTATCGTTATTGCTATCTTCATCACCATTATCATCATAATCATATACAAGTTTCACCTGGGAGCCCCAGATTGCCGTCCGGCTAGGGGCACCATTTTTTTTTTCATTTGTTTGTTTTTCTTCTTTTTTTCTAGTCTGTATTAGACATAACGTCGACAGTTCCGTGAAACTTGTTGTCTTGGTTTGGGGTTGTTCTGTACATTTCAATGTCTGATATCTGACCCGGTGAAGCTATCTTTTTTTTTGTTGTTGTTGTGCTATTATTGTTATGAGCAATGGAACCACTTTTGCACGTAAGGAAGTCTCTAAATGGTGATATTAAAATGCTTTGTATTTCAATTCTCGAGATTTCTTGTTTCGTTTGTGCAGTCCTAGATTACATTGGAGATTACCAGCAACCAATCGGAGTTTCAGCCCTGTTCCTTGTTGACGACTATCAAGATGATTCGTCAAACATGCCAGTGTTTTGTTGTTCATACCGTAGCTTTTACGTTTGTGGATGAGCGAGTGATAGGGAGCGTTGCCGAACGTTTTTACAAAATCACGATAGTGGACATCTGCTTCATGTCCAATTTTTGAGAATACGCCCAACGAATGGAGCTGAGTTGAGCAATTCAATTGAGTAGACAGCAATTTGGTATCGTACACATATATATTTTATGTTCCGAACGAGTGGGACTCGAACCTGCAACCTTTGGTACCAGTCGCCTAGCTGAAATGGGAAACGCACATATCCAATCGACCAAATCCCCATTCTTAAAAAAAAAGAATGGTTCAATATAATTGTAACCCTTTACAAAATATACTTGACATCAGAAAACCGATGCAATTAGGTGTAGGTAACGTGTTAACACACGATGAAGTGTTTTCTAGTGAACATGGTTTAAACAAATTTTATTTCAAGCAATTGGAAAAAGCAGAGCCTGTATAAATTCCTCTTGCACAAGCGTAAACATGAGATGTATTATGTATCTGATATCTGGTAGAGTATTCTAGTTTGCTGTTGTTGGGTACAGGGAGAGGGAATGTGTATAGTTGGTATGAGTGGTCGGTACCCTTTCAAAAATACAGGAATTTAATGCAGTTTTAAAATAATAGCTATTTTTAAGTGGATCAGTATGTGTGTTATATTTGGTTTTATCAGATTAAACCTACAGCTCGGTTTTGCCAAATAAAACTACACCTTTCAAAGTAAGCCCCTGATGGAACACAGTGCTTTCGCCCAGAGGTCGAGTGTGTCAATGAAACCTATTGACTGAGAGCATGTTATCCTGAATGACAAGAAAGAAGCAGATGATATTCCCGACATCTAACGCCTACTGGTAATTTGCAATGGGTAAATATTGCATTACTTTCGTCAGTATTAGGTCCTCCAGGTTAACGGTATGTACTATGCAAAAGAATGCGCAAGTGGCATGACATGATTTGTCAGCTTACCTTTACAAAAGTATCTCTGAGCCATTTTCACTCTCCAATCTGTATTTGTCTTCATATCTTCACACAGCCTTACAACCTCAGACATACAATCTATATATGTTGTTATATTCCTTGTAAAAGACAGAAAGAAAAGAAACAAACAATTTTACGCATTCCTCAGTTTTGCTTACAAGGAATTGAATCAAAGACATGACAGAAAGAAAACATACGGAGGACCGAGACCACCGTTACTGAGCTGAAATTTTGACACCTTGAGACGGTGAGGAAAATCATCAATTGCGTAAGAAAGATTCTCAGGAAGTCGAATGTAAACCTGGCTTTGCTACAATGTACTTAATTTACACTCTAATTTTGTACTGGCATCTTCATATACCCTGCCCATTATTTTCAAACGCAAAATGTATACATATGTGTAAAGACTGAAGAGGTTTAGAAAGCAGTGAGCTTGTCAGTCAAGCATGATGTAAGTGGATGAAATATTTCCATGAGCACATCCGAATACTAGTGTTGGTACTCATGAAACTGCTATTTCGCCTTTAAGCTGCAAGTTGAAGTTGGACATGATTGCAGCCTGACAGAAAAATGCAACTTTGCAGCCAATCTCAAAGTTTGAAGATGATTTCACTGTATCATTTACAGATAGCACCGTAAGACAGGGGGCGTGTTTACCACAAACAATTCTCCAATGCAAACATTGAAGTTTCTTGTCAATAGGTATACAGCTCCACAGCAAGGCATATAAGGAAGTCTATGTCAGACCTGGACTGAGCAGGCGGAGCCTTTTGGTCTTCCATCCATTTAAGTGTAACATCAAAGACGGGGGATAAATCAGTAAATATACAGAAACTAAGCTACACTGGCATGCATCACATTTTAACACTTTTGATGAAATTTTGTGTCACCTTTGGACAAGTGCAGGGAGGTTGCACTGAAAGTAAGCGTGCTACCTCTTGAACCAGAGGCACTTAAATTCAAAACATTGAGTAATGGGTCTGCGTTTTCACAAAATATAGCCATGGAGAAATGACTCATCCATGATATAGCTGCTATAAACTTGAAAATAAGGCCAATGTCACCAAATTGCAATCAGGCTAGGAAATAGTGTTACGGTACAAACAAGGTAAGTTTGAGTTTCAGATAGATGTAAGTCTTGAGATATCGTGTTTACAAATTGGTGGACGGATGGAACCAGAAACGGACGGACAACACGAACACGTAATGGTGTAGACCCATAAAAATACGTTGTCTTTCTACTGCAAATCACATACATAACCTTTTTTTTTAAGAAATCCAGATTCAACAAGTCATAAAATAAACACGAATCACAAGATCACAATTAACATATCGGACAGACACAAGGTAAATTACTGTTCTGCCAAGTTTGACGAGAGTCTAGTTAGCAATTTGAGGAAGATGAAGAAGCAAATAAAAAAGTAATTGGACTTCACAGCAAAAAACGTATGATCTATATTGACGATCATTGACAATAGTTTACCATAAAACGAGATAATCTTTCCTGTAAGGAATTGAAACATTTTTTTCCTAGTTCATAGGTAGTAATATCTGGCGATAATAGAAAAAAGTCCCATGGAGAGTCTCTATGCAACGGGAGAGGAGTGTAGCATAAGTTTGTTATTAGACACGTTTAAGGAAACAATGGCTCCAATATAGTAGCCATCTGCTCCGCTTATTCAATCCCCGCTGTAATCAGATAGCCAGCTTTTCGCCCATCTAAAGAAATGGTATTCAGTGTAAGTATAACTTCCAAAGGGTTGCATTTACAGACAACGCATATGGAACCTTCATGGTACGAGCTGTTGAATTTTTTTCTTTTTCTTTCTAGAGGCAAGGGAGCAGAAGCAAAATCGAACAACGACTATCCGAAACGTTGTCTGCAACTCCCACTCAATGTTCCATTTTGTTTCAGATATTATGTACCTGTATTTCACAGGAATTGAAAAATAGCATCTATGTTGCAGAGAATTTTCTGATCGTGTTCTCGTCATTTTGTTTCCTGTTGAAATAATTGACCTGTCACCAGTAGGAAAGGAGGACGACAATAGTGACGAAAATTGTCCGCACCAACCGGAGATAGACCGAAAAGTTAGGCATTTTTTGAGAGAAGTTCTGCGTGGGTAGGAAATATAACAGTACAATTTCGGGGGGGGGGGGGCTTTGCATGTACTTACACACATTCTGTTGCGTTCATATGCCGCAGCGTGGCATAAATATCACTGCACATCCGAAACTTTGCCTTAGACTGGGCCTGGTTACAAACTTGAAACATACAAACAGCATAAAAATATTGTTTTTCGCTTACAGAATCCAGTAACTCACAGTAGATGTAAGTAAGAAACATAGAAACCAGTCGATTAGCTATTGCATGGTAAATAACAGCAGCAAGTGACAGATATAAAAAGCTGGTAAGCAGGTTCAACTCGAAAGGCTTAAATAAAGAAATTTGAGGTGTGAAATTTTAATGAAAGCAGCAATGCTTTTTGTCATACCCAAAACAAAACAACGAAATAGGGAAGAATTTAATTAAATACTATAGGCTGTAAAAACAATAATCACTTTGGGAGTGCAAGTGCTAATGGTGGTATAATGTACTGCAGTCATTGAAATAAGATATAAGGTGGTTGGGAGGGTAGAATGTTGAAGCGATGCATTAAGCAAGCTCTTTCCTGTCAACTAAGTCAACTCATCCCTGATTAAAAGCTGTTACAATGATTTTTGTCTCGTAGTATCCACTATTTGTCTATTATAACGACAAAATAATTTTGCTGTAATGACATTTTGTTTCTTTATAAGGGAATAAAATAGTTATTATGACATAACTATTATAAAGGCTAATAAAGCCTAAAACTTTCTTCTAAATTTCAAATTTTATGAATATGATTTGTTCCTTTAATAATTTATTTGCTATTATGATTTAGAACTATGCAGTTATTCTGTGAATGGTTCGGAATAGGACTTTGCTCTTAGAATATCGGAATTGATAGTGTTCAAAACGGTACATGGGCGTACAGAATTAGGTTTGTTCAGTTTCTTTTTGTATTAAGAATAAAAAGTGATCGTAGATCGTACCTAGATTGAATATCATTATTATGCAAGGGGACTGTAGCAGTCCTGTGGTCGACTGACCTTGAATGCACAAACTGAAGTGGTTCCGTAATCTGCGGAATAATATCAAAGTTACCTTTTTTTAAAACCCGTCATCACTGGTCGCAATATAAAACTGCCTTCATTCAGTTCCACAGTTATTATGTTTTAATGGAAGTGTCAGAATCCGTAATGACCAAGACTCAAGTGGATATGTCGGCATGACCTTTCAAGACCACCCAAGTTCAATATTACTCACAACAGAAGGAACGTCACAAGTACTTTCCTGTCAGTGTTTGATAGTAACTGTGAGCTTGAGATCCACAATTCCCGAGATATAATCCAACATGTCAGATTTTCAGCTATCTGTAGTGCAACAACGCTAAAATGTATATATTCATGTACCCTTAATTCTTTTTTCTTATTTCGATATTTCATCAGAACATGATAGCAGCAACATATAGTGAACAAAACTGGTGCAGACTGCGTCCAGGCGCATTCCCATTTCATTTGAAGAGAATCCGACATACAAAATAACATTAAAAAACCGCACCCCCCCCCCCCCTTCTGAAAGAAACCCCACCAAAGTCCTATCTGGTGAACAAAATTAAAATCTATGGGTTATTGGAAGTATCCCTATACACCGGTTTTTTTTTTCTTTTTTCTATTACAATTGACGGCGCACGTTTGGATATACCAAACTTTGAGCACGCAAACATTATAAAATAAAAACCTTAAATGTCACTGAAACTTTGCCGTTTGATCGAACTTGGTAGAGAGGCACATCCCGATCAAATTTGAGGTACAAGATTTTGTCTGACACTTTTGGAGAAGTCGAAACTGTGACTTGCCATTGCTATCGGTATTGACTTACATGTACATAGTAATCAATAGGATTGAAGTGTGCCCGAATTAAAAACTTCATTAAAAGGCTTCAGCATAGTTTGAGTGACAGTGTTGCAGAAGTTGCAACATACAAATGTTTAAAAAATATAAAACAACTTCAGCACAAATTAATCCTGCGAATCCCAACAAGTGTCGCTATGCATTTCGAAGCAGATGTGTGAACAAACTGCTACAGGATGAAGAAGAAGAAGAAGGAGAAGAAGAAGAGCAAGAAGAAGAAGAAGAAAAGGAGAAGAAGAAGGAGAAGAAGAAGAAGAAGAAGAAGAAGAAGAAAAAGAAGAAGAAGAAGAAGAAGAAGAAGTAGAAGAAGAAGAAGAAGAAGAAGAAGAAGAAGAAGAAAAAGAAGAAGAATAAGAAGAAGAAGAAGCAGAAGAAGAAGAAAAAGAAGAAGGAGAAGAAGAAGAAGTAGAAGAAGAAGAAGAAGAAGAAGAAGAAGAAGAAGAAGAAGAAGAAGAAGAAGAAGAAGAAGAAGAAGAAGAAGAAAAAGAAGAAGAAAACAGAAACAAAATTCAAATTCACTGGAGTGTGACCGTTTGAACAGTCTTTGGAGAAGTTCTCCTAAGGCTCATCTTCATCAAGTCTGAATTAGATTTTTGGCAAACGATTTTGGATAAGATGCCAAAATATAATTGTGGCCAGGCGAAGAAAGATGGAAGCGGACCCATCATAAAACTCAGCTGAGTGACAAGTAACTTGAGCTATTAACGAGATAATACATCCTCATAATGAAATCACTAACGTGTTGTAATAAGTAAGAGAAGGTTGTACAACTGAGTTCTCTAATGAGGATTGGTTATGCTGACGTAGTCAAATGATAACGTGCTGAGGGAAGTGAGGAATACAAGATCGATAAAAAGTGGTCAATAAGAATAACGCTGGTATAATTTACTATCACGCGGGTATGGTGTAAAGCTTTGCAGCTAAACAGACAGTTTTCAGTGGAAGATGATTCTAGCATTGCTAGAAAAGAGAAAATAACGAAGCGGCAGCATGCAAAGAGGATGGTATGAGGAACTATTGTTAAAGGATGATGGCATAATACTGTGCCAATATAAATAATGTGCCTGCTAACACAGAGAATGTAATACTAGTGTGATATGGGAAACAAGAAATAATATGGTCATACGTTGCGTTAATCGGCCTGATAAAGAGTGTTAGGATGCATCTTCAAAGTGGTTTTTGTAGTACAGAGTAAAGTAGCACAAATAATATTGTTTTTCACATAGACATAACGGACACAACAAGGAGCCAAATATAAATGCAGATATTACCTTTAAAGCCTGGGGGTAGGTCTCTCCACCCTCTTGTGGGGTCACACCTATCCTGAGCAGTTTCGAAAGCTAGGGCCCTGTCGATTCCACAAACGTTTAAATCAAGGGGTAACCTCACTTTGAGAGGTTTAGCATATGTTGATCTCTTATAATCACACTTGTCCAGTTCCTTATCCACACAGCAAAGCATGGCTTTCATGGCTCTGTATTGAAAAAGAGATACTTTTAAAAATTATTCCCTTAGATTGACCTGTCGATGAAAATAGGTGGGTTAAGCTTTCTGCATGAGTGGGCCGAAAGAGACCTGTTTACGTGTACTTGGTCTGAATCCTAGCATACGATTTTACAGGAATGTGTGTTATGTTCGTGTATCAGTTATACTGAGAAAGCTTTAACCTGTCCCAATGTGTCATTGCCATTAACAGCACTAAAACTTCACCAAATATTTTCGGAAACATGTTACTCAATTTCCATCGAAATAAAACTATGCGTTCCTATAAATTGATTTTTGTTTGAGTTTGCAATTTTCCTTTTAATCCTACTGGGATAGATGTTCACCAAAACTCTTAGTATACAATGCTCTCTTAACAAAATTCATTACGTGCATTAGAAGTTTCAGGTTATTATCTTTTATCAACTGTAATTTGAAGATTTTACCTATATATTTCGGTACCTGTGGCCTTTAACTTTCGTCAGTGCAAATAAACTAAATGTGCATTTTAACTTAACATCCTCAGTACTATTTGTCTTCTATTCAGAACACAGGTCATCAGATACAACTTTCAGTCTCTCAACATGCAAGTGTACATTACACAAATCTGAAATCATGAAAAGTACTTTTGTGGATGTGGGCGTAACCTACCAAGGGTTTATTACTATTCTAAAAAAATATATTTGTATGCGAACTGAGTCAGTGCGACCTTCATGCCGTTTTTGATAACCATATAATATAACCCGTCACGCAAAAACTCGGTTTAAGGCCATTAAGATTTTTTTTAATAATTTAATTTATTTAATCGTGTTTTACACGTGTCTCCTGCTCAAAGTCGTTTATTAATGCTGGATTACTTTTACGTTTACTCAGAATTATTTTAGAGGGGGACTGAACTTATCCAGTATTGCTTTTGTATTTTTCCGTGTCAAATTCTAAATGAAAGGGTTTTTTATTATTATTACTTCACAAAAGTTGGCATAGTTACTTGTTACGCCACAAGATTCAGTTCGTATGAAAAGCCCATAATATTATTATCAAGAAGCTGTATATCGCCAGTTGTACAGGAAACTAGACCAGTAAAGTGCAGAGAAGAGAAATCTCCAGGGATAACTTTACAAGTCTATTGTGTTTTATGACCCCGTGATCTGAATCTTTCAACAGCTGTCCGGGCTCAGAAAGCATATTGGCGTGTTAAAAGGGTTTTTCTCAGTGACTTCTCACACGTAAATCAAGGGATAGCCCCATGGTTTTTTAACTCATGGTGGTTTTAGCTGGCTTAGTCATGTTAGTTGTCGTACGAGTCTTATATCGAGGATTTCAAGGGCCATGTGAGATGTGAGGTGTAGATACATCTTTGTTCTATTCCCTTGTGTTCATTCCATTGACATAACAATTAATCTCATCACGAGAGTCATTTTCGATGTTGGGAACCTCATTGTTGTTGTTGTTACATGTCTGGTACACAATTGCGAGCATTGTTAAGTTGTGTTCCGGTTACCGGGTGCACCGTTAGTGCTTCTTTATCATTGATGTGAGGGTTTATAAGCCAGAGCAGTTCGTATTTAAGTAGTACGACATCAGTCGCTGTTGGTATTGAAAGAGTTAAATGATAAAGGTATAACTAACGTGCAGTTGGCCTGACTTGTCTGTGAGTATGAAGACAGGTACTCGTTGAGGCATCTTATCGAGTTGCTTTTAATGCTATCGCTACAATCGGACGATCCTGAAATCAAGAACGGCATACACAGCAATCAGTCAACTTGTGGACACGATGGTGACATCCCATGGTGAACTGGAAAACAGTCAGAACACTAAATAAAGGATATACACTACAAGATATTTTTTGGAATGAATAAACAATTCAAAAACCATGACAAAAGCCAGCTGAAAACGGAAAGAGCCAGAAGACGAGGAAGGGGAAATGAAATGGAACAAGATAGATGACTCAAGAAGAAGGGGGCAGGGGGTATGGACATGGAAGGAAAGAGAAGAGAAGGAGGGGAGAGGAGACCTAGGAGGGGAGACAAAGGAGAGGAGAGGAAAAGCGAAGGGAGTAACGGAGTGGACAGGAGACCAGGAACAAGGAGAGGAGAGGAAGATAACAGGTGACTACAAGGGAGGAAAGTGAAGGAAACGAAAGGAATGAAAAGGATAAGAACGAATGTAAGCCGGACAAACGGAGGACAGAGATTGTTGGACACCAACAAGACCGAGAGTGAATGGAAACTGGACCACCTCTTTAAAAGAAGGACCCATGGGTACACGGCATTTACCAGATATGATTTCAGCAAATCAATGTAAGGAACATTAAAACAAGATAAGGCAGTGTGGTATTGTGAACACAAAACGCAAGTGCAAGAGCAAGAACTGACTAAAATGAGACTTGCAGTCATTGAATAAGAAGCAGAGGGGACTAAGGGTAATTCATTTCAGACTTAACTTGACTTGTCGAAATGTTTTATAACCTGATGATTACCAGTGGGAATGCACGTGGATATTCAATTCAATTCCATTCAGTTTATTGAATTTCTTTATTTCAACCTCAATACATTTTATGCTTTAGTCTATATCACTATCCAGATAAGAATAACACATTCACCAAAAATATATAGATTAACCAAAAAAGCACGTTTCGAGGCTATGTTGGTGATAAAAATTGGAGGGAAGAAAAGTTTGGCAAGCACATACAAATTTAGGCACTATTATGGTGCCATGTACAGAGAAGTAACAAAGTTCTTGTATGTAAATTGCTAATTCTTGTCCATAGACGCCTGGTTCTAGGCAACCACTGCAAATCAGTACTTCAAATAGCCAATAGCAAATGGTTTCCCGATATTGTTAACCTTTGCATAAACTTACACACAAGATTGCTTCTTGCAGCATGGCACGTGGACATTGAAGCAAACATCTCTGACACCATGCAAGGTCTTGGCAGCTTTAACAGCAATCTGACGTCTTGTTGTATGCTATGTATACCAGCTGCTGTAGAATTTCACCTTAGTGCAGTGTACAAAAAACAGTGTGGTTTAACCAAAGGGCTCGAAGCATTATCTGTACATGCAGAAAAGTAGCTGATAATACCGGCAGAATATAATTATTGCCGACATTGCCTCAATATATGCACCTTGGGAAAAAAAAGACCACCCAAGCGCCCTGACTACCTCACGCAGAGAAAGACCAGCCTCCAACAAGGTAATGATTCTGTTCCTGTAGAACTCAAAAAGCTGCAAGTGACCCATGCACCTTGGCATTGTGGATTCATGTTGATCCTTGTATTGCCTATGGTATAGCTTATAATTAAAAGCTCATAGGCACCCCGATACCAGACACACTTTTCGGACCTATCTAATCGTTATATCATTTTCAAGACATTTCCTTTATGTGTGACTTAATATTTTCTATGCAAACTGATTTATTTCACCAGCCTATGTTAAACAAAAAGGGTTGCCCTCTTTTTGGCCAAGAGTATATTATCATTTAATACACAACACAAACCATTTATATACTAAGTAAACAGATGCAGGATAAAATCCATACCTGACTTATACCATTCCATTCTTCGAAGGGGTAATGCGGTGTTAATTTACCATTTTTGAGTTGTTTTATATCATAAATGTGGACCCATATCAGGAAATACAACCTTTTTTCCCAGCTGAATAAGCAGATGTCAAGTTTTCTTAGATATGTAAATGAGGGGTTGTGATATCACCTGGACTAGCTGCTACAGCTAATGCAATGACAGCTGAGTGAAACTCTGACAAAAAAAAGATGGAAACCTGACCAAGTACACATATTGCACTTCTGCTGTGGATGAAGCAGTGTGTATAGATATAATCAAATTTACTTAACTGATATATTTACATATTCAATGAGGATTAAAGAGGAAAGAAAAATGCAGAAATCATTACACACAAGCTAACAGCTCCTGTGGTTGTGTATTTAATTACTGAAGCAGGCGTCAACTAATATACCCGGTGACAAGATCAAAGAGGATGCTTAACAAAGTACACAAGTCATTGTCATATGCCTGCTAATGTTGTGTATTTCAGCTTGGTGCCTACTCAAGGTTTGTGTATTTATATATGGAGGATAGCCCTGGTGACATCACACATCAGAACACCTACTGGAAATATAAAATAGCTCTAACCATTGAATACCCGTTTGAAAAAAAAAATGAAATTTGTCAAAGGAACACCTAAAATGACCATTAATGACCAAAAACAAAAAACAAAAAAAAGCAAGTAAAAACTTTCGCTGCTGCTCCCCTTTAAATGCCAGACCAAGAACCATACATTAATTGCAGTGGGGTTTCAGCATGTGCTGCTCTTTTTTGGGTAAGTGTGTCGTTTTGAACGATCTGGCTTCACGAAAACACCATTGGGCGTGATTGAACCTTTTCTTCGCGCCAGGCAAATTCCTGGTGCACGCAAGGGAACACCATTACACAAGGTATACATCGGGAAGATTGATGAAGAGCAGGACATTCAGGTTCGAACGGCAAACGCCCTCATAAAAACATGTACAAGCAGTATGCTGGAAACAGGAGACACCACTTATAATAATTGTTTTTTGTGCTGGAATCAGTAAGAAGCCACTCCGCTTAGTGCGTTGATTTTCTTATTCCTTCTGACACAAGAACCCACTAGTACTCATCTTGTCTCAATACATCATAAGCCACGATGGACAGTCTCTTAGATATAAAATGTTTTCTTGATTAAATCGTACACATTACGATTTCGTGGCAGCTGGACCGAGTTTTCTGTGACATTTGTCCAAAAAATATACACAAGTATACCTTGCACAGCAATCATGCGAGGAAGCCAGAATCACTAAAACAAAGTGCCTTAATACTTGTCGGCTCTGAGAAGCAATCCCGCTAATTATCTGCCATGGGTGTACAGCTTTAAGAGGTGAAAAGGTGAACAAGAAACAAAGAAAAAAGCGTTCAAAGAATAGTTGTTGGTTCAGTGTGCATTACAACACTAAAATTGTTAAGCGGCGTAAATATTTCGAATGTTCATCGCACTTTATAAACATTTCGGTGTGGCATGAAATATCCATTTCTTAGTTCTCTGTCGCTTTTTTAACCCTTTGTGCTCAAAACTGCACACCCATGCGAGAATAACAGGGCAGTTTGTCAGGCCAGTCATGCATAATGGAAAAGGGTCAAAGTCAACAACTTTTCTTGAAAAATTCGTTAAATGATATTCCACTCAAAAAGTAAGTACCTTGGCAATTGAATGAAACCTGGTGTACGAGAAATTTAGATATGGATCATTGTAACGGTCCACATGAGCACAAGTTTTTGTATGATGAGCATCACAAGAGTAACTATACAGGGGTTTATCAATATGTCAAATTATGATCTACTTTGAATCGTATTCTGTAACATCACTTGCTCATTTTCATAAGGTTTTTTTCTTACGTGAGTTGGGTAATGTAACATAAAACAAGAAAATATAACGACCGGCGATAATTTACATTTCCGAGCATTGAATTTATCGAATTAACTTCACAACATACCTTCGCCAGTTTTACTTTAACGAGTTGACCCTTACCTCGACTCAACGACTGTTCATAAAAAATTATATGCCAGCAAATGCTGAATGATCTCCTCAAAAAAATCAGAAATAATAATCCTTTATCAAAATTTGCGATTATACAAAGCAGACACAGAATAAAGCACCATCCATTGATTGCCGCTTAAAACAATGACGCACCTGTCTCTGGTGTGTAGATTGGTGTCAAAGGGGTCCATGAACAAAATTTATTGTTATGGACATAACAATGATTTGTTTTATTGAGAATTTGAAGGAATGCATACCAGTGATTATATGACATGCTGACAATATACATGTGCTCCTGTCCCATGTCCCAAGACCTGTCTTTGCGGCGGGATGAAGAAATGCAAAGGTAGATGTGTGTATAAAAACAGTCACATATTAAATGATTAATTGACTGATTCCTTCATTCATTCATTTGGTTTAAACATATTTGTTGACAATGCGATTGGGGAGAAGGCAAATGCTATCAACACCCCCCCCCCTTTCCCAAAAAGGGTAAAGAGTAGACACATAAAGGTATATATATATATATATATATATATATATATATATATATATATATATATACATATATATGTGTGTGTGTGTGTGTGTGTGTGTACGTGACGTAACACAGGGCAATATGGTAACAAGGACAAACATATGTACATTGACTAATACAGGGATAAGGCAGGCAGTCAAGGATTTGAGACGAATGTACCGTAGTCTTAGTCTCAGACCGGGTGAGAGGTTCCCAACGCCGGTTCATAAACATTATCTTCAAGGTATTTTATTAAGTGAATCGCTTTTGTCACAAAAAGATTTGACAACAGGATTATCAGCATCGATTTGTGTTACATTTTGACAATTCTCAGACTTTTATATATATATATATATATATATATATATATATATATATATATATATATATATATATATATATATATATATATATATATATATATATATATATATATATATATTAGTTTAACTGTAAATCTGGTATGGGGGATAACTATATTTTGTAATGCATTTTGCTGAATTAAATAAAGGCACTAAAAAAAGTAATGAAAGCATCCTCGTGGCCGAGATGACAAGCTCAAGATGGTGTTGGATGTACTCCGATACTAAACAGGTCGGAACTGAAACAGCTCGAGCTTACTATGTAGTTGTGCTAGTAAAATGTTTTCTTTTCTGTTGCCAGAATTGAATAATTCGTTGAGGTTTTTGTACCTATTTCAAATTGGAATGCCTGTAAGGATTCCCTTTACTTTATGTCATTTTATAAATAATTTCCCAACTTTCCAACAGATGGAAACAACGAAATTTCCTAGACCTAGATAAGAGTTCGAAAAGTTGCATATTTCGAAAGTGAACGCACGCTTCATAACTTAATTTATCTTGAGTTGCTTTCGGTAACAATTTTTGTGAGCAGTTTTGCTGATTATCTTGTGCATAATAAGCAGTCTTCATTTGTCCTTACGTGCAGATAATATTTCCCACCCAAATTCATTATAAATTTGACCATCATTTGTAACACTATGTGCGCCTGTTACAGCTTGAGCTGCTGCTGGTTAAACATTATCTAATTTGTGAATATCATTCTGCTTGAGAACAGTTTTCAAAGACGACATTGCCATAGTACAAAAGTGGCCGTAAGAAAAAGTGCAATATTTCAAGAAAGCGTTTATTAAGTTTGTGTTGATTTATTCATTTATTCACTCATTTCTTAATTTGTTCTAGCAGTGTTTTAACATAGATATTTGGGTTATTTCCCAGGTTTCTTTGCTGGTCCTGCTTTCGTAACCACCAAATCCTGTCCGTAGTCTTTTTTAGTAATTCTAATGCAAAGAAACTCAAAGTCTGGATTCACCTTATTTGGAATAATCGAGATACCTAAAATTATGAAAATTATTTCCAAATGGAATTTTCAATATCTCATATGTTCCACAGTATTATAGATAGAGGCAAAATTCCAACACTTGCCTATATACTTGGGACAATTGCACATCAAATGTGTATATAACCCAACTGACTGTCTGCAACTTACACAAATTAGTTACATTTGAAAATTGAAATTTTGAATTTCTTCAGAAGCATTATGCATAGAAATGCCATTCCACTAAGGTGCATCTAGAAATTGAACTGCTTAGTGCCTCTCAAAGTATTTTAGATATAGGTGGCATTCAAACTTCTACATGTACCTATACAATTGTGATACAGGTAGTCTATAAACTACAACCCAAGTCACAGTCATTACTTTTTTTGGTAAATTACCTGCAATTAACACTTCAACTGCTCAATATTTAGAAAAGTATTATGAAGATACTATTCCAAATTCGGGTCATAGATTTGTTACATAGATGCATCCAATCAGCAATATGCTGCAGGTGTAACATCCATAACTGTTCTGATTAAGCTAATTTCAATGCTGAGTCCCTCCAAAACTGTGATAGATGTACGTTTTATTTTAACTTCTTCGTCTACGTTGCTTCGAAAGTTTTACTTTCTATTCTTCTTCTACTTTATTTATCAGGGCACAAGTAGATAACAATGAACAGTAGTGTGTTTAGCATTCCAAATTGGTTAGGCAATTAAATTTTATTTTTAATCTTCTATACACAGTAGATGCAAAGGTGAAAGGGAAGCTCTTTGTATGTCCATAGTGACTATGCATGACCATATCTGTAGCTAGCTTGTGCCGAAACAGTTCTTCCATGAAAAACAGAGATTGCTCTGAAGAATTTTTTTTCCTTTTTAGTTTATTTACTACAAATTCCGAACACATTGATCCGATTCTGCATTGCTTTCAAGTTGAAAAAAGCATATAGGGTTTCGACTCCTCAAGTGGGCTAGTTTGTGTGACTGACACATTGTCGCGATATTCAAGTATCCTGACCTTTGCAAAACCAAAAACATCCACTATTAGGGCATTTGCACACAATGCACAGATACCTTTCCATGTTCCAAGGCCATTTTCGTATTTGTGCTAGTTAGAAGACACAGACTAGAAAACATAGCTGTGTGCGTAATGATTACAAGCATTATCTGTGATTGAAGAATGCTGAAACATATCATCGGTCAGTGTTAATGTTGAGAGTGCGTGAAACATGGGATTTGCTGCTTGAGCTATCAGTTGATAAGAGTACTGGACGTGAGCTAATACTTTCACAATAAAGTCGAATAAAATGTTTTAATTGCACCGACAAATTTTAATTTCGGAAAAATAATAAAGTGTGTGTGTGTGTGTGTGTGTGTGTGTGTGTGTGTGTGTTTTAAGTTTATCAATATTGGAATGACAACCATAATTTCATAAAGGAATTTTCATTCAAATTTTCCATTTTTTTTTTTTTTTTTTTTTTTTGGTTTGGATCCTGACCAAAAATAATTAACAAAATCAAAGCTAAACGCAACACTAAAATATTAAATGTTTTGGGGTTCGGCACCACCACCAATCAAAGTTAGGCAATGTCTTTAATGAATGAATCACCGATATTGTTGGTATCCATTGTTTGTATCATTTGGATTCATGTGTCCATTGTGGCATGTTTGCATTGACCTGCAGGCATGACACACATAAAGGTTCGGAATAATTTGATGTTGAAGTGTTCACAGATCTTTCTCTGTCCTTGACCCTACAGACTGTCTATTTACAAGCTCTGTGCCGATGTATGTAGCTTTTAACTCAAAAAGGCGACATCATTTAACTATGCTCTTTTGATGAGGTCTACACTACACGGGTCTACGGGCCGGCCAATGTTGGTGTAGACTGGTACATAGACACATGTATAGGCCGAATTTAAACACTATGAGTGTTTTGTCGCATGGGAGTCAGCACTTTTGTATTATCTACCTCTTCATCCAAAATTTTCGAAAAACGCCAGGAGTAGCCAATGTCGTGTGTCATATCCGCCATGTGCTTCCTGTTCCACTTGAGCGATGTGAGCGCTACCCAGCAATATATACGATCCTGGAATATGATTGGCTGAAAATTGTTGTGGTGAAAAACTTTGCAGTTGTATTGCTTAAAGAAGTGTGCGTCTCGGTTGCTAAGATTTTGTGAGGGAAAGAGTGGTATTAATACATAAGTGGTAAATGTTATGCAGATACAATTACAATTATAAATGCTAATCTTCATTACACATTCACTGAGTTACATCAGTATGGAACAAAAGAGAAGGAAAAAGTAATAAATGTCATACGAGTTAGATAGTTGAAGCGGATTTTACGTTAATTTCATTTATACACATACGGACGCTCGCGCTTTTGCAAAATTAGTTTCTTACACGGTATTTGCATGCAGCTTGCATGACTCTATTGCTGGAGCAACCAATCATATCTCGTGCTTCACATGACATTTTTTTTATTTGTCAGAGTATGTAAATGTTGTATGATTGTGAGACTACGCACGCAAATACTTAGATTGCAACGGTTGGACCATTTTGTACCAACTGCGAGAAGCTTTGTCCAGAGGTAACTGCTTTAACCAGATCGAACACCTTATTGTGATCTACAAAACACCGTTCAATCTTTCTTTGCTGGACAAGTAAATGTGAATTAATGTATGTAAAGTATACATGTGGTCAATTGTACTATGACCGTTTCTAAATCCAGCTTTTTCCTCTCCAAGCATACCTCGTACTTCAATAAAATGAGTGAATCTATTGTTAAAGGACAGAAGTAAACAGTTTGCTGACACAGCTTAATAACGTTTTCCCCCAATAATTAGCTGGGTCATCAGTTTTGCCTGTCCTTTTTTTTTTGATTTTTTTCTGTCCTACACAGAGAAGACAACATTCAAAAGTGCATTTGAGGTACAACCGTTCAAGTCATTCAGGGGAACACAGACAGACAGACAGACAGACAAGCAGGCAGGCAGGCAGGCAGGAAGATAGATAGATAGATAGATATATAGATAGATATATAGATAGATAGATAGATAGATAGATAGATAGATAGATAGATAGATAGATAGATAGATAGATAGATAGATAGATAGATAGATAGATAGATAGATAGATAGATAGATAGATAGATAGATAGATAGATAGATAGATAGATAGATAGACAGATAAGACAACCCTGGTGTGGGACAAAATGCCGTCATTGTCAAACTTTTGGCTAATTTCAGCGACTGCCCCGATGATTCGGGACAGTCGGCATCACTGCCTATGATGGCAAAACTGCAAGCTTCCTGCAGAACCTGTATCGGTTTCTCACGCCAATGTGTTTAATCTAGTCTTGTGGGTGTGCCCTGTAGGGTGTAAGCATTAAGGGCGAACAAAACTTCATCTTCAAGATTATATTTAGATCACGACTAACAGAAGGCATTCATATTTAACCATATTAACTGCAGACCTGCTCAGTTGCTAGGCAACGAAACTATGCCTCCGGCATGATGAGGACACTTGTGTCAGTTATCATGCTACTTAACCATCCAAAATAATATTTTTTCTGCCAAAAAATAATTTTTCTTAATGTGTTTAGAATCTTGTGTGTTTTAAACATAGTGGATGACTTTTTGTAAGCTTTTGGCTTTCTGAAGTTGTTACTTTTATTGTATAAGATCAATACAATGCTTAAATACACAAATCAGCCCTTCTTCCTCTCAAGCTTCTTGCTGCAGCCTAGATCGCAGCACCGGATCTCAGTTAGTATGGTTAGCTCCTATTCAAGAAAATATATCCAACTCCCGTAGGTATCCGGACCACAGGATAATGGATAGCACAGATATGGATTCGACTAAGCTTTTGTGCTGGACAGCATTTTATTATACCCAGGTGTGCCCTTGATTCTCCACAGGGAAGAATGACCATAATGGATTCGTGCAACCACCATCAGGAAAGGAAAACGGATCCTTTGTTAATTTGAGTGAGGCGTAAGTATTGACTGAGACCTAAACAAGCATTGTAAAGGTAAACAAACATATGTGTATTAGAACACAAACGGGTATTCATGGTCGTTTATAGTAAATATAAGAATTGATGGACGCACGTGCACTCACACACACACACACACACACACACACACACACACACACACACAAGAATGAACACAAATACACTTGTCGATAATGATTCATATAAATATCCGTCTTTATAATAAAGCGCTCAGTTCATGGTCTTGTACACTTGTGGGTCCATGAAGTATATCTGTTTCATAAAATAGGTTTCAGTTTTGACAGACATCAGCACCGTCAGATTCAAATAATCACGTAATCATTTCGGTAATCGTCTCGGTGCATATTTACGGTGGCTTCCCGCCTGGGCCCTCGCTGTTCACGCCTATGGATAACTTTCCATTTGGGATTTCAGTCAACAGCGTATCTCGGCGCACCCTGAGCGCAAAGAGTGTCGGAGAAAGCTGTTGACATCAAGCAGATGTTTTTTCTACGTCACCAGGCCATTTGCAGTCATTTGCAATTGGAAAATATCGACACAGAGGCGTCTGATCCAGCAGGGTTAAACCACATTTCAACATAGTTTAAATAGTTACCTCAAGTCTACATGACTTTAGCCGCCGCCCTGATATTAAATGGCGCGGCGGCACACATTAGGTGCACCGAAAAAAAAAATACACATTGTCCAAGCTATATGGCTCTCAGTTTGGCAGGTCTGAGCTCAGCCAATGGCCATTTTCTCAGTCATATCTAAATGAAAGTAAACAAAAATTAAATCAGGTGTACTATCATTCCGTGTTTTGGAATTAAAATTGGCTCAAGGGAGCACAAATGAGTAAACTTTAAGTAAGCGATGGAAGGTTGTGCGGGTATAAGATGTAATCAGGTCAAGTTTTTTTCAGCACAAATTTATGATGGCAGCCTTGGTCGTAAACACTCCTCTCAAGACTTTAAAAAGAGGTCATAAATTATTCTTACCGGTTGACGAACATAAAAGGAGACTTATCCAAAGATAATGAATTATGAATCTCAGCTGTCGTTCCGTCATTGTGTCGTGCTGGAGGCCTGACCCAGGCTGTTTTCCTCTTTCAGGTTTTTTCCACCTCACAATTTCCCTGCACGCTCACTTGCCGAAACCGCCAGAACTCCTGTCTTGAGTTATCGAGGATGCAGATAGATGTCCAGGTTCCGAACGGATAATCCAACCTCGGTTTACCCTAAAGCTAACATGTACACAGACTTACAAGGGTGCTCATATCAGAAGTAACTGTAGCCAGGACGCCGACGAGGTACACGCCCAAAGCTGACCCAGGTCTTCCAAAGAGTCATAAAAAGTAACGGAGCATGATGGGCGCGTCCGCTTCAGTGACTGGCCTTCCTTCGCAACGGGATGCTGCGTTCTGTTGCCAGGTCACATGCGGGGATGTCTTGACAAGGCGAGATGCTTTCTCGCGGCGCTGCTTTGACAAAACTGCATGCCTGTATTTTAGAGTAAATTATAAGATTAGCATCGAAGGCGTTTGTATTAATTTTGCTACAATTAAGCCATGTTGTGTTTCAATGTCTGCGAAAACACTTGAGAAGTTAACCGCAGGTCCAAGGGGCAAAGTCACAGAGCGTCGTCCGGCGATGGTAAACCCGGACACATTTTGGGGGATGAGACATAAACAAGGGAATTTGGCCTCTAATTCCAGAGAAATAGAATAAACATTCCTAAAATAAGTGACTCGAAATGCATGGAATTTTTGTCTCTGTAAACGTAAAACGATCAAGCGCGCTAAAAGTATAGCAAAGTGAACCGAAGAAGGTCATGTCTGGCGTTATATCTTACATTAAGTTTGTATAAGTTTCCCTGCACTCCAGGAAATACTTTTTATTTCTTCCGTGCAAAAATACTATTATTTCACATAGCTGTCTGTAATATTATCATTCCCGTCTTCGCTACCATAGTCATCGTCTTTATTCTTCTCTTTTCTTCCCTGTCTATGCCAAGTCACTTCATAAAATAAAAGCAAGCAACTAATTTTAGTATCATTTTTATATAAATCTAGTGCGCTACAATCAGGTCCACTAAAATTACTCAATCATGGTTAAAACGATCGTATAGTGTTTACTCCCATTCAAAAGAAGAAGAAGAAGAAGAAGAAGAAGAAGAAGAAGAAGAAGAAGAAGAAGAAGAAGAAGAAGAAGAAGAAGAAGAAGAAGAAGAAGAAGAAGAAGAAGAAGAAGAAGAAGAAGAAGAAGAAGAAGAAGAAGAAGAAGAAGAAGACAACACAGTGTGATAGGGCTACATACTGGTGTTCAAGTATCGTCTGTCCTCTGTAATGCCCTTTAACGTGTGACAATATGCGATACAAAAGACGATGTTTTGCTTACTTTTATTGTTGCGGGGTGGGGGAGGTAGTCTCACTGCGCAACTGCAGTGTTTCGATGTGTTTGGATCCACCTGCGTCTAACCAAAGAGGCTTTTTCTGGCCTCCTTGGTCTAACTGGAGGGACCAGCTGACCTCTGACGAGTGTGAAGAGTGACACGCTGTACATACGTGTTGACAAGGAAAACAGGTTGTCCATATCTAACCTGATACGGCTGTTTAGACATTGCTAAAGGCGCTCTTGTATTTTTCCATTTATCTCTCTGACACTAACCTCAACTTAAAAAAAAAATCATGACTGTGGCTGGAATTCGAAATCCAGTTTTGTACATTCGTCTTTTTGTGGCATGTTCAGAAAAGAGGGCTAGATATTTTAGAAAGAAAACAAATGTTCGCTTCAGTTACCTTTATTTTAATGATTGCAATGAACTGGTCAGGACTTTTTATCTATGCTATCGTATCAACGTTAATTTCCTACAATATAAAGGCTTTAACGAAGCTACTAAACGCAGATATCTTGCTGGATAACGCCGTCCGGGATTTGGAATGCAGAGGAGGGATGGGGGACCGAAATAAAGTGCACGGAATGATACCACGGCACCTAATTTAGTGCACATGTATCTGACAATACAGATAGTCATATCGATGCAGAATCAACTGTTATGCAAAATTAGTGGATACTATCACAGGAGTGCTATTCAAACCTCCCCACAAAGGGAAATAAGCATGGTTGTTGAGTACAGTAATTTCAGTCTTTGACGTGATACTTAATGGACATTGTACAGTGTAGTTGATACAAGGAGTAGAAGAAGAAGAAGAAGAAGAAGAAGAAGAAGAAGAAGAAGAAGAAGAAGAAGAAGAAGAAGAAGAAGAAGAAGAAGAAGAAGAAGAAGAAGAAGAAGAAGAAGAAGAAGAAGTTTCAGTGTTGTGTTGGATGAAGTGTAAATAAGCACAATCCTCTGCATGACATCTCTGTAAATACAACTGGTTATAAGGTCCGAATTTGCATTGCCACCGTGATAATAAAATTACCGCCGTGGGGATACATTTGATATGGCGTTAACGTTCAAGTCAACACAGTCTGTTGTATAAGCTGCACATTTCACCGCTGGGTGTGTGGTTAGTTTCTCCCACACACCTCTTGTACACACATATGTCACACTGACCGAGTGACCACATCTACGCCCAGGCGATTCCACCGACTGGGTTTATTTTAAGAAGAACGTATATCATTTTGGTACATCTTTCTACCTGCAGACAGATAAAGACTATCAAGTTCTGCGTTATCGGTGTGCCGCAGCATAAATAGGCCCACAACTGACCACATGTAAGACTTCGTTCATTGCCCTGATACTTTACTGAACAATAAACCACGAACGGGCTGTCAGAATAAATATTTGCTCAAAATCGAAGTGGTCCTGATTTTTTTTTTTCTTTTTTTGGGGGGGGGGGGGTCACTTGTGTAGATCAGTGACCAATTGCAACTGATCACGAAAAGGAAGAAGGAATTCATAGAAAAAATGTCTGTGAAAAAGTAACACAGGTTGATAGAGGGAATGCTATTCATTTACGTTTTTTTTTGGAAAATGGAACGTAAAATACGGGGCAAGGGAAGCCCTTTTAGAGCCCTGTTACCATAAGGAACTGAGTCACCCTATGTAATACCGAAAGTGTCCAGGTATCAGAACCAGAAACAAAAAGAAACAGAGGTGGAAAAGAGGAAGAGTGAGGGAACGAAAGGGACAGAGTGAGAGAGAAAGAAATGAAGGAAAGGAAAAAGACTGAGAGAGTGTGAGACACACAAGCACGAGAGAGAGAGAGAGAGAGAGAGAGAGAGAGAGAGAGAGAGAGAGAGAGAGAGAGAGAGAGAGAGAGAGAGAGACACACACACACACAAGCACGAGAGAGAGAGAGATAGAGAGAGACACACACAAGCACGAGAGAGAGAGAGAGAGAGAGAGAGAGAGAGAGAGAGAGAGAGAGAGAGAGAGAGAGAGAGAGAGAGAGAGAGAGAGAGAGAGAGAGAGAGAGAGAGATTGCGTCTGATCAATACGCTGTATGGTATGCGTATGCTCCCCGTTAGAAGTGCAAGTGTCCAGGTTGGGCCCGGCAACATCACCTTGTGCTATGAACTTTTGTTTTGTGACTCAATGAAGTGTTCATATTCGAAAGACTAACGTGTATATATTGGGCCTATTATGTACATGTGTATGTTCATCAAAGTGAAATATAGTACACCATCTGAGCAGGCACGGTGAGCTTTGCCAGCAAGTGGTTCGCAACACACGGTTTTCATCAGCGTCCAGCGACAGGTCATGAGTTAATTGTTGATAAGGCTGATTATTTTTACTGCCATAAATCCCAAGGTCAGCCATATGGTGTATATGTATGTAGATAGTCCGTGATATGGCTCACTGTGCAATGCGTTGTACTTCCCTCGGGCTCGTCTAACTCTTTCGCCGCCAAGTTTTGGACCAAGTCAACCGCTTTCTCCGAAGCGCGCCGAAGAAACATGTTGACCCGGACCACCATATTTTCAGGAAGTATAGGCACGTTGGAACTTGAATGAACGGCCTTCTCAACGGGAATGTGAATCTAGCATCCTTATTAAATATAGTTGAGAGCATTTCGTCTTAAGTAGTTCGACTTTGGTCGCAGTTGGCATTGAAAGGGCTCAGTAGCTAAATCTGATTTTCATAACTGTACCCATTAGCATCAGATTGGGGACCAGATCAGCAACTTTACCAGCTTTATTTTGAAATTGCAATGCACACCAGCGTAAAATATATGTTACGCGTGCAGCCGTTCCTTTCCTGTCAGCTACATTGAAACGATTGTAATGTTTCCATACTAGTGCTTCCAATATATTACAGTCAAACCATCGAGGGATCAGCCAATGACTGGATTTTCTTCAAAGTATTTCGCTTTTACGTGTATGTTCGTTTCTCGGTCATTTTTTGTGGGAAATATGCACGGACGCTACACTTCAATTCAACGCGCTGTCTATCGCTCAGCAGGTGAAATTATGCACCTACTTTGGAATGGTTAGGTATTCAAAATTATACGAAATATTCGGGTATGAAACTAGAGTTCATCTTAAATATATTCCAATCCGTAATCGATCAGATATGTCTTTCCAACATCTAACATATTAAATGCTAATAAACAATTGCACTATATATATATATATATATATATATGATAATACATTTTGCCAATAAGGACATTCACCTTTTTGAACATTCAATAGCATTCATACTGTGTTTATCATGACATTTTACCGTTTAGATATTGACTATCTTTCGAAAGTTTTATAGTTGGATATGCCATTCCAATACCTGACTACCTCATGACTCTGACCACCATTGTACAGCAAACAACAGTAGCAGCAGCGTCAGTTATGACAATTGGAACATTGTGCATGTTAAACTTATTTAGACATCACCAAAACCTTGGTGGTATTCTAACATCTGGGTATAGGTGCGAAGATTGCACGTCCAATGACCTGGTCACAAACTTCCAGCACTGTAAAGGCTGTTGACTGGTAACATTTCAAATTTTAGCTCCTGGATGTCTTCACAATTATAGAAGACAGATATGTCAGATGGCGGGATCAGTTACCTTGGATGCGTGTGCCATATTCACCCCATCTACTATAAAATGATACCAACTTAAGACCCCCTCCACACACAGGCGGAGCCACTGTGCGTAGTTACTGTTTCATCATAATATAGAGAGGAGTCGTTGGTTGAAGTAACCGTTAGTGACAATGTACTGTTGCATTTGTAACTACTCCAGAAGTGCTTTACCAGGTGAAGAGATGCGATTATGGCTTGGCTGAACTTCTGTGGGGAAAGAAAACTGAAAGAAAATTCCAGGTGTGCACTTTTCATTATAAAGGCAAACTTGTGCTTGCCAATCAACAATATGTTTGGTCTTGCTTAAGGAAGAATGTTTCTGTCCAATTTGTTTCATGCCTTTTCCCTCCACATCATGCATATGCATGAATTATAGCTGTAGTCCACATTATATGCTGATACATAAACATTAGCAGAAACTTCATCTTGTCCACATGTATTCAGCCAAAATGGTTTAAATATAACCACAAAGATGTCACAATTCAATTATCATCTAAAAAAAATGCCTCTTGGAGATAAAGGTTAACTATATGGCTTCAGTGCGCCTCTGTTGCGCAACGACATCTGCACCTGCCCCGTGTTGTACACAAATAAGATGTATGAAGACACAAAAAATTATAGGAGCCGGGGAAAGACGAGGTGTTGCTGGGAAAACTTGATGCTTCGGTGTACATTTTTTCCGCCAGGTGTCAGGACCAACACCTCCCAGCGCATCAAAACAATTTAGTAGGAAGAATGGCTCCGTAAAACTTTCCAGCATACAATCCGCTGCACATTGTTAATATACAAAACAACCTAACTTATACTACCTTTCACCAGGACACTGATGTTAAAATTCAGATGAAAACTTCTCCCGCGCTCATACAACAAGCTAAGCAAGGAAGCAAGTAAAAGGGAAAGAAACAAGGAAAGAAGGCAGGAAGGACAGAAAGAAGAAAAAGAGGGAGGGAAGAAAGAAAGAAAGAAAGAAAGAAAGAAAGAAAGAAAGAAAGAAAGAAAGAAAGAAAGAAAGACAGAGAAAGAAAGAAAGAAACTTGACAGAATTGCAATTTTGAAAGTGAAACGGAACATCTGCCAGTCTGAGTCACACAAGCACATTTTATAGATATTTTCGTAGGAATGTAGACATTTTGTGTCTCCGTACACATATACATATACATATATATATATATATATATATATATATATATATATATATATATATATATATATATATATATATATATATATATACATGTGTGTGTGTGTGCATATGTACATTAAGATGTGTTTACGTTTCATCATGTATTTTGAATGTATATTTACATGCAAAAATGTTTCCGGTTTTTATCTGATTTTTAATGAACGACATCCTATTTTGATAACTCATCACTATGAAAATATGAGGTATGGTGGAAAGTGAAATACTACAGAGCTTAAAGTCCATGAGACAAATGTGCTGCTTTCACTCGTAAAATTGCCACAGAAGATCGACCATGTTCGTTTGGCTACCCGCACTTAGGAGGTAACACCGACACTATCTAACAAAAAAAAAAAAAAAAATGTGCTCGAGGAAAATGATGATGAAAAACTAATACGTGGTGACGAATGGGGAGTAGCATACAACTCACATGTGCAGAGGCTGTGAGCTTTTCATTAAAAGGCATGAAAAAATGCTATTTAATCAGCTCGAAAACATTAAATGCATTTGTTTTTTCATTTTTCTTATAAAATTGATCACGAAATTAGTGCAGGAAAGTAATATCTGCAGCAACTAAACACAGAGATACTCCCTGTCTATCTGCAGGATTGCAGCTTACCTCTGTTTCAAACAACCGGACTAAAAGTATCTCGCAAGCGCAAGCCAATCTTGTTTGAATCCTCAAAGTGCTAATCACTTCTGTATATGTTTTCTTATTACTGTTAAACATATAATGGTTGAAAGATTCAAATCCCTTATGAAGATACCTTTCATTCAAATACAGTCAGGCCTAGTCTGAAGCAAAAAGTAGTCTTAGTCAACAGCTTCAATTTCCTCGGGGACACTTTGCACGCAATGCACGCAAATTGTCCCGAGAAAAGCTGTTGACTCAATCTTAAGGGTTAAGAATCCACTGTCATTACGAAATAAAGCTTGTGTTGCTCACTAAGCAGATTTTCAGGCTGTTTGTCACCCTGAATAGGGCCGTTATTCAAAAATATTTGGGCCCTGGTGATTGCTGAGAACACCGCCAAGTGTACGTCAAAAAGATGCGTCAAACGTGCAAACATCGCGTGTTTGATGAGGAAAGATTACCTGAGTGAAAGTCTTGTTTTTGGCTTGTTACTCGTGTTGGTCTATGAGAGTTGCACGCTAGCGCATGTCCACACACACTGAACACGAAAGGTAGTCAAAATGATCATTTTAGAGTTAAAATTAGTCAACATCAATACCAGAAACCTTACATATTATTCTGGGTGATATAACTAGTCAGTGATTTAGTATGTCTCTTCACATTTCCATGTTATCAATTGTAACAGATAGGACAACCTCAGTCGATAATATGACAACTAAATTGTCATCTTGACTTTTAAATGATTAAAATACAACAGAAGGGTTGTCATGGTGATCATAAGCCAGACAGGATAATTCAGGACCAAGAAAACGAGATTCTTTCAGGTTGTTGTCCTGGCTACCGAAATGCTTGCCTTCTGTAGAATGTAACAGAGACGTATAAGCACTACTTACACATGTCTGAGTGCACGTATACACGTTGACTTGCTTTGTAAGATTGGAATTTGAATTAATGCACGCATGATTTGTAAAAAGAAAGAAAAAAAAGAATCCCATTTAACATTTCAGGTAGATTTATTGCCCAAATGCTTTGCATGAGCTAAAAAACTAATTATGTTGTAATTATAGATTGCATTTCTGGAATGTGTAAAGAACCGGTAATTTCCGAAAAGGGGAAATAATATATCAAGCCTGCAATTAAAATCATGTGACTTTGGCAGGTTCCATTTGTCATGCAGACACATCTTTCGAAAAGACTTGGTGTGTTTTGGACTGTGTCAAAACTGTCGTCTTTATTGTTATCCTCAGACCTTGGTTTTTCCCAAAGCATGCATTCTTTAAGTACAGTGGCGGGATCAAAAACATCATGGGGTATTGACATGCAACTTGGGGGACATTTTCAACAAATCACAGCGCTTGTTGCTTCGTTGATGAGCCAATGAAAATCGTCGACGCAGCCAAAGTCTTCACCATTATATTTTATGTTCGGAACGAACGGGACTCGAACCCGCAACCATTGGCACCAGTAGCCTGGCTGAAATGGGAAACGCACATATCCACTCGAATAAATCCCCATTCTTAAAAAAGAATGGTTCAATGGAGCAGTTATGTGCGAGTGCCATATCAACACGGTTATGTAGTATATGTACTGAGTCGGCATTTATTTCCAGAATCTGGGACTTAAATCCACCAGCATTAAGGGAATACCGAAAATATATATTCTTATGTTCGGAATTATTTTGAAAATGTCGGACCGACCTGAGCCCTTGTCTCAGCTACTCTATATAACGCATGCGCAAGAAATGACATACAGCCTATCAGTGCATGCACTTTGTCGTAAGGGTTACAACATTGATGGTCAACGCGCGGTGATTATGTTCGCGCACTTGCGCCCAAGTTGCAACGCATCCAAAATCAATCATTGAGACTTCATTTCACCTGCATTCAACTGGTAGCAGTTTCCATGTGGTCCGCTGCGCCTATCGTCAGCAAGCTTAGCATTACTTATTACACACTTCGGACACTTTTAATTCCTTCCTTCCATTGGCTGGTTCGCAGGAGTTGTTTCCATGACATAGCTACTTCATAGGGAAGACCTGATAACAAGTTAAAATAATTTGCCGATGATAAGAATCGAAAGTAAGTTCAATTGTTAAGTATTTCTACAGTAATTAAGCTTTGTTCTGTATTGGCCTTTCAGATGCCGAATCTCCCCTGCGTTCATGAGTGAAAGAAGTGAAGTAGGTACCATCAATAAGTGAAGATGTGTATGAAACATAGTTTATCATACTATTTAAGGGACTCTTTACTAATTCGTCATTGCGACCCTTTTTAATCTCGTTTTCATTCTCACGACTTCTTCATCTTGTTGTAATCTGTGGCATATTAATGAGATAAAAGTAAGTCATCAAAAGAGATAAAAGCAAGACTTTGGTTGACATCACAGATCTTTCATACTGTAAGTAACGATGTATCAAACATCGTACAGATACACTGAGCTAAAGTGCCTCGTGAAACACGGAATAATACATGACGTGGAAATCTTCTTTATTGTTGTTTCCTCACATTTCTATCATTCTCCCTCTTCCCCTACTTCTTTCTTTCACTGCCAGCGTCTTCCTCTCCAATTCCTTGATTTTATTGTCCCGTTTCCTAGTGCCCATTCCGTGGTTTGCATGCTTTCTATGTTTACCAAAAAAAAAAAAAAAAAAAAAAAAAAAGAAAAGCACAAAAACCCGTTAACGGTCATGAGGTGACCCCTCCATTGGCCATCGCTAGAATTGATCAACAAATCTAAATTAAATGAAGGGCAATGCTTTTTAATTTAAACATTTCAGTTAATGAATCGCATCGTGAACATCGTTCCCAATATACATATCATGAAGTCAATAGCCTTAAGCCGATCAAGACAATGGGATTGATAATCAATTTTAGCAAAATCTAGTCTTTTCATTTTCAATTTGTTTTTAAAAATTAAATTTTTATCTTATTTGTTTTATTATTATCATCATCATCATCATCATCATCATCATCATCATCATCATCATCATCATCATCATCATCATCATCATCATTATCATCATCATCATTATTATTATTATTATTATTATTATCGTCATCGTAATCATCATCAAGTACTGTAAGTACTGGATAAGAACAGTTACGCTCCCTCAAAGTTATTGCCTGCTAATTTCCTTGACCTGAATTAATCATGAAATTTACTTAATTTACCATTGGGTTGCGAAACTACGACTTATCAGTCTGTTGTGTCAGTTCTGGGGGTGGTTTGTTCTGTGGTCAGTAGATGGCATTTATCCATATGAGCCCAAACAATTTTTCACACCAGAGAAGTACAGTAGTCACGCTCTACAGTGGATCTGAAAGCGGGGAGCGATCTGTTTGGGTATTGCTCTGCTGGGCAGTGCCTGGTCAGACTACACTTAGTTTTCCCAATAAAGTAAAATAAATCTATCAAAGAAATAAACACAACCTGTTAACCGGAAAATTAAAAAAAAAAAAAAACAGACTCGAAAAAACACATAAACAGGAAGAAAAAAATGAATGAAAAGAATAATAAAAAATCTGTACTATGGACGGGTCTACGATTTTCCTTTCAAGATACAATGAATTTAAGTGAACAAGGAGAGATTGTTTGGATCACAGCCCTTGAAATTTTTAAGAAATATAGATTCTGGCTTTATTTGGACAAATTATGGACAAGAAATGATGAAAAAGTGTTTCTGGTGGCAGTTAGTTTCTCGACTAAAAGTTAAAATTAAATAATTGGTTTCCCTACTTTGTATCCTGATGTATTGACTGCCGGCCCGACAAAAGTACGTACTCACAGAAAGTATATATATATATATATATATATATATATATATATATATATATATATATATGTATATATATATATATATATATATACATATATGGGTCATTCCAGAGTAAATTAGTATTTAACAGGAAAAATGTGTTCACGGCCAATAGAATCAGAAGTGAAGAAATGACAAGTAAATATAAATCAATATTTGAACATTTACGTTTATTTTGAGGCATGAAACTGGGTGAAGCTCATTGGTAAGAATTTCACTCCGATCTTTATCCTTTCAATCATTGGGGAAGTACACCACTCCCATCATTATATCCTTATTATTCTCATGTACTTTTACCTTAATCAATGGTCTTTGGAAATTATCTTTTTAGAATTAAAAACATTTTTATCACACACTGTAGCAAAATTTTTTATTTACGCCTGATTTTTTTAAAGCTTCTGCTCGCGCTTTACCAACCCATCCATAATTGCTGTTTAAGTTTAATAAAGCATCATCTTCACGGTGGAACGTCTCACCCATTGAGTACACAGAAAAATATTCCTAAATAAAGGTGGTCCAGCTCACACTGTTTCGCAACACCCAGGCTTTGTACGTTGCAGCAGGCAAGAGAGAAGTTACCAAAGCCCTCGCGGGCCTCTTTTCCTCTATGATGGTACGGTGGCACAAAAGTGCCAACTAAAATTTTTTTCTGTCCCCATTAAAAAATGCGACGGCGAAAACACTAAAATATAAACATGAGGCGAAAATGCGAAATCACAACCGCGATCCCTATTATATATATATATATATATATATATATATATATATATATATATATATATATATATATATATATATATATATATATATATATATATATATATATATATATATACATATATATGTATATAAATATATATATATAAAATATATATATATATATATTATAGAGAGAGAGAGAGAGAGAGAGAGAGAGAGAGAGAGAGAGAGATGGAGAGAGAGAGAGAGAGAGAGAGAGAGAGAGAGAGAGAGAGAGAGAGAGAGAGAGAGAGAGAGAGAGAGAGAGAGAGAGAGAGAGAGAGAGAGAGAGAGAGAGAGATCACCTGCCATAATATACATTGTATGTCTACTTTCGTCTTAGTATAAGGCCTGCACATATGCAATGGAACCTGCTATATGTGGCCAACCATTCAGGCAAGAAAAAGTGACCACATACAGAACAGGGACCAATGTGTGTGTGTGTGTGTGTGTATCGTCCGCGATAAGACATCGAATATGAACAGCTTTGGTCAAAATGGATGCTAGATGCAGAAGACAGCTTCGTTCGTTGGCAAAAGTTGGAAAGTGAGGAGTTAAAACGGCTCTCAGACTGATCATTGTGTGATAGATATGGGCTTCAATAGCGTTTTATGGTTTATATATCATTGATTGATGAATTTGTGTTACAGTTTCTACATTATTTATGAGATTTTGTATGTTATGGGTGTGTCTAGACAGCTGACCTGATTTCAGTACATGGACCATATGCGCAAGAACATGTCATATTCGTGGATATTTTGAATGATCACCAGGCATCTCTATTCGACGCACTGTTAAAATATTAGTAATGTGTATCAGATCCATATATTTATATTTGTTTTTGGTGTATTTTGTCGAACTTATGAACAGAAGGTTGAGAAAATGAAAAGGCGTCTAATAATGCTTGACCCAGATCGAAACCGAAACTCTCAAGGCACCACTGACTTGTTGACATTGTGCAATTGTTTACTGATATCTGATGGGACTGGAAAAAGGCAAGTTTTGCAGGTAGAATTTCTCACTACATTTGCACATAATAGGTACGGTTGACTGATAAGTGTCTCTGTGTGTGATTTGCGGTAGGAGATACTTGTCGCACCTGAAGGTGTTCCCAGGCAGTGGCAAAATGAATGTTGCTTGCATCACCAGCATGGAACAGCTAATGATATTGAAAAACGCTGTGATCATGTGTTGTTTAGCTTAGTTTGGGAAAAGTCTTGCCAGTTGGTGAACTGAGGTGCAGGGGGAAGGGCGGTAAAATCTGGAAAGTGGTTTCTCTAGGGGAACCCCTGCTCAATTGCTTTTCAAGTTTGGACTTTTTTTCCAGGGGGTGGGATTTCCTGGGGTTGTGTGAAGGGCTTGTCAAAAGTAGCATTGTTGACTGATGTCTGGAGGGACTTGTCAAAGGTAGTGGCACCATGAAGATCTGTTCCTTGCATCATCGGCATGGGACTGCTAATATTAAGAAACCCTGTGATGATTTATTGTTTAGTTTAGTTTGGGAACAGTTCTGCCAGCTAGTTTACGGAGGTGTAGGGAGAAGGGGGTAAAATCTGAAAAGTGGTTTGTCTATTGGGACTCCTGCTCAAATTTTTGTCAAGTTTGGACTAAGTTTTTTTCAGGAATGAGGTTTGCTGGGGTTGTGTGGTCTCTGTCTTTATTTCCTTATTACCACCAACAGAAACTTTTCACACTTTATTTGTAAACTATAATATACAAATGTACATCATGTGTATTTATAACCGTGATTGTTGTAGGCGGGGTATAGAGCTAGCGTCAGCAGCTACTTGTTAAAATCAGTTAGGGATATCACTTAATTATTTAGGGAGTTCACTACATGATTTAGGGATACCAGTAAATGAGACCATTTAGCAATATCGCTAAACGATTTAATGGTATCGCCAAACAGGGCTTAATGTCAAAACGGCTTGTCATACAAAAACCACTGTGGTAGCCTGCCAGAAAAGGTACAGTGGACGCGATAAGTGCCAGTTTTCCCCCAGATGTTGACAGTGTTATCGTGGTGTATGAGATTGTTCCTGTACCCTTGTTTTATGGGGTAAATGTTGCTCGGAACTCGTGCAAAGCTATAGGCACGTTCCTTGATATTCCGGCGACAAATGTGACTGGACGTACGCTGTACGTTTAAACAGCCAGGACCGGCATGCCCCGCAAGGGATCGAACACCAAAGTACATCGTTACAATTGGCAGAGTTTCCCAGGCGCAGTGTTAGTTTTTGTCTGGGCAGTTCTTATTTGGCTGCGATGTCAAACACCACAAACGCACAATACACCTGTCTCGTTTGGTTACCTCCAGCATTATTTCTCAGGATTCAATCCTGGGGGAAGTAATACGTGACATTCCGAGCAGCTGTAACGAGACAACGGTTACAGGATTGTGAAATCCATGTACATTTTGTTGAATTTCAATGTTTTATTTTTGTTTCTTTCTTTTCAGGTTCCGCGACCGTCAAACCTGCACTGCTTGCCTTCCTGCTACTAGTCATCACTGGACTGCAGTAACCCCACGGCGTCACTTTAAAATCTCCAGTATTTCAAATTCCGGATAATAATATTCGCGAAAGTACCACGGCACTGTAATATATACTCATGGAAGTATGTCGTGAAAAATATTCATAGCATGGTTCGAAGTTGGATATCCTTAATGAGCATAAAATTACAGGGTGGCACGCGTGGCTCTATTTGTCAAGTCCTGCAGAAGTAATCCTGATTGGAATTAATTAACATTAACAGGAACCGGAAAGTAATGACTCCACGTTGTGGCTTGTACCGTCGATGTCGCACATGTTAAAGGATCTAAAGACAAAGTATATTAAAGATGTTTTAAAAAGATAGCAATAACAGCGCATTGTTTTCGGTCTCTATTGACTGATTTGTTCGTTTTCGTAGGTTTTAGATGACAACTGCCCAAAACATATCTACGTTTGTTACAGAACAGAAATTGGATCAAGTTAACCCATATTCTTGCCAAACAAATGTACGTAGACCCCCCCTTACATGTTTGATGTATTGAGGTACATGGTGACTGCACCCATCTGTAGAGTCCTATGTTATTATCTAGCCCGTGAATGGTGCTAGATTTTTAAAGGCCTCGCTGACCCCACGAGCAAACCTTTGGATACTGGCGGGGGTGGTTACCTTAGTGCCACATACAGGCACCGTATCGATTGGCTAGATTCATATGCTAATGGCAATCCGTGGATTTTTTAAAAATAAAACCCAGTTGGGGAAGCATTGAGGGCTGTTGACCATTGAAGGTCGGAATTTTCATTTTCAAAAATGTGCGTCATAATAATGCTTTGGAAACACATTCTTGCAACTTTTCCTCTCCAAAATTAGAAAAAAAATATATGGCTTGGAATGTAACACAGAAATGTTAGTAAAAGTGATAGTGTGGACAATATGTACGCAGGGTCTCCTTTCTTCCTACTGTAGTGTCCATCATCATGAAAACACTTGATCGTATAAAACTGGCAAAAACGGAAATGACACTTGATAAATGACAGAACAAATATTCGCGGATACATGTGCGATTTTATTATTTAACTGTGTAAAGACATGGTGAATAGATATCATTTCAGTTCCAGTCGCGATTGAATACATTAGGCGTAAGTGTGAGATAATCTCAAAAGGCAAACCTTTACTACAAAGAATAGGTCACCGTGACCTCCCACTTCCCACATAGAACTGTGCCCCGATGTATCCCATTTCCAACAAAAAGAACCAAGTCAATCCACCAAAAAGTAAATATTGCTCAGACCATGCAGGTCTATTTTGTCCAGCATAAGCCATTCCTAGCCTGAGTAAGATTAATGTGAGTTTTCATTGCCTACTCATATAGTCCACTGAAATTTAAAAGCAGGTTTTCGACACCTGCCAATTCTGTGTCTGCTCGCACACACATTTTCAGAAGTAGGAGTCGCAGAAAAGGCCACGTCCTTTTGGGGAAGGGAAAGTATTACATGATGATGACGATTTCATTAAACTCCCGGAATCGGGGAACCACTTAACATTGAAATTTAACGAAAATAACCGTATTAAGTTTTACCATGTTGGTGCAGCAAGAGCCTTGCAGCCTAAATGCCCAGAGGACAGGTATACTCTCAACTGTCGAAGTGCAAGATGCACAAACGCACGACACCCTCAGAGATATGGTATTTTCTCCATGTTTGTTTGGTTGAAGTCGCATTTCGGCAGGGCTTAGGCAGTAGTACTCGGAATGGTTGTTCTGAAAAAAGTCGAGCAGGATTTTGCTAGAAGATGAAAGAAATACTTCTTTGTCAGAAAAAAATGAATAGATTTGTTATGGGGTCACTGAGACCCGAAGAGTCATATTATTAAGCTGTAATACTATGGTTATATAACATGTGTCGGATTTCTGGAACAATTGTAAACTTAATTACATCATTTCAAACATTCTTTTTTCATTACTACATCAGAAGGTTAAATTGTTGATGTACAAGGGTCTAATTTCGAGAGTCATTATTCTGTCTGTGTATGGTATCGCATTCCTTAGCATAATAAATGACCTTTATGTTGTATTTTACTTACATGCACTGAATATATATATATATATTTATGTATATATATAAATATATATATTTATAAAAATATATAGATAGATGTGTGTGTATATATATGCATAAATAACAACAAATATATGTTCACATGTAAAGATAGAATGATCATTATAAGAACATCATCTCCTGAAATGTATTCCCTCGGTGACCTTGAGAAAAGAGGTCAAGGTGACCCATATTATGTAATATCGTACTTTCAGACATGATATACATATGTTGCGACATTTGATTAAGATAGCCTGACTATTTCTGATGATAATGAATTTCATAGGTGTGAAGACATATTGGCTCATGTCTTCCGTTCACCTGTAGGTGGCTCCACTAGTACTATTCGGATTCCACATATAGAGCCTCCCGAACGTTTCCACCAAATTTCAGAAAGATCCATCACAACCAAATAGACCAGAGGGTTTTCAATATTTTTTAATTTTGGTCTGCGTATGACCTAATCCTGCAGGTGGCGCCACCAATAGCAAAGGGACCTAATTTTTATTCATGGAACATTTCCAAAAATTTCAAGAGGCTAACTTTAAAATTGTTGATGCTATCGTGTTGACAAAATGTGTACGGACAGACAGAGAAGGCCGGCAGGGTATGAGTGATCGCTTAAACTCTGCGACCTTTGGTCAGCAAAGCGAAACACAAAAAGTTTTGGTGTGATCTCATATTCCAGCAGGATCAGGATATTGCTGTCAATTATTACTTTTTTTTGGGGGGGGGGGGTGTCAAAAATTGCAATTTCCTCAAAAAGGAGACTGAGAGTGCGCCTGTGCATACGTACTCTTCTAATATATCCCTTGGTTTCAGTAATAGAGATGAAATTAAAAAAACTTGTTCCTTGAGTTCTTATTGATATTTTGTACGGAAACCTCACAGTTTTACAGCATAAAGTAAAACGAATTATGAACTGCGTTATCTGAAGAAAAATCAAAATTTGCATCCCCAAACAGACTAGCAATAGGACTGGAACAGCTTATGACGTAAACAGGTCAAGCCTTTTCCAAATCGAGCTATTAAAGACGTTCGGTACACTGGTCAAAAGAATTTAGAAATCTCCGGTTTTTGGTGTGAGCCAAGATATTGGCATTTGTAACAAAATGCAAGCAAAAAAATGGCATGTCACGGTGCTACTTTTGTCGCTAGGTGGCGCTACATGTAAGGACTACAGAAATTTGATAGCAAACATTATATATGTGGGTAAAAGGAAAAAAATTAATTAAGGATGCAAAAATATGCAAAAAATAACTCAGTATGAGTGTATGCAATGTATATCAAGCCTTTTAATAACAAATATGTAGACAAAACATGCTGGAATATGACTTTAAATTCATCTCGTCCTGCAAAAATGGATAAGTGCTCACATTATTTTTAAAGTTTCAAATAGAAAAAATATTTGCAAATCCCTGAAAAATTGTAGGGGGTTTCCAAAATATGCACTGATTTCATTCATTAACAAAAAAAGATATCATACGGTGCTATTTTTTCCGCAATGGTAAAAAGAATTCATGCATGTTGACTTAATTTGTTCTAAGTTCATAGGTACAAGGTATCCATTCATTGTCTAACTTCGATACCATATCAATATACATGTATGTAGGTTAAGTAAACGGTAGTACGTCGTTAATTTTATATTCCAGTCATAATATATACTTTCATAGTTTACTGAGAAGAGGCAAACATTTTAAGATTCTCTCCATAGTGCACTACAGCAATGTGGAAAAAGAGGTAAAAATAAGAATATCAAAATTATAGTTGCCTTAATACATTGTCGAATGGTAACACAGGCAGCACATTATCAAATACGCCTGTGCCACCTTTTGATGCTGGGGTATTACTGTGGTCCCCCCCCCCCCCCGTTGGGACAGCGTTTATCGTACCACATTAACAAGAAATGTAAATTACACTGGCCAGGCCATATCGTTTTTAGGATTCTGTATTTTTTAGGGACAATTTTTTTTTTTACATTCCTGGCATACAAGAAGATCGGCTAGTACACTTCGTTCCACTATTGTACGACTTTCGTTCCAGTTATAACTGTCAGTGTTTACATGTGCATGTGGCATTTGGGGGGTGGGCGTGGCACGTTCGACGGTTGCTTGGTCAGCGTTCGCTGATTGTGTACATGCGTTTTGCTCTACCACTGCCGTGTTTCGACGTATTCTGCCTTGTTTTAAAGCATTTAGTCCTTTGTTTTGGCATTTGTTAACAAACCGCCCATTCTTTTTCCTTTTCACTCTTCGTAAACAATCCATTTTTCTCAAACGGAACTGTGCAAAATAGGAAAAGCGAACAGCAGCTAGTGCAGGTATCGACAAATACCAGCTCTAACTGTATAGAGGCATTGGACCATAAGTGGTTGCGCATATCGCGGTGTACCGAACGTCTTTAATGAATGAATTTCTGAGAAGATCTTGCTGCCACGAAGGGTGTTACATATTTGACTAAGCACACGAGACATTCACTTAGTTTTCAATGCGTGAAACCTTAAAGTGCACTTGTGCGCCTCAGCAAGATTGGAACAAATATCAGATACATTATGAAGAGAAGAACTGATGGAAACGTAATAACAAGATAAGTACAGACTCCACGACAAATGCCCCGATCCAGTAAAAGGAGTACACACGATAGCTACGACAGGTACTGATCCAGTATAAGCAGTACACACGATAGCTAGGACAGGTCCCGATCCAGTATAAGCAGTTCACACGATAGCTACGACAGCGAAGTGGGTGAATGATGTAAGGTCATCATCAATGATAAAAGTGACCTACTGGCATAACATTGTTATGAAGTTCATAAAATAGTAGAAAAAAATCTCAATAAACAAAAAGAGAAGCATGCTTGAAACGCACACAACAAATAGACAAAATAATACAATTTCCAACACCCCACCCCCCCAAAAAACCCCCGGCTTTTGTCGTAAACAGCCATACATACATACATACATACATACATACATACATACATACATACATACATGCGTACGCACACAGATATACACTCCTTGTATTGGGTAAATCCCACTGAAGTGTGTTTGTGTTGGGAGGGGGGCTAAAAACATTAATTTATAACTTAGAATGATCAAGACAACCGTCACAACAGACAAGATACAGTTGATGTCGCCTAGCTTTTTCAGCGAATACGAAATTTGAGAAATAAGAAAAACAGTACTCTATACTGTCTTCTTATCTTCCGTTTTATAACATTGCGCTCACATGAAGAGAAGAAAACGTGGTGACGGTCTGTCTGGCAAGGAATTGAATAATGGGATGGACATTCTTCATTGCACCAGACGTTTTATGGGGTTCTGTTTTCTTTGTATACTTTTGCAGCACCCACATCTTGGGCCGTGGTGTGTATTCTGTTTAGTTTTGCTGTTTTAGCTTGTCCAACCTACCTAATCGACCATCGTTTAATTGATTGATTTATTAAATTTTCCGTCGAATGGCCAACATTTGAGGGAGATGCTGTACATGTAGTAGCATGGTGACCCGACAAACAAGACTTTCCCGAGAGCCCGATGAATTTTGATAGCGGGCCAGAGACGTTACCTACCCCCCCCCCCCAAAAAAAAAATCAACCTGCCTCCCCCCCCCAAAAAAAACAACAAAGACTTTCCCGAGAGCCTGATAAATCTAATAGCGGGCCAGAGACGCCACCTCCCCCCCCCCCCCAAAAAAAAAAAAAAAAACAAACAAAAAACAAAACAAGAAAAAACATACAAAAACAAAAACAAAAACAACAAAAAAAACAACAACAAAAACAAAACAAAAACAATAAAAACAATAAAAACAAAAAAAAAAAAAAAAAAACAAAAAAAAAACAAAACAAAACAAAACAAAACAAAAAAAAAAACAAGAAACAAAAAGACCACTTCCCAACAGTAGCAGAATAAAAATAAAGATGAGTCTATCTAAACCCCCCAGTTGTCCTGTGACAAAATCGCCAATTTGCAGAAAATATAATGTACAGTCGCACTTGCATTGGCATTACTGAAAGTACCTTATAACGGATACTTTTAATATGAACGTATAATTTAAAATACATTTACACCACATACATTGTACCCGTATGCCTTGTACATGTTGATGTGTAATGCGTTTAGTAAATAAATCTTTGCAAACTCAAAGAAGAAAAGACGAAAAAAAATCTTTGCAAGACCCGATGTTAAATGCCTAGCTTTCAAACATCGGCTTTATACCGCTGAATGATTGTGTCATTGAAGAGCGGACAATTAACGTTTCTGTCTACATCGTACTTATGTGTTATATTGTTAATTTGCCGTCTTGGTCGAGATGTTTCGGTGATTAATCATTTGAGTGTGAAAAGAAAAGCGAATTATCAGTTGTGCTTCCACTTACACAATACATACAAGAAAGGTTTTTCAGATCAACAATAGACATGTATTTACATGTGAGGGCCACAGATATAAACTTATCCCTTCACATCATTAATTTCACTGTGACAGGTGTTTTTGGAGTTCATGTCACCAGGCTCGTACATCTTGTGTTTAGCAGTGTGGCGTGTTTTCTACTAGAGCACTTTCGTCCTTATACTGTGTGTATTACATTTTCTACCTACTTGATCATAAGTTTGAAACAAACTACGTATCACTAATGTCGAATCCCTATGCATGAGCAGGGAACTTCGGAATTTGTGCTGCTTGTCTGTTTTTCTTGCTTTTTTAAATACCAATATGCGAGGAGACTTAAGCAAAATATATTTTGGTCTATACTATTAAACTGTCTGAAACATAGTAAATACATAGTTATGAAGAAAGCCTTACCAGGTCATGTTTTAAATTGATGCCTACAGCTAAATAAAACAAGCGTAACAGTTCTACTCGAGTCGCCCGGGGCCAGCTTCCCCTGACCAGACGGACAGCAGCGACCCAAACGGTTTATTTGCGCTCGCCCTTAGCGTTAAACGAAAGAACAGCGAAGCTCGTTTTCCCACGTTTACACAGAAATGTCAACTAAAGCCATTTATTTCGCAACACAGCAGTACCATAGATACCAGAAAAGGGAGCTATGTGCAAAGTATACTATGCGTCAAAGCAAAGGATACGTGTATTCACGTGAGTACATGACCGGTACGTATATCCGAGTGTAAGGATCATAAGCTGGCACTATGATACGTTTAATCACGGGTGTTAGTTGCCTGGTTGCGGCTGGGACACTTTTGTCGCTCATGCTGGCTGTCTCCGTAATGCGTCTGCCTCATGTTTCCCCTTCTGACGCAGATTTTCTGTATCATGGACACATCCGTACCAAGTACAATTTCAGTGCAGGATGTGCTTCAAAACAGGATCAATACAAGAAAATTCTTCTGTGGAACAGCTTTTGGGGTGAAAAGGGATGGGAAGTCGGATTCGGGTGTGAGCCGTTTGAGCGCATGCGCTGTGCCAAAAAGTCCTGCCATATTACGGATGATAGGAACCAATTAGCGTCCAGCGATGCGGTTTTATTTCACATTCACGAGCTTTCTGACGATGTTCTTCCACATAAATTTCCACACCAGAGATGGGTGTTCTTTATGTTGGAGTCCCCAGGCTGGTCTAAGAATTATAAATATATGCAATGGAATGGATTATTTAACTGGACAATGACGTACAGACGCGACTCAGATATCGTTCTTCAGTATGGGCTGGTACGAAAGCTTCAACATCACGTGAAAAGGAGAGATTTGTCTGGTATATCCCAACGTAAGCGCCATCTTGTGGCCTGGATGGTGGGCAACTGTATAACCGGAGGTAAACGGGAAGAGTATGTACAAGAACTGCGGCGACACATCCCCGTCCACATTTATGGTCGGTGTGGCCAAATGAATTGTACACGACTGTGGACACAGGAGGATTTTTACTGCATGCAAATGCTGAACCAATCTTATAAATTTTACCTCGCATTTGAGAATAACTTTTGCAAAGACTACGTCACAGAAAAGTTCTTCAAAATTCTACCACTGGACGTAGTTCCCATAGTGCGAGGTGCTGTTAATTATTCACACTTTGTTCCTCACAAGTGGTTCATTAACACGGAAGATTTCAAGTCCCCAGCGGACTTGGCAGAATATCTTAAATTCCTGGACAGGCACCCTCGTGAATATGCAAAGTATCTAGAGAACAGAGAATACTATAAGTCAAGGGCATTTATGGGTGTCCGAAATCCTCCTGCATGGTGTCAACTCTGTGAAAAACTGAATAATGTAAGCGAACCGAAGAAAGTATACGAAGATATAGGCAGCTGGTGGGGTCCTGCTGATTGCATTCAGATCCACAGTTAAGGGCCATGTGCTTTACCTTCCTGCAGAACCTCAGTGATATGTATACCCAATCTTGCAGCAGTCTCTTTGTTTTCGACTGGCTTATATTTCCTTAGGTACGCAGTCACGTGTATTTTCAGAGTGAAGGTGGTCATTACTAGATAAAGAAGTAGTTACATGTATTACCAATTCAAAGTCTTTACGGCGAGATTTATAATGATGATAATAATAATAATAATAATAATAATAATAATAATAATAATAATAATAATAATAATAATAATAATAATAATAATAATAATAATAATAATAATAATAATAATAATACAATAATAATCATAATGAAAAAATAAAAATAGTAATAGTCATAATAATGACGATGATGATAATGAGAAGAACAATAATGATAATAAAATGGACAAGCGTCGCAGATTCATGTATGTACATGTATATGCTTGCCGTTCTTCAAAATTTAAAACCCATCAAAAAATTGCAGAAGGTACCAAAGAACACGATATTGTTGGTAATAGGAAAGGAATTGGTTTTTACTTAAGGTTCTCAACAGGGTCATCATAAAAATGAAATTGGTGGCATAGGGAATGGGGCTAAATATAAAACACGTTTGTTTCCGCTAACCGGACAGCCACCTAGGTAACCCAAATGTTACATTTGGCTGTTTTTCTCCTATGATAAACCAGAAGTATATGGGATTACATAGTGTGAACTTGCTCTGATAAAAATGTATTGAATGTAAATTGCACTATGTTGCCATCACCAGGTATCAATAGAAAAATCCTTTGATAAGGTTTAAGAGTCAGAGAGTGCAAGAGAGAGAGAGAGAGAGAGAGAGAGAGAGAGAGAGAGAGAGAGAGAGAGAGAGAGAGAGAGAACTAAGTGAGAGGTGTTGAATTATTTTCATGAAACGATTAAAAATGATTAAGTAAAAATAAATAAAAAGTTCCACCCGTTCTTATCATTTATAGCCTTTAGAGAAACCAAAGGTATTATAATTTACCTAGCCTTATGGAAACAGTGCGTGTGATGTACATCGAAATCGTATTCACCTCGGAATAGAACGTTGCGGAACTTCTATAAGAGCAGTTCCCTTCAACACTAATACTTAAACGCATCGTTGTTTATCTGGTTGTCCTCTCCGAGATAACGAAAAGGTCATACAGACTGTTCTAAAATTTATAGACTATTTGTCTTTTGACCATAACAGTAGATTGATTGGTAGCCTTTATTTGTCATGTCTGTGTTGCAGTCTTCCCTCATGCTCGCTCGTGTAATTGCTAGATGAAATTCATTGCATGTCATTGTTAATAGACACTGTTCTCTCAAATGTCTGCAGGGGCTTCGTGAGGGAAATCCGTCTTCCCCAATTGTTATCATAAATAGACTTGTGCAACAAATAGAAACTGAACTGAACAGGTTTTATCTTGGGGAAAATCTTTGTTCCCCAGTTTTTGGAACAAATAAAACCTATATTGAAAAAGGAAGAAGATTTAAGTTGAACTGATTTAGCTTCATATTATGAAATCATTTTCACCAATTGTGGACACAAATAGAGCTATGTCGAAAACAAATATATTTGGTATGGAAGCTGACCCAAGAATACTTTAAGCCTGAAGCAAAATATCTATTTCTTTCTTGGAATTTTGAGGGAGACCGATCGTAAAATGGAAAACAAGGATCTGGTGCAAATTCTGGCCCCTTTTCTGTAGATGTTTTTGTTCTATTTTGAATACAACTAAGAAATGCAATACATTTAATGTCCATCTCATGAATGTAAAGCTCTTCCCAAATTTTTGTAATTTGGCTGCTGCTAAAACTATTTATGCAGTTTTGAGATATCAACTTTTTCAGTAAACACGTATTTCATAAACAGTGTATATGGAAAATTTAGATATGTGAAAGGCATCGCTATGAGCCTAGATTGTATAGTATATACCAAACGTGTAGCATAGTTTGCTTTCAGTTAATCTGGTGCCTGTCTATTCAATGCGGAGCAATTAAATGTACAAGCACATTGCGACAAGAGCAATCTCTTTAGTCCACACCCCTTCAAGCCCAACGTGACGTATTACACTGCACAATGGTGTATCGAGTTGTGGTACATGCCCATTCGGGTCTTATTTTTGCTGTTTTTTAATTTTAAATATCTAATTTTTACCAGTAGTTTCTTAAAAAGGGAACTGCAAAAGTACTGAATTTGATTAGGATTTCGGTTGCAAAGAATTAGCATGCTGGTCTTGACAGGTATTTGTCATAAAGTACAGGTGCTTTTTCCGTTCTTCATGGGAAATGACTGAACAACAGAGTACCGATTCCTTATAGCCACATTGAAAACGACATTCATCCCCATACTAGCTAGACCCTGCATGTAGTTTGGGATCGCATATAAGGCCTTTTTAAAGTCGTCGTTTCAATACTGCAGATTGCTTGACTGTTTCACTTAGCCGTTTTCGGAGGCTCTCGGACAGCATGGAAGGATTGAGTTGTTCTGAGTCATAAATCATTAGTTTCCAAAAACAAACATACATCGGATCCCAAGACAGTAGTCGTTTTGGCACTTTCCGAAGAAGCGGGAATAATTTTATGTCGGGCATAGGTTTTTTTTATTTTTTTTAATATTTTTGCTGATATGATCAAGAACAACGAATCAAATTTTGATACGATAATAATAATCTAAGTTCGAACATTCCAATTCACGGACTGATTGATTCATTAATTTTTATGTTTACTTATTATCATTTATCATCATTATCATTATCACCATCATCATCATCATCATCATCATCATCATTGTTCGCTCATAGTTTAGAAAAACAGCTTTGTTAAATCTGTGTGCAAACACAGACTTTCATTCTTTCTTTTTTTCTGGGACGTTATTGTTCTTAAAAGTACCTAACGGTATACTTTTGCTTCGCAGAGGTGTCCTCAAAATAGGCCATAAAAACACAATGAACTAAAATGCGTTTAATAAAAATTATTGCTGCAGGAGCTACATAAATACTGAATTGGCAATCTTTAAAAGTTTTCTAGGCACGTAGACCACTTTTGCTGACTAGCAAATCAAATTTATCTAGCTACCTTTCGCTCTCACTCAAGATACTGCATCCTATTGTGGTCGTATTGTAATATGCTTGTTCATATAATTTTCATTTACTTTTTTGAGCTGACGATGCTTGTGAGCTCCTTGGCAGCTACGTATCTAAAAGACAACAAAGACTTAAGTATGGGGGAATTTTTAGCGAATGGACAAATACTTTAAGAAGCGTGACCCAAGGTAGCATTCTTGGACCTTTGCTCTTCAGTATTTTTATAAATAATTTCTTATACTGTATCGATGGTAATGCCAGTTGATATAATTATGCAGATGACAATCCACTGTCCAGCGATGACTTGCAAAATGTAAAAAAAAAAATATATATAAATATTCTTTAGACACTGCAGCACGAATTGGTGTTAAAGTGCTTGAAGAAAATGAAATAGAAGCAAACCCTGACAAATTCCAGTCTATGTTACTTTTACCAAATACTACTTATTGTCCTGATGACTTTTACTTTGAAATATATGGTATCAAAATAAGGCCAGAAAAATCTGTTAAACTGCTCGGCCTTTATATAGATGATAAGCTTAAGTTTCATGATCATGTATCATACCTATGTAAACAGGCTTCCAAGCAAATAAGTGTTTTAAGAAGATTATCCAACATTTTGAGTGAAAAAGGAAAAATGCAGATTAGAACGGGTTCATCTTTTCTAACTTTAATTGCTGTCCTTTAGCGTGGCACCTATGTAATCAAGCCGATGCGACCAAAATGGAAAACATTCAGGAAAGAGCCTTGCAGTTCGTCCCAAACATGTTAAATGATTACACGTCTTCATTATCAAAAATTTTATATCAGGGGTGAAAATCCTCACTTTATCTGAATACATTACGAAAGCTCTCTATTGAAATTTATAAGATTTCTATGAAAGACTGTCCTACTTTTCTCTACGACTCATTAACTTGAAAAGAAACTCATTATAATTTACCAGACAATACGAAGTTTAAGCAGTCTGCTTACAATACTGTTACTTAAAACAATAATGTACGATACCAAGGGGCCAAGCTTTGGAACTCCCTCCCTCCTGATATCAAAGGACAGAGAACTCTATCTCAATTCAAAAGACTTATAAACGAATGGCCTGGCCCTTTCTGCTTATGCTCTGTACATGCCTTATGCTACAGCCGAACCTAATTGTGACACTTTCTTTGCAAACTTGCCTCCATAGAAGCCTCCCACACTCGCTAAAATTACTGATGTGGGCGCTCGTCGGAGTCTGCCGTTTATCGTGGCACTATTGTTTCTGGTATGCAACAGATGTAATTATGTTGATCGAAACAATATGGTTGTTAAGCCCAGTGCGCCAATCAAACTGGCCCGGCTGTGATGTTTGTCAGCTGTAATTATTATTCATGAACTCGACGGGGGCCAATCAGATCGGACTTCCGGTTCGCGGGGCACACAGCACAAACAAGATTGAGGGAAGAAGTTTGCTGGCCCACGTGTGAACAAAAGGTGTCAACAGTGGCCCAGCGCGGATCAAGGTAGTACCTTGTTAATGGAATTAAATTGGCATTTGCTCCCCGGAGTACACGCCAATACCCAAACGAAAGCATGGAACGTGTGGCATTTCGCAATGGAGCCGTACGGCGACGGTTGTGTGTCAACTCCGGAAACGCCTGAAAGGCCTGCGTTTTAACACAAGACTTCAATTCTTTTCATCAGGCTTACCAAGGGACACACCAACAAAATAATCGCTCTGGGTTTCTTCATGGCTTTCAATAAGGCTGGGAGTATCTGGAAGACCAGAGACTTCCTACTCCCCGTCGGCAACACAACAAACGTGTCCGACTTTTGTATAACGACATGGTAAATGGCCTGCAATTGTTCTTTTGTTGGCGTCACTTTCAGATTTGTCTCTTGTAAAGCAGTACTAACTTGGATAAAGTTTATTTAATTTTAAACCCCTAGCAATCTGGTAGTTTTGGGATCTGGCACAGCCAGCCACTGGGCATTTTTAGTGCAACACGCGACACGCTGGCGTATAAGTGCCGTAACTTTTTTATTTTTGCAATTCATGCGAACTGATCAAAATGACTTTTGTTGAGTAAGACCTTCACTACATTTCTAATTTGGTTTCTTTGTCAATTTTATTTTAAACAAAAACTGGAGCCCGGCACCCTAACAAAGTGAATACATCAATCTCAATCACGAATTGATCAATACGGTCAAGCCTGTGTGAATACAATTGCATGGGTACCGGTCCGCGCATTTTCCTTGGTTAACGTCACGAACGGTGGTTCCTCTTTAGTTTTTTCTTAAGATCGGTTGTGTGTCGTAATTGTCATAAAATTATACTGGTAGACTTTGTTTGTTACTTTGTTAAACGCACTTTATCGCCGTCACTGATAAACTGTGAACACGATCAACACATGCTGCGACGGTATTTTCACCGGAGCCATGTTTACCTGCGTCTGATGTATTTTACTCACTTTCCTTTAAAAAAAAATGGACCCTCTGCTCTATTGTACGCAAACACTGGTAATATGTCATCATTCTGACCAATTTACAGCATTCAATTTTGTTTTTTGCTTTAATAAATTGTCCCTAATTGTCACTTGTGCTCGTACAATTGTCCCCCATCTTTCAAGCCAGACTTCATAACACGAGGTAGCGAGTAGTCCCGAACGCATTCGATTGGACGGCGAACAGCTGTGATCGATTCTGCTCTCCCCCACCCACCCCACCCTCCACCCCCGACTGACCAAATATATTCCGGAGAGTCGTCCTCGATAGTTCCCGACTAAAATAACAACGTATCTGGTTGAAATAGAAACAGTTTTTGGCGGGGTTTCCCCTAAAATACTTTTGTTGTCAGCCGATGGGGAGCTTGTTCTTAAAATAGACAGGGTTCTCAGCATTTTCACGATATGAAGAGCATGGCGGGTTGAAAAGATTGAGACCGCGACGATGAAATCGCCCTCTTTTTGCGCAGTTTTGCAAAGTTACATCATTCAATTGTCACAAACAACGGTCCGATCATTGATTTAAATCATCGTAGAAGGAAAACATTCATTTTTAACGCAAAATTGGCAAGACCTGACGTTTCTCTACAATAAAATGTGTGTGCCTGCACGTAATTTGTGAATAACAACACGCACTGTTCGAGTAGGCCTACACTTCAAACTGGCGTTCTAGGAGTTAAATCAGGTCCACGATATGTCTTGTAAGCTGGACTGAATACACTACCGTTGGTCTACTCTACGTAATGCACAAAGACAAGCCGCTGTTATCACTGTCTGCTGATCACCGTGAATTATGTGTACACAAACACAGGTGTTTAAACGCTACCGTATGTCAACTTGAACACACACTTTGCCAATCCCAAACCACGCATCACTTTCAGATGAACAGTTTTATTGCCCAGAGAGAAAATTGGCCCGTTTAGCGTCCTTTCCCAATGTGCCTTTGCACTTCCTCTCAGTTCGACCAATTAGCACTACTTGCATCAAGTGAACCCATCAAAGGACGGCAAACCCTGGGCCAACAGAATACCAACGCCCAGTCGCGGCTGCTTTGGAGGCAATTGCAAACGTGCACCAATTGTAAATATCTTTTTATTGCGTGTCAATTGTATATAACATTTTCCATTCCTCAGACGTCATGGTCGAGTAATAGTGCCTCGGCGCTAATGTTTTAACATTGTACTATGTTCGACTTGAAATAAAAATTATTATAATTATGTCTCCCGGTGGAAGCCGGGGGACATATTGTTTTAGTGCCCGTTTCTTCCGCTTGTTGTTGTTGTTGTTGTTGTTGTTGTTGTTGTTGTCTTAAAGGACTCGACAGAATTTGATGAAACTTGGTAGGATTATGTATCTTGGCAAGACCTAGGTTGGGATTGTATTTGGGTGACCTTCACCTAGTTTTCAAGGTCACAGGGTCACTTATGTGAAATTGGTTTCCGTTCGATAAGTCATGAAAAACATGATGGAATTTGATGAAATTTGGTAGGATTATGTATCTTGGCAAGACCTAGGTTGGTTTTGTATTCGGATGACCTTGAGCGAATTCTCAAGGTCACAGGGTCACTTATGTGAAATTGGTTTCCGTGCGATAAGTCTTGAAGAACTTGATGGAATTTGATGAAACTTGGTAGATTATATATCTTGGCAAGACCTAGGTTGGGATTGTATTTGGATGACCTTGAGCGAATTCTCAAGGTCACAGGGTCACTTATGTGAAATTGGTTTCCGTGCAATAAGTCTTGAAGAACATGATGGAATTTGATGAAACTTGGTATGATTATGTATCTTGGCAAGACCTAGGTTAAGATTGTATTTGGATGACCTTGAGCTAATTCTCAAGGTCACAGGGTCATTTATGTGAAATTGGTTTCTCTGCAATAAGTCTTGAAGAACTTGATGAAAATTGCTAGAGTAATGTATCTAGGTGAGAGCTAAAATGGGATTGTAATTTTCAAGCAAACTTGGTCATTTGTAATTTATTATCACCTGTAGCTTATTCAGAGACGAAAGGGCTCCACCGGGAGACATTTGATTTTTTGTTGGAAAATCAGTCTGTTCTAGTTATATCAGTATGTTATTATTTTGTAAAATGCTCTGTGATTGTGATATTTATTAAACCCTTCAGTACTGGGGCAACATCGATCACACAAATGTGAATTATTATGGGCCTAACAATTTTCATATTTCAATTCCTCATGCAAAAGCCTAGTATTTATGCAATAGCAGGTGTTATCTAAATTCTCCAGCTCCAGAAAAAAAAAAAAAGAAAAAAAAGTGAATGGTTTGGACGGCAGCATTCCTCGGTGCAGTTTGGGCGCAATGACACTCCGACGACAGCGGCAGACTCAGACTATAAATTGCCACCTTCAGGATTAGCACACAGCTCAGAATAATGGTATATCCTGTCCGGCCGGATAAGATACCAACAAGATTACAGTGTGTGACGTCTCTCAGATTTTTTTTTTCTGTAAATAAGTTGAACTGTTTCATGCCGAATGCATATTAAACAGTTAAACGGTCATCTGTTTGTCAAATGTCAAATAATTAATGAGGAGCTTCATCAGCGGGAGACTAGGACGTAATCATTAGCATACGCCAGGGGATCGGAATATGTATTGCTGAGGTGGCGCCCAGCAGAAGCGGATAAAGGATATGATGGACACAACTGAATCGACCCTTTTAGGACCTCCAGAAGGCAGTACTTGTAGGTGAAATTTTGCACAAGTTTACTGATCTGAAAACAACAAATCCATTTGAAGCTTTGGTTCAGTAAATGGATTAATTCTTGCAAGTAAACACTCTCAGGTGTTGCCATCTGGGACTCAAAACTTTACTATTAGGAGGCCGGGCGTTTTGGAATTACGAGTCGGAGCAGCGTTCCAGCCGGGGGTACACGGGGGCATATCCTCGGAAGTTCATGTGTCTTGTACATTCATGCAGACCGAGACCCAACAGTTTCCTTCCATCAAATTTATCCTCCGATTTATTGTTCTCGCGCTCTCTGTCTCTTTTTTCAAAGGGTGGGGTCGGGGTCAGGGGCGAGTCACTCTCGGCGCTTTTCTTCCTTCCGATCTGCGCTGCTCAGGTGCCAATAGATGTTTTTGGAAGGTCGTACCCCGGCATGCCATGTTTTGAGATTGGCACTCTTTTCGCTTAATATAGTGTCACTGGGATGTGGCACGATATGTTTATCTGTTTTAATGATTGTCATGCATGTACATACAACTTTTAACTGCTTGGCCAAGGTTGATGACTGATGAAAAATGCGGGTCAAGAACATTGGCAGACATGGCAAACAGATCAATTGCATCAACATCGAAGAAATGCCATTCCAAGAATTGGGTTAAAATCATGCTCTGTATGAGATGGACACCTGCCAGTACGGATACTAGTGATTAAACGAACACTACGTGATTATTCGTGGCAAACTTTTTTGATCCAAAGAGGGAAAGGTGGAGACACAGGCACAGACACAAATTGAGAGAGCGAGAGAGAGAGAAATGGGCTGTGCCAATTTGATTCAAACAGTGAGTTTTAAAGTATGTGTAAAATCGGTACGATAAAATATCCTGCTGGCTGTATCTTGCAGACAAATACATATATAATTATGCAAATATGCTAACAGGAAACATATAAGTGACATGAAGAGCAAAGGAAAAGAGTAAAAAATCCATCATGGTGAGGTGTCTTTAAAAAAGTGAAAAACAAAGATACCTACAAAGAGAAAATTGTTGCAGCATTGAGGAGATTCTGGACACATAGAAACGCTGAAGCTAAGACCTTATCAGGAATATGACTTATTAATTTACGATACATCAAGGTATCATCAACGGTAAGGTTTGCTTGTCGCACAGGTACAACGAAATAAAACAGGCTAGTTTGTACATCCTCAACACATCCTGAATCATGAAAGCAACAGAAATTGCGTCCTAGCATTTATATTTCAACATCATAAGTATATCTTTTAGAATACCAGATAAAAATATAAAGTAAATCTTATACATTAGTGATTGTGAGAAAGGGTGTATATTACATCTAATTATGCAACAGAAAATATATATTTTTTCAAGCACGTTATTTTTTGGATACCCTGCATGTATGTTGAATAAGGATGAGTACCTTATTCACGGCTGGGGATGCAAGTGGAAATAGTGTCTACCACTCTGGCTGTGCAAGGTGGTTTTCTCCGAGTCCTTCAGTTTCCTCCACCAAACAAGTAGTTAGGAAATTAGACGCCACCATCTGTGCCATGGACAGGGATTAATATAAGCTTGGCCCGTTTTGAGTTGCATGTACTTCACGTGTTTCTCCGCTTGCCTGTTTTCGACTACGTCTAATCGTATTTTTTACCATAAACTTATACCATATGACTTCATCTCCATTCAGTATCGCAACGACTATATATGTTTTTATGGCGATCTGCTGAAATAGTTTATAGAGTAAGTTCTCAAACGATACATGTATGTCTACTGCAACCTGTTGCCTGCCCGTTGTAAAGAGAACATTATGTCGTTTTTTTTTAAATTTTATTTATTATTTTTCTTTAGTTGTTATCATTTCTTTTTCCTGATCTAGGCCCTGTTAATTTTAATTTCAATAATCTGACCATGTTACTATCTGGCATGGTTTCCATGTCTCTGTTGAAATTTCAGCTTTGCCAGGCAATTTTCTCATTGTGCCGGACTGCAAAATTCGTGTATTTATGTACGTATTTATGCATATGTATATGTAGATATGTATATGTATATGACGGATATAACGACAATCTGTTAGCATATATACGTGTACATGTACTCACTGGCTCCAATGCGAAATCTGTAACAAATTACATACAGTCCTACAACAGCGATCTTTGTTTTTTCCACTACTGTCCAGTTTGTCTACTTACAAGCTTGTAACAGTATTACATGTTTTTTTCAATCAATTTTCAACTTCGTGCATTTACCGTCTCATGTTTTGTTATTTTGTTACTTTACATGTTTATGCTCTACGTTTTGACTATGTTACTTATTATGATACTGCTTGAAAGTCCTAAATAAACTGAAACTCCACGGTTTCATAGATATCAGGTGCCCGACTGGCCGGACACATCTGTTTTTGGTATGTCCTACACATGTATGTTTAATATTATGACTATGTGAATTGACATGATATTTCCAGTGAAACTTTATTGCATTGTACCGGTATGGTACCAAGGTCAACTGGTATCAGATTGGTCTGACCACAGTGCAAGCAACACAGAAGCCAATGGCTTTACATCAACGCTCTGTTTGAGGTTCATTGTCTCATTGTATTATACCGGATCGTTGCAGGACGGATTTCAATATACTCTGGTCTCCATGAGTTGTAGCACCGAACAATATAGAGTGGCCATTGGCCTCTTTATAACTCGTTATGTCTCGTATAAACCGAATTCTGTTTACTTTGCTTTTCCCTCAGTTAGCAATCACATCACCAGTTCCTACTGTATTCTGGTAATGCTATTTGCAAACTTTATCTTTTGTGAGTTCTTGCGCTCACGACACATTTTATACGTACTATATAAAAACTTTGCCTTATCCACTGACGTTCATCCCAACCCAGGCCCCAGTGATACTTTTACTGTCAATCAATTGAAGTTATGTCATTGCAACGTTGCAGCATCAAAAGTGATGGGAAAATTGATGAAATACAATGCCTCGCTCAAACTGAAAACTTTAATATAATTACTATTTCTGAAACTTGGCTAGATGAGAGTTGTCCAGACAAACTCCTTCATATTGATAATTTTCACCTCCCCCCATAGAAGAGACCGCCCAACAGGGAGAGGAGGGAAATCACGACCCAACGTGGGCCAGTTCTGATAGGGAATCACTATCGACCTCCGGTCAATCAGCAGAGATCCGTGATACTTTTCTTCGAGTCGCTGTTTGATTCCATCTCATCCGCAATTGAAAGTAACCCGCATATATTGATACTCACCGGTGACTTCAATAAAGGTGTGTTGACTGGAACTCCACTCATCAAAATAGTGAACTAGGCATGTCTATTCAATCTCGTAGTTCAATTAAATCTTTCCAGATAATAGACGATCTAACTAGAATAAACCGGTACTCAACTAGTCTGTTGAACCTTCTGATCACTGACTCGCCTGGACTTATGCTGGACAGTGGAATCTTAGCTCCTATTTCAAACTCTGACCACTCTGTTGTTTTTTGCTCTTTTTCACTCTCCTACCACAGAGACCGGTCGTTCAAAAGAGGTGTATGGAATTTCAAAAAAGCTGATTTTCAAGTCTTAATAATACCCTATCTTCTGCTCCCTGGAACACTTCCTCCAACGTCTTGGATTCCATTGATGGCGTGGTATCTCACTGGTCTGACCTTTTCCTAAAAACTACCAAAGAGTTTATCCCATACAAGGAAGTTACCATACGGCCAAAGGATAAACCTTGGATAACAGCTGAAATTAAAAAACTTATGCGTCACCGTAATCGTACATGGAAACGTTTTAAGAAATTAACTCAAACTCCTCGCTCTTGCACTCTTGATGTCTGTGCCAACATTGACAGGTTTTATCAGTTTTACAAAATGCGACGCAACAAGGTTGTCAACGCAATAAAAGTGTCAATAAACTCCTAATTTTCTAAACTACGTACGCAATTAGATAAAAATAATATGAATTTCAAACAATGGTGGAACTTGTCTAAGTCCTTACTTGGATGTAAAATCCATGAAGACATACCTCCCATTGTTGAAGACAGTAAAATTATCTCTAGCATTACCGAAAAGTGTGCCGTATTTAATACTTACTTCGCTAGTCAATGCGTTACCCATGCCAATAATGATGCACCTCCCCTGTCAAACTTTACCTATCGTACTGAGGCACGCATGAGTGATTTCATGCTGAATGAAGAAAGTGTCAGGAAAGCTATACTAACCTTGAGGTTAACCTCTGCCTGAGACCCCGCCAATATTGGCAATACTCTCCTAAAAAGTACTGCTGACTCCATCTCCAAGCCCTAAACAAAAATTTTCAACCTGTCTCTCAGTGTCTCCCAATTTCCCGAATCTTGGGAACGCTCTAATATCTGCCCTGTGTTTAAAAAATCGAATAAACAAATCAAGAGTAACTATCGTCCAATTTGAGCGACTGGTCTTCAATTTTCTTTATGAATATGTAATAAGCAACAACCTACTAACTGATAAGAACTCTGGGTTTAAAGCTAATGATTCAACTACCAACCAACTAATAAGTGTTCTCCACAATATCTACAATGAGATTGAAAATTCCAAGGAGGCCAGAATGGTATTCTTAGAAATCTCGAAAGCCTTTGACAAAGTGTGGCATGTTGGCCTCCTCTTCAAACTACGACAACTAAAGTTATCTGAAGGACTTCTTATGTGGATAAACAGTTACCTGTCAAACCGCTTTCAACGTGTTATTATCCACGGGCGAACCTTCTCTTGGCCTCCCGTTCAGGCCGGCGTACCTCAGGGATCAATTCTGGGTCCCTTATTATTTCTTGTGTGTATAAATGATATTGTAGATGACTTGACCTGTGATGTCCGCATCTTCGCCGACGACACTAGTATACTTGGTAAACTATGGCGCATGGTTTTCAATGCCATAAAATCCATTTTAGTTATTTTTTGGACCAAAATCAATAAACCTCATCACCCCCCTGACCTTCTAGGTGGTGCCGCCATACCAGAGGAAGACACCCATACTCACCTTGGAATAACTCTAACCAACAATCTTTCTTGGCGTGCGCATGTCACACACATCACAAACAAAGCCAGCCAGCGTATTGGACTTCTTCGAAGATTCAAATTGAAGTTATCCCGAAAAAGACTGGAAAGCTTATATTTTTCAATGGTTCGGCCAATTCTTGAATATGGTTGTGTTATCGTTGATAATTGTGGGCAAGGTCTGAGTGTTTTACTTGAGACGATTCAGTACGAGGCAGCTAAAATATGCACTGGCGCACTAAGGCACACATGTCATAACAAACTCTTACATGAACTTGGTTGGCCTACACTATCCAGTAAACGCAAATATTTCAAATTGATCCTTTCCTACAAAATGTATTATAACTTAACTCCTTCCTATCTATCCAACCTTATACCTCACACTCCCGCCATTGCTGGTCGTACGCTCCGCCATAGGCCTATCAGCAACCTTCGGCTCATCAAATGCTGAACCCAACGGTTTGAAAATTCCTTTCTCCCTGATGCAACCAGACTAGGAACAATCTCCCCACTGATATCCGTTACTCCCTTTCCCTTCAAATCTTTAAGTCGAAACCCAAAGCCACTCTGCTAGCGTCCGACATTGCTACAGATTATTACTCCCATGGTCAGCGATTTGCTAGCGTCTGTCATACCATGGAGGTATAATCAGAAGGAGTATGGACGCAAAGTAGCGCTTTTTTGTCGCTATATCGGTCGTTAAGCCATCAAACGTTATCAAAGGGTGAAAGTGTGAAGTGCGTGTGTATTGGCGTTCCACCCGACCGCTCTGTTGTGCATGATACTTGCCGCGGCATGTTGTTTGGTCACAGGTGAAAGGAGGTGTCAAAACGAGGCTCTAGCCGATTTTCGAACAGGAAGTGTTGCTCTTATGTCTAGGGAAAAGTTAATACGCATGCGGGACCTCCGTATTCAATTTCTGCTGAATGAGACAAACAAGACGGTATAAAGTTTGCGATTCTACGACAATTAAGAGGTAAGATATGGAAAATATTGAGTTCGTATCATTTTTTATGAATCATGTTTTCATAAATCAAGTTTCATAAGTAGTGGATCCGAGCGGATCACCATATTTTTGTTGTAAAAAGTGGTTAACAAGAGGTTCCGAATGGTACCAAATTCATAATTTTCCGCCATTTTCCGCAACGCGAATTTTGATTTGAAAACGTGCCCAAATAGCTGTAAAATGGCAGTGCGGGCCGGTTTTCGTGGTTCCACAGTAAATTATCATGATAATGGGAAGTCCTTATCGAGAACTCCTGTACAGTTACAAATATATTTGGACCTGTATTTGCTATAAAAATATCAAGCAGGGCATAATACAAAACATGCCTGAATGCCATTGCAGAGTGTTCCCCAATACTTATAATTTGTTTAAAGAATTACAGCCCTATTCTCCTATACTTTATACAGGGAAGCCCATGTCGCAGCCCTACAATATGAAGGGTTGTGGGGAGAAATGACATGAAATGAGAACCTTGCATTGAATGGTAAACAAATCAGAAAAGTCACTGAAAGTGAAATGTTCTAAAATTACCTGAAATCTGTACCTCACCCCTATTTTTCATTCAGATGGTCAAATTGGACAAAATGCAGATTATTTATGAAATTTAAGACCTGCAAGTTTCAGACAAAATACATGAATTCTGAATTCAGGAAACAATCCTGCAAAAGTGGCATCACGGATTAATTCATACCTGTCAACATTCCACACCTCAAACTAGGGAGATTTTTGTACATCTGAAGAGCCCATGGGGGAAGATTTGTATTTTAATAAAGAATATAATGGTAAAATACTAAATTTTCATGGGGGAGATTCTGCCAAATTTACAAAATTTTGCACGTAAATCGAAAAAATTTGGCTGAAAAAGTGAGAGACTCCCATCTTATGAGGGAGACTTGACAGTTATGTTAATTTATTTTAAAGTCCTGTGTGTGAAAATTTATGTTAATCTTTCAGATGTCACGTCTTCAGTCCTGTTCTGCATTGTGGATATGACATGACCATATCATCTTGACTGTGGCCGGCATGGGTACATTTTTTCTGTTTGATAATGAATTTTAAAATGAGTATTTATTATTCTGGTTGTCCATGATGCGGGTATCAAATTCAATGCCATAACAATTTGATAATAATGTTTGCGCCAACGAAAAGTTAGCAAATGAAATGAATATTTTTTTCTTAAAAATGAGTTTTGACAGGAATACTTTATTATTGTGGTTATCCATGATGCAATAACAATTTGATGTTATGAATATATATATATATATATATATATATATATATATATATATATATATATATATATATATATATTCATGAGACTTTGACTCAGGCTTGCAGTTTTGTATTTCTCTTCATATCACATATGAGTATTTATTATTCTGGTTATCCATGATGCAGGTATCAAATTCAATGCAGAGACAATATGATCAAGATCTTGGAGCCCAGTAAATATTTGTTTAATTAGTATTTTTTAAATATTTATGACACAACTGTTTTCTGTATATTAGGAATGATCTTATAAAAGCTGTTTCCATATTTCAGTAATTATTCTTTTACTTTTTTTTCAGAGGACAAGTGTATGTGTCGCCTTTGTGCAAGTAATGCAGAAAATGCAGATCGGAAGAACTATTCAAAATATACTTTGAAAGAGACATTAAAATTAGTCTTGATGTTGATGTTTCACAAGATGCAGCCAATCTCCCAGACTGTATTTGTAGTACCTGCAGGTCGAAACTGCAAAGATGGAGAAAAGCTTACAACAAGAAGAAGAATGTAAAACTTGGGATTACATTGCATGTGTGGGATCTTCATGAAAATCAACCAGTCACGCTAAGTCTACATGACCAAATGAAATCTATGGCTCTTGAGCATGGTCTTCGTGTGAATGATCTGGTCGAGTCAATCGTGATCATCAATTACACCAAAAAGGCAGCAGAACAATGGAAATTCATCATTGACAAATCCGGACAGGAATACAAGTTGTATGTGTGTGGTTACAAGGTGGAACTCAACCAAAACACAGATTTGCGTAACTCTTTACATCTTCTTGAAGTTTTGACAAGTGGTAAAATATGTCCGGGTAATACAGGTTTACAAGATGTCATTGGTGACAGGGAGGCTTTTCTCGACAGGAGCAAGAATACCACAGCCACAGTGCAGTTATTTCATGATGAACTGTCTTCAGTCAAAACCATCCGTCACATTCATTATAAACTCTTTATGCCATTGGATTGCCAACAATGTCATGTGTCATGACCAGAAATGATTGCTTAAGCAAAAAAATGTTAGTTGGCAAATTGCATGATAGTCAGATTGAAAGACAGAAACTTCGGACATTAGTTGAAAAACTGTGGGGTCGACTTGAAAAACAGACAGATGCTCTGGGAGCCTGCTTAGAAGGAAGCCAAAACAAAACATTTAAAACAATGATGGACAGCTGTGCATCTTCAATGGAGCAGATTTTGGGAAAAGACACGCCAGAGCGTTTACTTTGGGAACAGCAAAAAGAAAGACTTTGCAACCCAGCAAAATCTATGCGTTATCATCCAGCCATCATAAGGTGGTGTGTTGCATTGCATGCTAAATCCCCAGCAGCATACAACCAAATAAGAAAGTGTGGCTTTCTAGTGCTACCACACCAATCAACCCTGCATGACTATACTCATTGCACAACTTCAGAAAGTGGTTACAACCCAGACTTCATAACTAGAATATATGAAGATGAAAAGATGGATGAATATATTCAACTAGCTACAAATGTCACATTGCTTTTCGATGAAATGAAAATTAAATCTGGGCTGGTATGTTCAAAGCAATCAGGAAAATTAGTAGGATTTACCAACCTTGGCAGCATAAAAAATGAAATGAGACACTTCAACATATGATGCTGGACGATGACAAGGAATGTGACCTAGCAACCCATATATTGGCAGTTATGATTAGAGGGTTATTTACCAACCTCAAGCGCGTAATTGGACATATTCCTTGCAAAGGATTTACCAGTGATCAATTATACCCTGTGGTATGAGAAGGAGTAGAAATTCTTGAGGCACTTGGACTTGCAGTCCGTTGTTTTGTTTCTAATGGAGCAAGCCCCAACAGGAAGTTTTATAGGCTTCATGGTAATCTACAACCAGGAAATGGTAATACAGCAGAGTATATAACCTCAACAACAAACCCCTTCTCTCCAAATCGTCAAGTACATTTCATCTGTGACGTGCCCCATCTCATCAAGACTACATGTAACAACCTTGAAAAGTCCGGACGGAATAGGAAGAGTCGCAATTTGCATGTAAGGGCCAATGTAGTGAAGCATCTTTTCCCAAATTGGAGATAAATAGAATACATTTCAGTGGACATGAATAATCTTTTACTTGTCTTCGACAGCAGGTCTCTCATTATGTCATACCTTATAAGAAAGATAATACCTTTACAAATACATAACATTTACAAAACAAAGAGGGTAATTCATTAATGTCATGGATGCAATACAGTATTACAAAAAACTTTAAAACAAGCTATATTCCTTGTTGATAAGCACTATCATGAGATGTAAAGGGTAAGTATTATAATCTTAATATCTCTAATGTCATTTTTATTACATTTGTTGATTTTGCTTTCAGCACAATGAACAAGATATCCGGTGGCCGCAGCTGCTTCACTTAGTTGAGGAGGACATGGAAAGACTGGCGCACCAAACCACTGGGTTGTCCCTGTTGCCAAGGCTATCCTACGACCATTTACATTTGAACCCTGCCCTGCAGATGCGGGTTAAACTTGCTGCACAGGTAAAATCAAATGTTGAAAGGGGTGGGGTTGGTGTATGTGAAATGTGAAACTTAATTTGCTTCAAATATAAGACACCATACAATAAATACTGGGACCTTAGTTTCTGGTCACCCAACCAGACTGTGTCCAAACCTCTGTTGTTTTTTATTGAGGTGGAAGAACACACAGACAAAGGAAAAAACTTTTTGCCCTATTTTTCAATGAAATGCACAAGAAAAGTGATAATTTACAGCATTCAGAAAAAATGGACAAATAAAATTGTGCACCCACAAACCTGGAATTTGTCAGCCATGTTTGTGTGGCCCAAATTGATGAGTATTGTTATATTATTGCTATTATTTATGTTCATGAAATCGTGTAGGTATAAACTGATTGTACCACTACGATGAAATAGACTAATCTGTTTGTCTGAAACAAGTGTGATTTTATCCAATTTGTATCAACGTTCACATTTATAAAACTGTGGTTTATGCCATTCAGGTTCTCAGTGCATCAGTTCACCATGCTTTCGATGAAGTTGGCAGACCAGACACCCAGTCCACAAGTCATTTCATTTACATGATGGATAGATTCTTTGATTGCTTGAACAGCAGGAACATAACTGATGGCATGAAGAAGCGAAAACCAGATTTAAACCCATATAGGTCTGAAGATGATCCTCGTTTTCAGGTAAATCAGCCGCACTTATCGATAATACATGTAATTAAAATTTGACTTCAACAAAGCCATGAGTTTCGTGGTATAAATATAGTAAATTTCAAGATAATTCTTTGTTCAATATAAAATAATAAACAAAGAATATAAGTAAATAAAAAAAATTAAGGTGTCAATCAATGAGTCAATACTTTGACAATTGGTTATGCGACATACATCACATAATGATGATAACGAACACGTTTGTTAATGAGGCTTATCTACTTCACAACCGGTTTTCATGTGGACAAGTATTTTTTACACTCTGGTGTAAACAATACTTCTCCACATGAAAACCGGTTGTGAAGTGGATAAGCCTCATTACTCAGACTTGTCCAAATTTATAAAATGTAACCAAATGGCAGGAAGCTGAAATCTTGCACTATTATATATGCAGACAAGTGGATTTTTTTTATTTCTAACACTGATGAACAATTCAGTTTACATCACTTGATGCATGAGACCCTCACTGAATGATTTATTCTTCCACAGTGGTTACAGGAAGAATTCCTTGGCTTTCTGGACACCTTGAAACAACAGTGTTTGAACATCCGTGATCTGCCATTGGTTGATAAACTGAAAATGTGTCTCAGCAGGGAGACCTTAGAAGGATTGCACATCAGAGGTAACACAACAGATTATATTGAGTCTTTCCACTTGTTTCCAAGTAGGCCAAGACAGTTGATACCATGACTATTATAAAACAAGTTCAGTGTCAAAACACAAGGAAAATTGACTGTCTGATTTTGCAAGGTAAACTACATTGAATTAAATTTAAGTAAACCTACTTCATTTCCATTTGAGCCAAATGTAAAGAAAGGTTAAACTGTAATTGACTTATTTTTCAGAATACAGTGGTACCTGTCTTGAGAGACCCTTCCAATGAGAAACCTCATCTCTTTCAAAGACCGCTCTGTCAGTACATGTGCTATCTTTTCCATGTTATTATACCTCTGATGACAGACCACCTGTTTTGGGAGACCACATTTTCAGGGACCACTGTATGTATATTTGGCATCTTATATTTTGCAGTCAAATCATTTGTGAGACTGGCAAAGGAATTTCTTCCCAGTGGCAATGAGAGTGGTCCATACATACTCAGTGAAAAGCTCTGCCAAGATCCCATAGAGGAGCACTTCAGTAAGCATCGGTCACTTGGCGGGAGTTGGGACAATCCAACTGTAGCTCAATTTGCCAATAACAAGATGCATTTATTAGTTGCAGGATCCAGAACTGTAGCATCAATTCGAGGAAACTGTACACATAATGATATGCCACAAGTACTAAACTTTGAAGACATACAACCACTTCCAAGAAGGAAAAAACAAAGACTTAATATGGATTAATTTTGTGACATTGTATACCATTAAAACTCTCACTTGAATGGATAATTATTATTCTAGACGGTTTTATGTACATATAAAGACACATACATGATCATTCTGTTTAATGCATTTATTGTGAAAATTTATTGTGCAAAAGTAGTACCAATGTACATCACATGAGAATAGCGACTTGGGTCATACACATGTACTGAAAGTGTTTCATGGAATCCCAGTTAAAGAATGAATATACATGTTCAACCCATCCTGCATCAGATAATCAAAGAGAGAGGGAGAACAAAAATGGAATGACTGGTTTCATTTTACAAAGATTAACTTTGTAGCACCATATTGAATGTTAGGTACGTGGGTTGGTTACTTAAGAAATGTTCATTCAATTCATGCATTGTCATTTATTGCCGTTGTTATGTGGTGATAAGTTTAAAAACATAAGGGTTAATTTGTTGTATAAAATGTATATTGTGGCTGCAGAATTAAGCTGCAGTGCAAGCACATTTTGAACTTGAACACAGTTAAAATGCCAAGTGTCAGCATGCCAGGAGGTGTTGAGTGATCGCCGATCTTGCTTGGTTTTGATTGGTTGAGAAAGATCTACTGATGGGTTCAGTGAGTGAAAGGCGATCACAGGAAGGACAGGATTAGGCTTTCTCTCCCAAATGAAAAGGGCTCTGTACTGCTGTTTGCCGCCAAACATCCGAAATGTCTGACCCGTGTATATAGCGAACGGGGTGCACGTTAAAATATTGGTAGTGTTCCTGCTGCGGCCAGGCATTCAACATGAGTATTGGTTAGTTGAGAGCTTGTGAATGCGTCAATATATGTTGTATTTTTGTGAATCTTGTGTAATGCACCATTTGAAAGAATGTAGGCTTGTGGTTAAGCCATTTTTGAGCGCTTGTATGCTCCAAAATTTTATTTGTGAATCTTGTGCGGTTCACTAATTAAATGATGTAGGCTTTGAAATAGCCAGTTTTGACAAGGAAACCAGTGTAAATATATTTTTCAGAGCTTTGTTAGCTCTCCAATGTGGCGTTTTGTGTGATATTTGTCAAGTGTTTGTGTTGAGATTGCACAGCAAATCCTGTAAATTAATACGTCTTATTTTTGATGATTGATAAGACCAGAAAATGGGAAAAAACTAAACCACAGTTTGGGTTTGACAATTTAAAACGGGTTTTTACAAAATTACAAGATAATGTTCAAGGTTTTATTTATTTTGCTGATACTGCCCTTGGATTCTGAGTTGCAGCCGGGAGGTCGATTGGACAAGCCAGGACACCGGACCCGGCCAACCACTTTGTGTAAAGCCTATCAAACAAGTGTACGGACATTATAGACGAACTGCCAGTTTCCGCTGTGCTGTGTTTTTTTGTGTAAAATGTGAGTCAATATATTTGAACAAAAAGCTTTGTCTTTGTGTTCTGTTCACGGCAGTAAAAGCGTAGCGTTTTTGTTTTCTTTCTGTTATTGAGGGCCAGGATGGCACAAGACGTGCTAGCTACAGCCACTTCATAACACCGTGAATTCATCTGCGAGTTTATGAACTATTTTGTAATTTATGAAGTCAGTCTTAAATCTCAAGGACCTGTACATAAGTGTTGATTTAATTGTTAACAGTGTAAATCTTATCTACTAGCCAGCTGACTCCTAATGCCCTGTTCACCCTGTCGGGACACATTGATCCTTCTTTTTTCTCAAGTACATGTATGTGGCTACAAAGGAGTTGCAACGCAGGTTGACATATTTTGACACAACCTTCTGAAAAAGCACCCTGCTTAGGTTATCATTGCTCTGTAGTTCAGAGGCAATTTTACACCAGGCAACATGTACATGATCTGACCTCTGTGGTCTTTCCATCAAGCGTGCTTAATAGTTTATGGTTTGATTTGCTTCCACAAAGTTTTGACAGAACACAGGTTTGAGAGTTTCTTCCATGATTGTAAAAAATTCATATACTGTGCTGTTTACAACAAATGCACCTTCCCTGTTAACACGACTAATCCATGTTTTTGTGTAGTCCAGAAGGCAATTACTGTCTGAGTCACAATCACGTTCGACTTTCCAGTGTGAGAGCAAGTCCACGAAAACTTGTGCAGCTGTGTTTTTGGGGTACTAACGGTAGTGTCTAAGTAGAGACATAGGAATGTACCCTGCAACATAGGAAAGGGCATTTGCCTCCTGCTCTGTAATTGTAATTTTGTTTTCCACAGGTTTTAGGGCATGCGTACTGATATCCGCGGCATTACGAGCTTTTATCAAACATTCAGTGTACACCCTTAAGAAGTTTTGGGAAAGCAGATTCTTACTTCTGTCAGGTGTATTATTGTTTTGTAACATGCCACAAAGTTCTTGCCACCATGATCTGTAGTTTTGAGACAACCTAAAACTGTGCAGGGATTTCCATATAATTTCATGGCCAGCTGGAGTCATACTTCTGCTATCTCTTTGCAGCATGTTCAGGCAAATTTGGTAGATTTGATAGAAGTATTTGTTTTGCAAGTTCTGCTGCTTTTTTGCCTGGCTCTGCAATTGTAAATATTTTGTTTGTTGTAGCCTTTCTGAATGATTCAGTCACCAACTGTACACTGTGTCGTTTTGCGGATTCCTTAGTGTAGACTTGTTGTCTTGATTTATCTGCAACATACAACATCCTTTATCTGCAACATACAAAGTCAGAAATTGATGTTTAAATGTTGTAAATAAGATTTAAATAAACTTTTGTTTGGTTTATATGTGAATGTTTTTTTCCCATATATTCCACTATATATGTATTGGAAAACAAAAGTCACAGCTTATCTTGAATAGCCATAATTATACAATTGTACATAGTATATTTGGGTTCAACTAATTTTGCATTCTAAGAGGGAGCCACAAGGAGATTGTCAAAAAAAAATTTACATAAATTCATTTTTTCTTGTTTCTAAAATAAAATCACTTACCTTTCATATTATCTGTGGACTTGGCATTTTTCTTGAATGACTTCTTTCGGCTTGTAGGTGGAGGTGGGACCATTGCAGGTATGGGTACAATATTCTCTGAAAGAATCAAGGAAATATTGATGTATATAATATATATATATGTATATATATTAAAATAATTCCCAATCATATGCACATATATCGAAAACCATTGTTTAGTTTTTAATTTCCAAATTACCTCTTGTTCGTTGTACTTAAATTTACAAGTATGAGAACACCAGAGAACAAGAAAGGAGGGACACACAGCTATATCTGTCCACCTTTCCATTATTTCATCAGATTTATCCTTTTCATACCAAATCCACAACCTTTTTGAACAAACTGTTCTGACAAATATGGCGTTTCATTCCTTGTTGGGGTGGTGTATGATCTGCTCAAAATCTATTTTTTGAAAATTCCCCACGTACCTCTCGTTCATTTTACTTGCGTTCATTTTACTTGTAAAAACTGACATCAATGAAATCATTGTTTAAATGCTACGCGTATATCATGGTATATACAGGACTAATATCGAAAATTACCCTCACCTTTTTTATGCAAAGTTGGCCGGCAATTGGGACAAAACCATTCTCCATCTGGAATGCTTGAAGTCACGCCTACGTAGTGGAAATGATACCATTCTGTGGAACAAGACGTGTTGTCACATCCTATCATTTCCTGTGTTGACGGCTGTCCACAAAACCAATATTGTTTATCATCAATATCAGCCTCATAATCTTCTCCATTAGCGAAAAAATCAATATCAACGTCGTACACATCTCTCGACACATCAATATCCAACGCCATTTTGCAAAAAGCAGAAGGCGGAAATGCTACGAATTCTGGGTAATCGGCACTCGGGACACCCGACAGTGACCGAAGCTTCATACGGCCACGGTATCGATTGTGTATTAGACCTGACCCAGATGAGATCGAGTTGTTTGCGCTCCCGCTGCGCTCATTAAGCGAGGTGCGAGAAAAGCCATAAATGATGATAGCGGCAAGTGTCATACATGAAAGGGTCTGCCAGCGTCCATACTCCTTCTGATTATACCTCCATGGTCATACCCAGTTACGATTTGGATTCTCTGGACTTAATTTCGATTTCCATAAAGTAATTTTCATTCAACAGCCCACCTGTGCCTGCTCGCACCCAACTGAGGATTTCAAACACTTTTATCTCTACTGCCCTAAATATTTCCAGGAAAGACAGAAGCTACAGCTTACCATCACTCCTTTGTTAGCCCCTTGTGTTAATCCAGACCTTATATTGCATGTTACAAGTGACAGACTATGTAGTATTTTATTGTTCGGGAGTAAAGAACTTTCAGAAGAATGCAATACAGTAATTTTCAGAGCAATGCAAAATTTTATTGTTGAAACAGGCCGATTTATATTGTAACTGGGTAGTATCTTATCCCATATATGTATCTCGAAACCAGCATATGCCATTGCAGTGTATTTGTATCTGCAACGTGTGTAACTTTTATACTACCATGTTTTCTATCGTGTCTCATTTGCATATTCATTCTTCAGATCATTGGTTTAGCCAACAGGTCTGTAAGAATACATGTATAATGCTTCCACATATGGGTCAACACTCCACAGGTGGGTCGACAATGACAAGGCGGGAAGGAACACCCGAGCTACTGAGCGCACTGCCGGCTCCACAGTGGCAGTGTGAGTTTGCAGCCAGGGTGCTTCGGCCGCGCCGAGCAAGCTATAACCTCCCCTTCAGTCGCTCCGTATGCTGATGATCCATTATCATATTACTAAGTATATTCGTGTATGTATGCATGTTTCTTAATTGGATTTGAATGTTAAATATCGTTTTTGTTGTTGAATTGTATTACAGCATGTCTACCTGAGTGCATAGTCACATGTTTGTACATTGTATTGTCCTAAGCATCTTGTATGTATCATTTTGTGCGTCTCCGTGTCTGGAAAACCCCTGGATTAGTTATATTGTACATACTATTGTGTAATCCAGTGAAAATAAATATGTTTAAACTAAATTCACATTGGCAGCCACCTGGAAGAGCACACTGCAAGACTGTATGGGATTACCAGTGGGCATCAGAGAGTCAATGGGCAGTCATAGGTTGATCCTCTTCAGATAACCCCAGATCGAAGTTGAAACAAGTCTAAGTTGCGCTTGTATACAAGGAAAATGCACATGACACATACAAAAGTCACAGCGAATGGTCACCAATTGATAGTTCACGATCACTCCCGTTGAACTGGGCTGAGATCGTACACACTGTGAATTTGAACAATACGACCTCCAGCAGCACGTTGACCGTGCCCTGGTCCTCATGCATTGTTTTCCCTGATACAGAATCTTCCATCAGTCGACCAGTATGAATGTATGGCACCATGCCTACGCAATCTACGTGCTACAAACAATATATGGGCATGTTTCTTTGTGAGATCTTCAGGCTTCGTTTGAATTTTTCCTTAATTTGAAAAACTTCTCCCGCCATCGATACGTGACAAATCTCACAACAGTAGCTCTTTTTTTCCCCGTAACTTTCTTGCCTACTCGGTGAGAGCGACTGATATGATCAGGCCTGTAGTCAAATCCCAGTTTCTTTGGCATGATTGATGGTCATTTCATCAGTGTTTTCATTCTCCTGTTCAGGATCTTTGAACCAAACTCAAAGACAATTTCTTCTGCTGTGCTGTTCAGCTTCGTCTATCGCACCTTCAAGTTTTTCAACTTTCCCCTCCAAGGCTTTCGTTTAGCTTGCAACTCAGAAGGGTCTTTTAAGAATTTTGTTTCCAAAGCATCAACTTTGGCTACTAACTCAGTGGTATCTTTAGAGTATTTAGCTTCAAGATAGTTTATGCGTTTGATAATATAATCAACCTCACCGTTGATAACTTAGGGTATAATCTCTCTTAGCAGCACTGTGCGTGGGTCTTCCATCAACTTGAGTAATTCAGACACATTATCAGTCACACTTTCGGAAATACGTTCAGCTACGGCTACTTTAGATGGACCCGACGGTGACTCCCATGGTCTTTGCGGTCGCTTATTACCAGCATCAGGATTTACCTGTTGACTTGCACTAACTTCCTTTGTTTGGTGTTCTGCCATGGCGGCATATTTGAATGTAGACAGACTGATAGTTACCGACTTCAATGTCCAAGTTCATCCCTTCAGGCCCGGCAAACCTGCTATTTAACGTTTCAACAATCTCTCACGGAATTAAAGAGCATATTACGTAATCCAGCCATGAATCAGGTGTATAAATCCAGATTTTTTGGTCAAAAATATCAGAGCTCTGTGAAGCCAACCATCTGGATACGCGCATGCGCACTGGTGTGTGACTTGACTGAAGTTTTAATATCTTTAGACGAAACTGTGAGCTAGGAGATAAATAAACGTTCGACAAAATACCACATCATATCGAATATTTTGATTAAAATATGCTGGAAAATTTCTAAACGAAAGAGTTCACTACAATTACATGGGAAGACCGGAGTTTTGCGAAAAGATGTATAATATAGAGAAATAGATTGTTTCAATGTTTATTGAATTTAAGTTCAAAATAGCTATGCAGCGATTGTCCGTCAACAGCCTTTCCTTTCATTTCATTGTTGTCCAATTATTTTATTCATACTTTCAGAAGATGCAACGAATTTTTTTCCGACCACGTGATAATCTTTAGACATATTTTGACAGCTGACTAGTGATAGGATCGTGTTGATGAGACCATATCACTATCGGGGAAAATGGCCTACACATTGGATTCTAACAATCGCACAGTGTTTTACTGTTTATATTTTATAAGCACTGATAAGTAATGAAATGAATTGTTCTTGTAGCAAAATTTCTATAAACATGAACACTGTGATGTGATGATAAAACTTACGTTTTTTTTTCTCCTGGAATTCAGCCTCTTGTTTCGCCAAATTGTGGGTTTCCATTTGCAATCCAGCAAGAGTTCTTCAAGCTCGTTTTGACGTGGGTTTGAGGGATGTGGACCTAGTTGGCGTGTGTAGCTTTAGAAGCCTTGGTTTTGTACATCTTGGTGTTTTCTCTTGAAAATTGTGTGCAAAGTTATCATATAGTTTTATCGCACTTTCCTTTTCTTTGGACAGCGGGAATATGCTTGGTGTTTTGTTCATGCAAGTTGTCTGGCCCCCTGTGAAGTGCAACGAACACACAGACGTCCATTTGGAGTCGAGCCGTATGCTCCTGTTTGTAACCAACTTTTCCCATTTCTTCCTTTCGTTTTTGTCCGTCAGCAATCTGTGAAAACTTTGTCCTGGTGTCTTTTTTGTTATACTGGTGCACTGAACCACACAGTAATTGACTTGAGGCATTCTGGTCATACACTTATAAACGAGCTGATAGTTATCAAGATAGTGAGCTACACGTTGAGTGTTGGCTGTATACATGTATTTGTTTGCCTCACTCGCCGCCATGCACCCATAAGCCTTTGCGTAAACACGCGCACATGTCATAAGGGGATATGTCTATTGCGTTGCATGCTTCAGAAGCAGCTAAACTTGGACTACATCGTGTCATTGTTGAAAGCAGGGATACGCGGTTATTAATTCTTTTGTTGGCACCTGAAACTCTTCCGGAGGTGTGGATATCGACTAGCACAGCAAGGTTTTCAAGATAAAAAGCAGTGCATACAGTTCAAGAATCCCTTCCATCACAGGTTAGGCCAAGCCTTATAGGGTATCATTTTATGGGAGGCAGGAATACCCCCTTGGATCACGGGTCACAGTTAATTCTAAGGTCCTTTTCCCAGTTCACAGTAAATTGATGAGCCTATATCACAATCACACTAATGTCAATCATCAAAATCTTAATCACATTTAGCAACAAAATAGTTATCCCAATCACAGATATCGGCAAATTGTAAAACTACAATCACATTTCACGTGTATTTATTGTGATAAATAACGTATAATAAGGAACTGCCCTAAACACAAATCACGGTAAAGTGTTTTACTCAATCACAAATCACGGTTAAGTGAACGGGCAAAATAATAAATAACTAAACAGGTTTTCCACCCCCACTTTTATCACAGGTTGTGATACTGTGGGCCGCCTGTGTGGTATTGGCAATGAGGCATCCTGGAATATTTGGCACGGAAGGAGAACATACATGAATGGTGTGCAGTCGAATTCAGACAAAGAATTTGCAATGAACTTGGACAACCCCAGATCAGTTCTGAAGGCCATTGACTCATTGCGAGTTGACACGTTTTCAAAAGAAAAAAAAATGGTAAAAAGATCCTACATGTTTGCCTCCTACCAACAATGCCTTTACGTTTATTTACTAACACGCATATATCAAGTTCATGTGTAGCCTTAAGCAAATGTAGACAACCGAAAGTCCCAGATCCACTTTAACCAGGGTGGCTCCTAAAGAAAATAATCATGTGATGCCGATTTTGATGACAGCAGAGTCAATGCCCAACATTTATCACAACCTATCATTCATGAAATTGGAAATGCAAAAAAATTAAACTATTTGCAAATTAAGCCAACTACCTGTCCCTTTGACGAAATGTGTTCATATATATGACGTCATCAAGCTCAATTGTTTGCACTGCATTTTATGTTTTTTGTGTGTGGGTGTGGCCTATTATATTGTTCCAAAGTCCCATTCTAGATTACTAGTAAAATAGTGTACGTTATGTTGCTTGTGTCTACTTGCGGCTTATCTTACTAATATTTGAAATTACGGGATAAGGGTTGATATATCGCCCTGTAAAAAGAATCCTTTGACTCCTGTCCAACATATTATACATCAACGGAACAAGGAAACGTTGCGGCAATTTGAATTGGATTAGTATTTTGCACACAACACGCAGATTTTGAAAAAAGAACGGGTATTTTAAGTCAATCTTATCTGAAAGGTTATTTTTTTATCATTCCATTTTGACACACAAAATGTGAATTGTGCACATGTGTTATTTATACTCTGATTATAATTTGTTTCAATAGTATATCTAAAGGTTAATAAAATTAGACCATGTTTGCTACAGCTGAGCGTTGTTCCTGACCTAAGATATATATTTTTTCAATTTTTTTGTGTATCTCTAAGGTTAGATGATTGAAAAACGGCCATTCCGCAGCTGGACGCATTTTGCGTAGCAAGCGATAACCAGTCCTTAAACGATGCCCAATGGCATATCTAAAACTGTAGCACGGTTGTTGTATTTCACAAACATGGGGAGCAAAACCTCCTGATCCAGCTCATGACAGACTGATCAAATAAATGCCTGTCTGTCATGGTAACGCAAAAGCAACCAGGAAGTACAATTTTTACTCAAATGGGGACACCTCATAAAAAATGGTTCAGGACAAACGGAGTGTATGGAGGGGAGTGGACACGTAAATGGGAATGACGAACAGGAACGAGGACTATGTACCCTTTACATATATTTTCCTGGTTGTCAGTTTGTCTGCTTGCAGTCCTGAGGAACAGTTGCAAAAATTGCCAACCGACAGGTAGGGAAACTTTTAGAGCTTACTTACAAGATTCATTTATGGCAAATTAAAAGTAAATTACATGTCAGGAAAATTAAAACACAGGGTCGACAAGTTGACTGTCTTTCAGTGTGTCCGTGTATCTTGTACATGCATTTACACGAAGGCGTTCTTTAACCATTTAATCAACTTAAGTTGAGTTGCATTCAATCTTCCTGCATACCTGTAAGGGCCTTGTACAAATATGTGTCGTGTGTATTGGGTCAGTGTGCCGGACGTTCCAAATTGTCAGGTGTAATACTTGGAACCTAAGAAGGGGAAGGAAAACTATTGTAAACCAGGCTATCCAGCCAGTGCTAGGAGTTCATTTTTCCTTTTTGATGATTGTAAATGAGCAATCGAAATCTGCAGATACATATTAATGCAGATACTCTATTATATTCATCGATTGACATTGGTATTTAAACCTGCATAAAACTAGTACGATATACAAATTACAATAGAAAAAAATCTCAAAACTTCAGCTGAATTTGAGCTGTCATGACTAGCTGAATTGTCTTGGTGTAATATATGATCGGTGGTCTTCCCAGTTTTATCAGTTTTGTTCTATGGCCGGTATAAACAATTGTTGCCAAGTGTCGATTAATATCACTTGGACATGGCATGTGACAATCCAACCAGGCTGCCCGTGGAAGGGAGAGGAGGAGAACCCGCCTCCTGACAACAGCAGACATCGGGAAGTGCTGCACATCGGTGTTTCTATCCGGGTAAAGTCATTGTCTTGCTTTTCATCTCTGCGTCACGAAATACACAAGACTGAACTCTGTCTCACCTTTATGCAATGTTGTTTGTATCTGTGTTTGCTTCACGGTAGCACAGATAATGCGAATTACAAATTATAAATAAGAAATGAAACATCAGCATAATCAAACAAACTCATGCTCGAATTCATTTTAGTCGCATTTTAAACGCTGCTGCTCTTCCTACCTCGTGATAAAGACGGGAGGCAAAGTAGTGCATGGCTCGAACAAGTGTGGCCTGACAAGATACCAAGTGCCCTTTCCTACGTGTGGTGCATCAGAGGCACCTTGCATCTTGTAATTTGTATATTGTTTAAAAACACAGTGAGTTATGTGAAAGAAAGAATGCTTGTGTTCCTTGGTAATGGCATTGTGACTAAACATCAAAGATTAAAGGTCCTCTTGATTGACCATGTTCAAATTTGATACACAAGTGACTCATGGGTTGTTCTCACCATACGGTTCGCTTTAAAAAATTTGGATGTAAAACTAATACTTTTATTCGAATTATATGTTTTAAAAACTCACTGTGCCGTCAATCGTCGCTTTCCGTTGATTTCGGACATCCACAAGGCGGGAAGGGCTTGTGACGTTACAAACGCAACACCACTGGCTGACAAGGAAGGCTCCGACCATGCTAGCGAGCCATGACTGTTAAGTGTCACTTGGTTTAAACACACTTTATTTACCCTTTATCAACAGGATTAAATACGCATGTAGAAATATTCATTTCCGTCCCTGTTCCCTCCCAGGATGGGTTAGTGTGTTGCTGTTGATTGTAGCAATACAAGTTCTACAGCTTGTTTACATTCCCCCAAAGACCTGAAATTACGGAGAGCATGGACCCGTACAGTCACAATTTACAGGGACAAGTGGCAAGGCCCTGGGAACCGATCTAACCTTTGCAGGGAATACTTTGTAAAAAGTGACTTGGATTTGTCAAATATGACGATGTTTAGGATAGGTTGGCAAGGAAAAACTGCTGCTTTTGCCTGATACGTTCCCAACGCTGGCCAATGGAACGATTTATGGAACTGGCCAAATCAGGCATTACTCATAAAACCAGAAACAGTGATCATTATTTTTATTTTACAGTATTTACAACTTACTCCTCAGTATGATTCTGATTACAAAGCTTGCTTTAAAGCAAAATATAGGTCTAGTAATTCTACGACTATTACATGGTATAACATAATTATCGATTGAATTTCACATCGACAGCGCCGATCTAGAGTATTCTTACAAAGTAATATAGTAACAAAACGTTAGTGTGTTAACCATTTTGATTCAATTGATGGAAAAATGGGTGGAAAACATAGACCAACAAGGACCAGTGTTGTTCCGTACCCAGGTCTAGGGTTGAACAGTCTGCAATAGGTTGAGTTAGCTGGCCACTGTAATGTGTATCTCCCATTACTACTCTATATTGCGAGATGTTTAATCCCATAACCAGATAACATTTGTTTGGATAGCTACCACATTCACGCCTCATCTGCGCGGCTGCCAAGACCAGTGGGCGGCTGGCCTTTTATCGTTTTCAATCATGTGCCACTGTTTGTGACAGTCCACGGCCGGCTCCAAATAATGGGATGTACAGAATTCCATCTCATTGTACCTTTGTCGTTAATGTAGACCCAGAAGATAAGTCAGTCACAGGAAAATATTTACCATTGTTACATAATGAATAGGGTCTGAAATAAAGGATATCATAAATACGTGCACTGATGACGATGCATACAGAAATGTAAATTATTGCCTTCCAATGGTCGCGAGGTTACTGCCTGGTAGGAGTTCTGATGGTGAAAGCTATTCATAAGTGCAAACTTATATTTAATCGTCCATAGACCATAACAGGTGGGAAGGAAAATTAAATGTTTGACCACGCTTTTACATACGGTAGCTGTTTCCGTGAATGCTAGAATTCGAAACACTACAAGACTTGGCCCATCCGGACGCAAATTTCAATTTATTGCATTCACGTTTGTTCTTGTTAAATGGAATCTTGTAATTTAAATAGGAAATATCTCTTTTGCAACGAATTATCATTGCCCAACTGGCAAGTTGGGATCGTCTGGCTGTACCACAGCTGCACTCATTGCAGTACTGGTGACGCTCGGTTTCTGGGCGTCCCCTTTGATATGTGTGTAAGGCTGAATGATCTTTTCCTCTGCTGCTTCAGCTTTTCTTATTGATTCTTCTTCATTGTCATGAGACCACGTATATAAAAATCTCAGTACATACTTTCCAGAATCACTATGCTCTGTTGTATTTGGCACAACTCTTAGCAAACTGAAGGCACTCTGGCTTAGACCACAAACTATGGCCAGCGGGTTGCGTTTGTGACGTCAGTAATTGTATTTGTGTCTTTTTGCCCAGAACCACTTCCTAGTAGTCAATATCCTATTCCGCAGTTCGAACTCTTTACTCTCCATAAGCTAACCTGTCCCTGTCTAACCTGTATATATATGGAATTACTATTGTCTATATTGCACACGTTCCTCTGTAAAATTTTGACATAGGCTGTATCAGCCCAATTAGATTAAAGGGTCTTCAGCGGGTAACTACTCAACGTGTTTCGGAGCCTTTTACCCGTACACGTCTCTCTGAGTAGCGGCTCCTTGCCTAAGCTAAATATTCAGCAAAGACAACCCACATAATAATGAATAAATATGAACGTGGCAATTGATGAATTGGCTAAATATGTGAAGTTTTGCTTGTAAATGCAGAGCTTCATATCAAAGAAGAATACCTGTCAAACAAACCATAATTACCAAATTTTCATAGTACAGGTTCAGATAAGAACAATTTGACTTACCCCTGAACCAAAATGTACCCTTTCTAGCTGGACAGCTTTTCCAAGTTAAACCATCCGCCAATGTTTAACTGAAGTGGAAACAAGCTGGGGCATTATATTCAGTCCCAGTGATTGTAAAATAAACAGTTGCAGCTTGACCACCTGTACAAACCAAGGAAAATCCTAACAAGGACTGCAACAATGTACATCCTGTACCAGAGATGTAAAACAAACTCCATGATGACACCTACTCCTCAAACAATTAAGCTCTATTTAACTGCCAACCCTGAGTCAATGTGTCAGGTTTGTGACACTTGAGAAAATACTGTCAATTTTGAGTAATTTTTTAATTGTGAGTAAATGTGCATTTAGGCATGTCAGAAAAGAATGGAAGTCATTAGCATTTATGCCCAAAACATGCTATCAAAACAATTTTTCTTAACAGGATTTTAAGTACAATTAGGCAAACATGCAACTGTCGTAGGCCGCTTCTTGCTACCTGTAGCCCCTGGGGGTTTACCTAACAGAAAACATGTAAGCCTAAAATGTCTGATAGTGAATATTAAAACAGAAAGATGCCAAAAGATAAAGTTAAGTAGCAAAACAGACAAGTCTAAAAACTGTAGATTATTGCAGCCAGACTTTCTAATAATCTTTGGATGTTAACAGTAGAATTATAGGGCAAGTCAGAAAAGAATGGAAGTCTTTTGTATTTATGTCAAAAGAATGCAATGAAAATATTAACCAGATATCAAGTACAATTAGGCAAGCTTGTAACTGTCGTAGGCCGCTTCTTGCTACCTGTAGCCCCTGGGGGTTTACCTAACAGAAAACAAGCTAGCCTAAAATGTCCGAAAGGTGAACGTTTAAACATAATGGTGTCAAAAGATGAAATTAAGTAGCAAAACAGGCAAGTCTAAAATCTCTAAAACTATTGAAGCCAAACTTTCTAACCATCTCGGGATATTTACAGCAAAATTTGTAGAAATATTTGATTAAAAGTACACCTTTGAATCCTCTTGACTCAAGTTTATTGTAAATAAATTTGGTTCTTGATGCAAAGTCCTGAAATTTAGAACAAATACGACCAAATCTCAAAATTTGTGACAAAAATGTATTATATCCAATAGTATCGGAAATATTACTGTCCGGGAAAGGATAATTAACTACTTCAAAGTTAAACTCATCTATTTTGTGATAGACTTTAATACAAAACCTGTCATTAGTGACCTGAATATCCAAGTCCAAAAATACATCTCTGAAACCATCTGAATTGTTACCCTCCAAAGGGATATCTTTTGGGTAAATTTCTTTAGCAATTTCATTGAAATTTTGTACATTTACACAAGCAATGTCATCAATATATCTTGCGTTGTTTGATAATTTTGTAGCCATTTGAAAGTCCTTTTTCATCAATTTATTCATATACTTAAATTCAAGCCAGGTTAAATATAAATCTGCCAGTAAAGGGGAGCAGTTGCTACCCATTGGAATGCCTTTTATTTGTTGAAAAACCAGTGGTCCGCATTGAACAAAAGTATTATCCAAGAGAAATTTTATAGCATCTATCAAAGTTTCAACAGTGTAAGATTTAACGTTACTTTTTGAATATTTATTGTGTGACCAGTATGCTTTCTTTGTATATGAATTAATATTTATGTATGGTTTACCATTATGTTGAAACATTTTGCTAATTAATTCTGAAAGTAACACTCTCCCACATCGGGCCATGATCAAAGAAAATTCGCGCACTTTCCTGCCGCAAATGTGGCGCATTTTTGAAGGTAAAAATCACTATCATTGTTGCCAACCCTCTCGATTTTTCTCGGGAGACTCCCGGAATTTTATGTTGCAAATTCTTGAAACAGTGTGGATTTTTGACAATTTTGAGTCACTTCCCGGAATTTCATCAATACTTCCCTCTATATTTCATATTAATTAATCCATCTCCCTTAATTTTACTGTTTATCTCCCGGATTTTAAGTTTGGCGGGTTGGCAACACTGCACTATTCGAAAAAAAAATTTAACATTTTGGTTTTCAGAAATCATGTCTAACCACCCGAAACATACTCTTTCGAATTTGTGGTACCCATGCAATCAATAGGACCTTTACATTCTGATCCTTGAACCTACCTGTCCGTTGGCATTTACAAAATTTGATATTTTTATTACTCCCTCTCTGTCTATTTCACACACACACACACACACACACACACACACACACACATATATATATATATATATATATATATATATATATATACATATATATATATATATATATATATTCATAAATACATATAATAGTTCTAGGCTTTAAGACATTAGAAAGCAAATAAACGGACACACCTGCCTGTAAGAATGATAGCCAGAAAGGAAGTCAGGAAACAACATGGTATGGAAATGCAGGGGAGCCACTCCTCCTCCTCCTCCTCCTCCTCCTCCTCCTCCTCCTCTTTCTTCTTGTTCTTCTTTTGCTATTATATCGGTCGCAAAGATTGTGTTTTCATTATAGTTTTGTTCCTTTTTTGCTTTCTTGCTTTGTTTTCTTTACTTGCCTTTACTTGCCTTCCGTCTCCAGAGATGTTTTGGAAGCTACAGTACTTGCAATTTCCACACGTGCGCTGGAAAATGTGCACTTGATTTAGAATACAATATATTAAAATTATGCAAATTATATGCAAATGAAGTTTGAAATCTCTCTATAAAAGGTACAATTGAAAACAAAGCAATGCCAGCCTATCTGAAAATCGCACGCAAAATGACTTCAATTAGAAGCTTGAATTTGTGCTAAGTAGGGACATTTCAAAATATAAATGCTAGATACCTTCAAAATGATATGGATAGAGACGCTTTTCCAACTTCTAATTTAATGAAATAGGTGAAACTCACAAAACATAACTCAAGTGCATTCCTTGGCAATGAGAAATTTTGAAATGTTGCGCAGAACTTTTTCAGGGAAACGGAAATTGTTTGCGATACTTACAACGTGAAGAAAACTATACCTGTTTTCCATACGTGAATCCATATGAATACACTTACTGCGTACATTTTAATGCATTTGTTACATACACATAAAAAAACTAAGAAAACAAAAATCGAAACAGTGGCTATTTAGACTCAAGTCAAAGAATTATTTAAGATATATCTCAGGCTTATCAGCCATTAAGGTAAATTTGTATCGCAAATTGTGTTCGCAAATTTTCAACATGTAATTTTAGACGCAAGATTAGACACAAATTCGCGACTACCGAGAATTTTACCATAGGTTTGAGCAACCATATTTTTTACCTTGCGATAAATTTACTAATTTGGGTTCTGAGTTATTTATTTATTTATTTTATTTATTTTATTTATTTTATTTATTTATTTATTTATTTATTTATTTATTTATATATATATTTATTCATTCATTCATTCATTCATTCATTCATTCATTTATTTATTTATTTCTTTTATTTATTTTATTTATCTATTTATTTATTCATTTATTCATTCATTCATTCATTCATTCATTCATTTATTTATTTATTTATTTTATTTATTTATAGGTTTGAGCAACCATATTTTTTACCTTGCGATAAATTTACTAATTTGGGTTCTGAGTTATTTATTTATTTATTTATTTATTTATTTATTTATTTTATTTATTCATTTTATTTACTTATTTATTTATTCATTTATTTATCTATTTATTTATTTTATTTATTTATTCATTTATTTATTTATTTATCTATTTTATTTATTCATTTATTTATTTATTTATTTATTTATTTATATGGCTTCCTTTAATGGCAGCTAGCTGCTTTTAGCTTGTTTCACTAATTTCACTTGATAATGCTTGTATGTATAAGTTCAAATGTGTTGCTACCTATTATTTAAAAAACATATAGTATTTTGGTAAGTAAAGGAGTCTGTTGTTCATAGGTGCTGCCCACCCACCTTTACGGATATGAATTAATGGCGACTATATCACAATTAGATGGTAATGAACGAAGGAGCTTGCCTAGGTCAGTATGACTGTGTAAACTCTCTCGTCATATTAAGCCATTTTCTTAGCATACAAAATCAGCATATTCAAACGTTTTTATTTTTGTGAGGGGCATTTAAAATGTTTAAATGTTACAAAAACAGGCGTGAATGTATTATACATAGATCCCAGTTGATTTAAAAAAAATGAATCATCGAAATGCGAAACAACGCATGAATGCTACGGTTGTGCAGGTGTATGAATTGTTCTGCACCCAAGTGCATATCATTGTTTCACTGTCAGCATTTCGTTCTCATCTGTCCTATCAAGCAGTGCACTTATATCAGCAGTAATGAAATAACTCTCCATTGCAAGAATCGTGGCTCAGCTAACCTATTTAAAAACATGCTGCAATATGCTGATAATACAATGTATTTTGACAATTACTGACTATCTTCCTTCGGATGCGCCAATCGCAATTGTGGTTTACACTTTACCGGTTTTTGGAAACCTTGGCACATGCGACCATAAACTGCATACGGGCACATGACTGTGGTTTGCTGGAAGGAGAAGGCTGAATCCAAGCGCAGACGACCATGACCGTATTGCAGAGGTCGCAGAGCCACTTAGCGGATTTTGCTCTTCTTGAAGTTTAAGCATCCACAAAAAACCAGCTGAGTGAGACTCGTGCAAAGAGCCAATGAGACTGGCGTGTCCTGCACAGCATATACGCTATAAATGATGATGATGATGATGATGATGATGATGATGATGATGATGATGATGATGATGATGATATCAATGTAAAAAGTATATTGTAATGATTTGTGAGCTCACTTTGCGGCGCTCTCCGCATGACATTTCCGACCCTATTAATATGATGCTTCATAGATCTTTTATTTTTCCCCCTCAAATTGTTCATTTTTTGACACAAGTTTTAGAAGTGTTCACAATGTTGAAGAAAGGATGGCAAATGTATCAATTTAAAATATAATACGAAAGACAATCCTATTTGCTAAAAAGTGATGCAGCTATAACTGGGGACAATGTCATAAAACAATATACCCAAAGTAAGCATGAACAAGTTGTTATGTTCTTTACGCAAAATTTAATCCGAAGCATTGACAAGCAAGGCCCACTTCAGGATTCCAATAAAAGCCCCTCCTCAGCTGATCTTGATATTTTTCTTATTTTTCTCGGAAAGATAGAAACAAAAATCATAAGCATCCAAAACTCACTAGAGGGAGACTTACCCCCGGAATGCACTGTATTTTTTTTTTACCTTTGATATCTGAAGGCGCCGGTTGAAATTCGTATACACAAGCGATTTTTCAAATTTTGTGCCGGATAGAAAGAACAAGGTGATCAATTTATTTTCCCAACTGACTCTGGCCTCAAGTTCGTTCACAGTCGGTAAAACATTAGCTTTTATTGCAAACTACACTTCGGATATGAACTGGATGGTGGACTGTAACTCTTGAACTTTAAGTAGAATGGTTTCATGAGTTCAGACAGAGTGCTTGCACCGCCACCTCTTCCAGGGTCAAACTGCGCGAACTTTGTTCTCCTCTCTTTCTCTCTGTGTCCATCTCTCTCTCCAACAATATTTTGTGGGGTGTCATGTGCTTTTCATACGCTGTCTCAGATTCTCATCCCAACTTCTGCACTGGTGTGTTTGATTCGATTATCAAAAGCGAAGCTATTATATGGATATGGTGAGATATCAAAGACAGCAAAAAGATGAACATTATAGAAGTTTGTCTGATGATGCCAGGAAACCGTCGCAAATTCTGGTTGGACATTACAACAGATGATAGTGCAGCAGATCTGATGCAGGAATTCCAGTATGCGGTCACGAATATCACGTTTAGGACCTTAAATCTAAAAATGCATTCTGTGCAAATCTAATGTAGCCAGACTTAATTTCAGAATGCGGTGGTTTTTTAATGTCATAAGTGTTTCTCGAGAGACCTCATAACAAGTGACAAAGCAATAACTGCAGTAAACGTCTTCACCTTGTTAAAGTTGTTGAATTCACGATACATTTCGCACCTGGGCATAAAAATAAAGCGTACATGTATGCCTTGCGTTACCCTGGATACTGTTGTGTAACTATCAATAAAACACATGATTGGACTGCACAAAATGTCCATGATCAATTTCTTATAGCAAAATAATGTTGTTGTTTTTTGAAATACTGCCTTTTACCTCACTGCCATTCGGGATTACACTTATCCCGCACAGAGGCAAACAGCACTTGATGCTCTGCGCTTTAACAGGGTCAGTGAAAGATCACAATTTTTTGCCGAAAAATAGATCTCACCAAGCTTTTAATATTTAAATAATCATGGAATATCAACAGTTCTAAATGGACAATATGTGTACTTTAAACTCAATTTTCCCACATTTGGCATTAGTGTGCTAACTGTCTTTTGCCTTTGTACGTCTCGTGTCACTCGAATTTGTTATCGCACTTTCTCCTTGTACAGCAGAGGAAGAAGACAAAAGTCTTGCATCTGAATCTATGGGCTGAATGTTTTTTAATTTTTCCTGATATCTCACCGCTTATGTTAATTCAGCTTTTCCCGATTCACAGAACAACTAGAATAGGTTGTATGGTCTTTCTATGATGGGTACCCCAGAGCCCAGCCCCATTTACACCGTGATAAACACCATAATGGATGCCGCAATGAACGCGAGGAACACCTATTTATTGACATTTGTCGATCTTAATTCATATTTTACTTGACATCAAAATGGCACTCTCCAATCCAGTTAAAGGGAAAGTTAGGGTCTTGTGGGCACGCCCATGTGCCTGATTTATGTTTTCAATCAGGTATATTCTTCACTAATATTGCTTGTTGTAGGTGACAGTGTCAAAACAATAAGGAATGCACATGTCAGCATAACCAGAGTGACTACAAAAATATTTGATGTGACTTTTCACATCACAGTATACTTAAAAGTTTAATTTAATTTCATCATATGTTGTTCAAAGGGTCGATTTCAAGACGAAGGCAACGTGAAGCGTTAAAATGAGGGCATCAAACCTACTGCCATCCATGTGGGCCTTGCTGGTTCTGAGCATTACCTGTGACATCGTGATTTCTTGTGAGTACAAATTCCCAGCGGCACTTGGTTGCACTTAAGTGATGTAATTGTATTGTTAGTTTGAATATATATTGGCTGGCATGAGAGTCAATTACGCTACACATATGACCTAGCCTGTCACCTGGACTGATAGTGGAATGCAGGTGATGTTATTGTATATGGATGGGCGTGCAGAAAAAATGCCCATGGTTTTGTAGAGGAATGGAAAGCTCATCAAAGTTGATTACACACATCTTGTTAATTGTTTCATTATCGCTAAAATGTCTGTTCAATTCTGCCATTAACAGAAAAAGGGTAGCGAAGAATTAGAATTGAGTGTGACACGCAGTGTGTGACACAGGTACTCGTAGCGAAATAAATTATGCAAATAATGTGTTACAATTATACTAGTGCTTGCATGGCTTTTGCCACGCCTCCCCGACTTGCTGGGCACCCAACTGAGGGCGCTAGTGGGAAAGGTTTGAAACATTGCCAATCTGTGTCACACTGTCTTGTCTCACTCTCGCTTTTATTTCTCACGATCTATTCAACCCACCTTCATGTAATTCACAACGTTTATCCAACACAATTTTTTTAGTTCGTATCCTGACTTTCAGTTCGATCAAATGTTTTGTTCCGAGTTCGTGGTTCCGCAAAAATCTTTATTCACAACAATTTCAAATTCGGACACTAACCCGTCACATCGACAGCCACAGATCAGTCACCGTTTTGTCACGGTCATGTGTACATTTATCCATCCACGAACTGTTGTCTGCGCGTAATTCATAGTGCTCTGTCATATCCAAGTGGCCACTGGGTAAATGTTGTGAAATAGTCCATGTGTCCGTCACAAATAACCACTTTTATCGCACAACAAGTTCAAGCACTTCGCTGCCGGGAGCTCCCATGACTAATGGAGCTCCACACAAAACTGTCCTGCTCTGTGACTGGCCGGTATCGATGTAAATAATGTTTCCTGAAAAATGAAAACAAAAATATATGTGTAGCGCTTTATACATACTTACTCGCGCATTGCCTGTAAAAATAAGATAAACAATGCTAGAAAAAGCAATATATTTGTTCAGTGTTCCCTTTTTTGACATGTTACATGATTACCATATCAATGTACCTTCTGCCAGTTGTGGTTCGTGTTCAAAGTATTATTGTGGAGGGAAATTTGAAATCAGTCAAAGGTGTGCCTATTTGCAATGACAAGTGGAAAGCCAGATTTTTTTTAATAAAGTTAACATAAATGGTGAAAAAGACTCTTAGTCTTCAGAGTTAATAAAGTATCAAAATTTTTTTCATTATATTACTTGTTCCTCTTGTGTGGGAGTGCAAAGATGCTTTTTACATAGCCTCAGGCCAAATGTTTGAAAGCTCATGTATTAACCCTTTTCATGGCATTAGCATTTGCCTATTGCTTTATATTTGTCAAAGAAAATAAAAGTTTTCACCCATCTTCTTGGTATGTGTTGTAACTGTGCACTTAACAATTCCATTACAGAAGTATCATAGAAAGTGGGTTTTTAACTCTTCCATCTGGCTGGTAGCTGGCTTATTACAGAAATTGTTTGCCCCAGAAGTCAGGTTTGCAAGCAGAAATGTTTGAATGGATGTACAATGAAGCATGTTGATTAGGTTTGACGTCTGAAGACAAGACTAGGGGGTTGATTTTTGATGAAATGTCAATTCAGGACAATCTTCATTTTGTTAAGGAAGGCAAATCAATGAAATTAGTAGGCTTTACAGAACTAGGGCCAGAGGCAGAAGAATTTGCTGCCATGAAGACAGGGAAGTGTGAAAAGAAAATTGCCAACCATGTGCTCCAACTAACTTTCGTTCGCTTTTCTGGCTTTTGATTCCCATTTACACATTTCCCAACAACAGGTGCTTCACAATCTGAGCTGTATACAAACTTTTGAGAGGCTGTTAAGCAACTTAGAACCTGGGATTTTAGAGTTGTGTATACCAGTATGGATGGTGCAGCACAAAATAGAGCTTTTCTCCACGTGAGTTTCTCCCCAAAAGATCCTTTATCCAGAAATATGCTATCTAGAAATGAATCCTTGCCAAATGACTATGTTGTATTTATCATGGATTACTCCCATGTAATAAAAAAAAAAATAAGAAACAACATACTTAAATTTGGTATTGAGAAAAACTGCATCAGATGCCTGGAAACACCAGACAACACTAAAATAGTTTGGCGTCACTGGATTGATGCTTTCAAGTTTGACCAGGTGAATATGATCAAAATTCATCGCAAGTTAACTGAAGAGCACATTTTTCTCAAAAATGCGGAAGAAGCTGGCAGAGGAGGTGTTGGACACTGACATGCTGAACTTAATGCGTCAGTTCCAACTAACAAAAGTCAATGGTGCTTACCAATCAGGCACACCTTGCTGGAGCACACTCGTTCCATGGTAAAAATCTTCAGGGACATCAAGCCAATTAGATGCAGCACTGACTCTCGGCTTGATGAACTGTCATCTGCTTTGACCTGGTTTGTGGAGTGGGAGAAGCATATAGCCAATGACCCACTTCAACTGCAAATGAAAAGAAAAAAAGTTACCATCACTTGAATCACTGTTTGACCTTAAATCTTGTCTCATAGGTTTTAAACAAATTGCAGCTTTGACACTAAAGGAAAACTCAAGGGTTCAAATTGTTCCTGGCAAACTGAACAGTGACATAACAGAAAACAACTTCTGTCAACAGAGAACCCTTTACAATGGTGTCAATGCTAATCCAAATCATTACAAATATGCCAAAACCCAAAACACCATCATACTTGGTCAGTCTCTTCTCTCTAACAAAGGGAACACTGGTGGTCGACAGTCAGCCCAGCCATTTACATTTACATCACCACGCCCTCTGAATGATAGAACCAACAGGAAGGAATGGCAGTGATGTACATTTGTCATATTCTTCAGTAAACCTCATTCAGGTACTTTTATATTTTTCAAATGTATCACATACAAGTATCAAACCCATAAAATTGGCCAAATTTATATCTTTCTCACAGGCTCTAGAAAATAATACAAAGCACTGCACTAAAATCCACAGAACATGCACAGAGGTCCTTGTCTTGAGAGGTCACACCAGTGACAGGCCACCTGGCTTGAAAGACCACTTTTGGCAGGTCTCTCCTGCTATCTTTTCCATGTCATTGTACCTTTAATGACAGGCCATCTGTCTTGAGAGGCCACTGTTTGGCCCCCTCTTGGGGTTGCCTCCAAAGACAGGGACTACTGTACATGTAAAATCATTTTTTGTGAAAGCGCACTTGAAAACAATGCTTTGGATGTTCAGGCTTATTCATTACTGACTTCTTATACATATGCCTAAGGGTAAAGTATAGTGTGAACTGACTTATAGTTTCATTTTACCTTCTAATTTCAGCTCAAGCATCTTGCACCATTTTTTTTAAAATCTAGTAATTATCTCCATATATGGTGGTCCTTCTCTTGAAGGACCATTCCAATGAGAGATCAACTGTGTTGAAAGACCATATTTTTAGTAGTTCCATGAACCTTTTCCTTACATATTATTGTATGGTGCCTCTCATGACACAGCACCTGTTTTGAAATAATGCTATTTTTGGCCAGTCCTACATGTAGCTGTATTTCTGGAGATAGAGGTCAATGTAATAATAATAATAATAATAATAATAATAATAATAATAATAATAATAATAATAATAATAATAATAATAATAATAATAATAATAATAATAATAATAATAATAATAAATGAAATGTTAAAACGCAATAACATATATTGGTGTGGTTCATTGGAAGCAATTAAAGATAAGTTTCACATTTTTTCTTTACATTGCATAAATGGGGTAGAAGAGATTAGTCTGTTTAACAGGCAAAGAGATCTGATGCTATGTACAATGACTTGATATCGAATTGGTTATGTAAATTTTGTGTGTGTATGCTAAAAGAGTTGCCTGAGGAACACACCCAGTGGGCACTTGTTTTTGATGGCCCACTATGGGCTTGAAGAAAGCTGGTACACTAGCCCTTTTAGAGCGCTGGCAAAGCAAAACTAAATCCCTTGGGACTCCAGCCCTAAAATACCTGCTTACCATGGCACTAATTGACTGGCCAGTGAGAAGAACAATCCTAGCTAAAGCATGACCAACTCTGCACCCTTTGATCATGGGAGGAACTGTGTGTATTGAGGCATAACAGGAGATGGGAAACTGTTTATCTGGCACAGTGTGGTAATGTAATCTGATCTACAAACAGTTTGTTAGTTAAAGTAATATCTACATGCTTTTCATGTGGCTCTATTTTAGAAATGTTGCCTCCATAGCAGACCCTAGACGTGCTTATGTTTCTAATGTTGCGCCCACTCCGAGCAGGCACAGCATCAGAAACATACGCGAGTTTAGAGTCTGCTATGGAGGCAGTTAGAAATGAGAAATGTCCAACTTTCTTCAGACCCAGAGCAGGCCTTCACAAACAACAGTGCCCACTTGGTCTCTTCCTAACGCAACTTCAAGAGCCACATGGACCTGGATTGGTGATGCTGTTGCTCAGATCAAAGGGTGGGGGGCGGGGGGGGGGGGGCGGATCAGTTTATGGAAATTTGAAATATCAGACTATCTGTGGCACAACCATGCAATTGATTTGTGCACAGAGTAAGGATTATGCATGTAAGACTCCTTTCCATAAGCTATATTTAGTTCTTACCACCATATGTCCAAGCAAGCCTTAGCTACATGGGGCCAACACTGACCAAGACTTTAAACAGCCTACATGTTTACTGTTTGACTCACTAAAAAGAAAAAGTGAGTGACGACAGCTGGTATGCCAATTAAAACACCCATCTACACCATCTGATTGATAAAATGTAATCACTGAGATAACACTACAATCAAGTAATTAGCATCCCTGTCTATTTTATTTCTTTTTTGGGGGGGGGGGGTTGTTTTCATCAATGTTTGTAAATTCTAAAGGACACAATGTGTTTTTCGTGATGATTTTCAGACTTTGCTAATTTTTATCATCATGATGATCATCAAAATATCCCTTGGGAAAGTGATTTTATGGGCTTGTTTACAGATTTCGTATCTCGGGTATATCCCGGAGGATGGCTATGCAAATGGGGATGAAAAGTAGCCGATGAATTGAACACACCCAAGGTATATACAAAATTCTAAAAAAAAATGAAGTATTTAACTTACGTGAGAAATTGTGCCTTTGGACATCCACTGTCATTTGCAGTTTTTCAAAGTGAACTGATGCAACATCTGCTCTACAGTGAATGACTGTGCCATGACTTTCATTCACCAGCTGCAGTGAAACCTCATACAAATTGGTGATCAGCATGACTTTGCACCCAACTTTCAGTTTCAGCACACCTGGAATGCTATTTGGGTTGATTAGACCTGCCTTTCCAGTATCCACTGATTTGAACACATGGTATTCACCTGGCAGGTTTTGAAGCATTTCATAATTGAACTGTCCTGCCTCCAAGTTTGCCCCAAATTGCCTTGTTATCTGGTCTTCTGGCAATCCCCAGAGTGGCCTTGCACATGATCTAATGAATTCAATTGAACTCTGTGGTAGATCTCCTCCACGGGCTAGTTCGCCAATTACTTTTACTCGATCTAAGTCACAAACTTCATGCAGGAAGCATGACTGACCCATGTCCCCATAACTTTCATTTGCCACTGAAGGTAACTGCAAAGGTCTCCAACACTTACAACTTGGATACCTCCAAAACATACATTCTCATTACCTGTGGCAAGACGACAAACCATTTCCAGTTGCCCAAAAATCCCTGCAGACAGCATGGACACTCCGTCTATAATTAGCAGGTTGCATTCCCTTGCACTTTGCCTGACACTTTCAAAGGAGGCCGATATGGGGACAAGTTCCAAAAGGTCCTGCAAACTTTAGCGTCCGTCTAGGATTCCTGCCCAGCTGTGCAGAGTCCTAGGGTTAATAAAGTCAGGTAATAGTGTGCATGCTATTCCTGTGGTGGCCAAAATTGTAACAAGGGGTATCTTGCTTTCTTGCTCATAAATGAGTTTGACTAAGCATGATTTCTCAGTCCCAGCCTGGCCCATCACCACAAAATTGTGACCACCTGCAACAAGTTGCAGAACTTTTCTCTGCTCGTCTGTAGACTCCATGATTAACAAGACACTTCTGCGAAAATCAACTCTCAAAATACCGAAACTCGCGATTGCACCCATGTGTGGTAGGAAGTGTTGATGTTTACTTTATATAGTTTTTCAGTCCTCCTGCACAAGAGAGTCTATTGACCTTACATTGATAACAGCCAATCACAGAGCAGGGTCAGTTTTGTGCAGACATCCTATTGTCATGGGAACTCCTGGCACAGAAGTGCACCAAATTTAACTTGTGTTATAAAAGTGGTGATTTGTGACGGACACATGGAATATTTCATGCCATTTACCCCGTGAACATTTGGATATGACAGAGGACTACGAATTACGCGCAGAAAACAGTTCGTGGATGGATAAAAGAACACATGACCATGACAAAATGGTGACTGATATGTGGCTCTCAATGTGACGGGTTACTGTCTGAATTTGAACTTTGTTGTGAATAAAGATTTTCGCCGAGCCGTGAACTTGGAACAAAACATCAGAACGAACTGAAAGTCTGCATGCAAACTTTAAAAATTGTGTTGGATAGCCGTTGTGAATTACATGAAGGTGGGTTGGATGGATCATGAGAAATAAAAGCGAGCATTAGACAAGTCAGTAAGACACAGATTGGCAATATTTCAAACCTTTCCCACAAGCGCCCTCAGTTGGGCCCCCAGCAAGTCGGGGAGGCATGGCAAATAGCAAACACAAGTATAATTGTAACACATTATTTGCATAATTTATTTCGGTACGAGTACCTGTGGTGTGTGATGACCGAAGCAGGCCAACATTTTCACTGACTTTGTCAGGAACTGTTGATTAAAGTGTAATATTATGAATATCTTTATCATGAGACATCACAAAGGCTTAGTCTTTGCAGATCACACCAATATCCTGCTTCCTTAGAATCCCCCCAGATGGAAATATGTTTTTAATGTGCTCCCTGGCAAGCACCTTCATCAGAGAAGGCAATAGCGAGTCAGGGGGGTTCTCTGCAGGCAAATCAATGTCATTTTTTCAGAGGCAAGTATATTCCCGGTAAGGACAAGTAAAAATTCAAGCCAATCGTCATGGGAATATCCAAAATTTCCACTTTCACACATTATGTTTTGATGTTTGGACGAGTAATTTTGGTTGGATGGCTATGGAAACATCTGGGTTATTGTCCCAAGGGCAAAAGAACAGAATAAGAATTGGTGATCCCTGTCTTTGAATTTCTACTTGAAACACCTACCTATTCAGACAAAGGAATTAACCTTATCAAATCCAAATTGCCATCAGCCCTGCGAACAGACATGGCACTTACAAACAGAATGAGAGGGAACAAGTCTGCAGAGTATCAGCGAAGATTCGCTGGTCTATGAATTGACTAATTTCACCCCATGTGACAAGTCACTTTTGTGAAAAGGTGTTGATTCGGTACGCTCAAATGTAAAAATTGTGCATATGTGTATACCCGAAGCCCTGTTTCAGTCTCATTGGATACACATCAAGTAAACATTTCATGATATTTTGTTATATTACACCATACCGTGAGTCGTCACAGGAAAACAGGAATTCAAATCTCCATCTCTGGTGCAGCCATGTTTGACAAGCTGACAGTTTACAATGCCTCGTTTTGGACTTATTATGTGGTCAAGGTGAAGGCTGCCCCACATTGTTTTCCTTCGCAGCAGCACGGGAAGATTATTCCAATTTTGCCTCTGGTGAAAAAAAAAATTCTTTATAAACTTCAAGTATGTTCATTTTCTTAATAAAAAATTCATCTATGAAAAAGGGACACCTCTGTAAGAGTGCAGTTATAAAATCTTATCTGACGATACTGCTAGGGGAAAAGTGCCGCCCGCCCTCCTTGTTCAGCATTATGCACATGTAATGGGGATGTGTGGAGATTTTGTTTACTTATTATACCAATGTTTTTCCCGTCTTGTTTAGGAGAAAATGGTGGTCCTAAAAATGACTTTTTTGGTTGTTGTTGTTGTTGTTGGGAGGCTGCATGCATAAATGGGGGGGGGGGACCCTTGCAGTTCTCCCTGTCGCTGAAATATGTAAGCTCAATATCAACTGGTTCGTGTGGGTTCTCATTGGGGGAGGGGGGGGGGGGTCTGTGGGCACACGGGCTAGATATAAGTATTTCCATTCATTTCCTTTGTAATTTTCCCCTATGTAACTCTAAATTGCTCTACCTAGAAATACTAAATGTTTCATGTCATACATGGTTGTGCATAGTTAAAACAGTGCTGTAAATCTGATAACTTTTACTCCAAATCTATTCAATGTATTGGATATTATCTTAACAGATAATTGTATGGGAACTCACATCTGTATCCCACAAAAGCTTGTGTATAAGGTTGTGTATTCAGCCAAATACACACAACTTTGGAAATTATATCCTCTCTTGTTGCCTCCCACATCATGACACTGCCTCCTCCATAGCGATTATATTCAATCACACACCCTCCTAAGAAACTCCCACAAGGCATTGGCCCAACCGTTATTCTTCCATCGTGGAAATCCCAGCAGAATTGGTATTCATCTTCTGTTCTATTGATTTTTTGGCCCAGGCTGCATGTTCGTCACATCACTATACCTGTCGTTTTTTGCGTGCAGGACTAATAGGGATGCGAATGGCAGGGCAGTATGCCTTCAGTTTGGCTGACACTTGTCTCTTGCTTAATGATAGCCTGTGATGCTCTAATGCTCCAGGCATGGCACTACTGCTTACGATACCTTTTGGTGACTAGAAACCTGTGCCTCTTCGCATGCTGGACCAAGTAACAGTCATCTGTCCCATCTGACAGTCTTGGTGTCCAAGATCTAGCCTTCCCCTTTGCATCCTCTTGTTTCATAAAAACAGCCCCACTGCCTTTTTACCGATGGCCTGGAGCACCCCATTTTTCTCTCTCTGTCAAATTCAGACAGTTGAGAGTGACCCATATGCCATAGTATTGTGGATTGACATCCCAGTAGTGCCATGGCCCCCTCAACATTCCATAGGCACCCCAATGCCATACACACTTTTCGCACCTCACTGGTTGTTGTTTTCAGGACATCTTTTGTCTATGACTGATCAGGTATACCCTTTTGCTATCCTGTTGATGCTACATAATATTTCATGCGACAACCATATTTTCCACATAAAGGCATATTTAGAGCGACACATGTTAAACCAATAGGGGCGGCACCCTTTTCCCCAATAGTGAAGGTAAAATTGGAAATCATTTAATAAATCCTGACTTGATCGTCATGACCATAAGTTTGATTATTTCCAACCCTCACACGCACATCGCCTAAGGGCTTTGCCGTCATAATAACGTCCATCTGTAAATAATTGATGTCAGCGTGATATGTTTACAATGAAAGCACCTATCCGAACCGAAATTTGGTGTGCAGGCGTCTTTCTATAGTAACCTGAAAAGGGTTAGGGTATGAGTGACCTTAATTTAAGATAAAGTCACAGGGTCAACTTCTTCAATTTCATGCATTTTAGGGTCATCGCCACAACTTAATAATAAAAAGAACTGTCTCACCAAACATTTTGTGTGTATATCCATTGTATGGAGTTCTTAAAGATGATTACATATAAGAGGCTTTCTTTTGTGGTGACAGAGATGAAATATGTCAATTTCATGCAGCATTCATTGTTTCTGCAACAGATTCATCATGGAAAAAGCTATCCTACCTACCCAATTAGGTGACCTGCCCCTCTCATGGACTACTCAAATGGGATTGGCTGTGAGTGACCTTCACCAGTCTCTAGGTCACTGGTGTCACCTTTGTCATTTTGGTGCCATAGTTAGGATCACATTAAGAATTTAACAATCCAAGCCATCTGAGGTGGGACTTAGATATTGTGAGTGATGATGCCCATATTTAATATCTGTGCAGTCGAGTCAGCGCATTGGTGATCTTAAACTAATTGTGATGGTAATGGGACTACTTTAGCAAATTAAGTGTTCACGTGATATTTTCAATAAAATTGAGCTTCGACTGTGATATTGTCCTCAATAATTATCCTTGAAGTTATTGGGCCTACGCTTCATGTGAAAGACATTGGCGTCATTTAGAAAGGCTCAGAGATGCTTTGATAATTTTTACTACTTTGTTTCATACTTCCATCATTGTCTACGCTCAGGTTTTGTCGTTGCACCTGATGGTTATGGACATTATGTCCGTCCCTTACTGAGCTTGCATTGAATCTGTACACAAGTGACCCAACTTAATCCCTTAAAAAAGTCACTGGCCACCTTGGCCTTTGAATCGAAAATTAGGTAAGTACAAGACGCCAGCAGTCTTTACCTTTTTTCCCCAAGGTAGGTGGTTAAGTCTGCTTGAAAATTAAGCTTTTCACTGGATATGCTGTTATTTATGACTCCAAAGACATACATTTAGGTAATAGCCGATAAGGATATATATATATATATATATATATATATATATATATATATATATATATATATATATATATATATATATACATATGCACATGACTATGTTTGTCTGAAATTGCTGGCATTTCCTATGTAAGTGGTGTGCAGATATACATTAGATGCCTCTTACTTTACATATCTAAATTACGCTATTATACCTTTCAGACAAAGTTAAACTTCCTCCAGGGAATGCCATGCAATATCCTAATGGAGTAGTGGATCCTGCAGAGAGAGCGGTTGATGGTAAAAAAGGGACAAGGAAATTTGAGTGTACCCACACAAGTTTTGGAAAAAACGCCTGGTGGCAAATCAAACTGCTTGGGCTGTATGTGGTGGACAGTGTTTGGCTTCTGAATCGGGAAAGAGGTGAGTTCCTTAAATTGCACATTGTTATATGCTGATTGTACTAAGTTTGGAAATGCATCTAGTCTTTTGCTTGATTGAATTGGTTCAGTTTAGGTAACTGCCTCATACAAGCATTGAAATGTGGTAGAGGTATGTCAAGCAAAGGTCACACCAAGCGTTTGCTTACCCAAATAGGGTTGAGTGGGGGAGGAGCAAATAATAAGCGTTCCTAATGATATTAAAGATATTACAAAGATGTAAATAGAAACTATACTCCTGCTTAATGGTAAGCACTTCCATCAGTTTAAAATGGAGTGGCATAAATACGGTATCTAATGTGAAATTGAAGTATGCAGTATGGTCAAAGAACACCAGCTCATGCTTGATCGAATGCAGTAGGAAACAATTGTCATGGAAATGGAATAGTTCACAGTTTGGTGATCACTGTGTCTGGCCCTGAGGTCTACAGGGTTTAAAAATGTGCCCACTGGCAACATGTTGACACATGGTGAAGCCAACAAGTCCTGGCATGTAGATCACTGGAGTAAAAACTTCACAGTTTGAGCATTGATGGAATTTCAGAAGTAGGCGTTTTGCATCCCGCGATAGAGATTGAGAAACCTAGTCCACAGTATGCACAGAAGAGTAGAATTCTGCCTGCAGCAACATATAATCCACAATTGCTCAAATCAACCAAGAGACGTCTTCAATCAAAAACAAAAATTCTTTCTGCCCACCAGCACATCTTCCCAAAGGTACCGTTAAATCAAGTTGTATTACAAACCAGACACACTCCTCACACTTGCAATGCAGATTATGCCCAAATAATATCACAATAATACCATCCTCTGTCTAAGGGGGTATATATTTTGCCACTGAAATGTGCAAGCTTGCAAAAAGATCCATTATTTTTATCAAACTAACAATGACACCAATATATTTTTCACACAACATACTCATCCAGCAGTCAATTTCTACCATGTTCAATGAAGGTTTGCATGCATAAAAAGTACACCACTCGTTTTGCCCTTAAACAGCAATTAAACAAAGCACCCATTCACTATTTATTCAGTGGATTTAATTTTTAATGCAGCTCTGAAATGTCTTTGTTCAGTAAAGAGTCTACTAATACGAATCAAACAAGTCACGTTTCTTTCTGGTGATCTCAGTTTCATTTGCATAGCTGTTAATGTCTTTAGTTGAAATAACAATACTTCATTTAAATACCAAATGTCTCATTTTTAAATGTGATCACAAGTATACTTATAGTAGGTTTCTCCCAGTCAAACAATTTGACTGTCGTGAGAATATACACTATTTCATTGGTAGGCACACACAAGCAGAGAACCAGGGAATATTTACAAGGAGTACTGGAACATTTTATTCTGAACAAAATTGCAAGGCGAACATAACCATAATGTGACTTTTGAATACGATTTACAAGACGCAGGGTATGGAATTATTGACATATTTTCACACAGGTGGCACAACAGGCATGTAAACACGGAAGTGCGACTGCTTTACTATAGAAGCAATTTGCTTTTTGGTGAACTTTCTGTGCATTGCTCAGTGACATTGTTTAATTTCTCGTCACTTAGACGAGCACAACGCTCAGCTTGGAGGGGTTGATGCATCCGCTGGGGCAGTTTGACTTGTCATATCGACCATTCCTGACCACCCAGTCACAGAATCGCTATCGGCACCTAGTATGAGGGATTCACCGCGGTCTGACATCTTGTTCAGTTCGTGTCTATGCCCCCTAGTGCTGTTACCAGTGCCAAGAGTCATTAAATAGTAGGTGTCGAATCCCAATTCATTGATTATGCAGATAATAAGGTGATTGCTCCCCTTAAAATGCACAATTCTGTCAACTTCAAACTGGAGAGGACCCAAGAGAAACCCTTCCGTGGTCAGGCTGACAGAAACTGCCAAAAACACCCATAATATACACAACACCTTGCAAACATTAAAAATTTATTCTTATTTTGTATAACTTTTAGGTGAGAACAGATCAATTTAAAAACAAAAACAAGAAAAGAAAAAAAAGGTGCCATTACCCTATTTGAAAACAAATAGACTTTAAAAGGTCGTAAAAATCATGGCAGGTCCGTGTACTGGTATTATAACCTGAGAATTCTGTGTTTCTATTGCATGGCCCTTGGTTAAGGGGTAACATCATGATAGAAAATACTTTTCTATACTTTTGGCAGCAGGTGCCGCATCATGTGTAAAAAATCATGAAAATGAGCAAGATTTATACTCTTACAGACAGCATTTAATAAATTTGGCGGACGAAAATATTTCAGTTTCGTTAATAAAAAAATGTACTGGCTGGTTTTTAGGGAACAATTTAGTTAATATGGGCTTGCCATTAAGATTCAAATCTACAATAACATTGAGAAGTTTGAAGTTTCAACTGCTAAAGCTTCATTGTCCACAGTCATGGAAACGAGTTCATTGCTGATCGTTTGGGGTGTTGGATATTCATAACACTAGACTCGGGCTTATTGAAAGTAAATCTGCAATTTGTCTGACGCACCAGAGAGTTCCGACTGGACGTGAGACTTGGCATTACTGATGGACGGCTCGGAAAGTACAGAGCTACAACATCAGAAAATAATTGATATTGAATATGTTTTAATACTGAGGGGAAATTTAATTGAATATATGCATTGGAAGATAGGACGAAGAAACAAACCTTTATAATTCCGTTATTGTTTATTTGTGATAATGGTCCAAGCCAAAAAACCCAATTTCTGATTAGTTCTCCAAATCAGGTTTAAATCAGGTCTGCACAGCCCCAAAAATTCCAAAGTTTTAATTTATATTGCAGAAGCAAATGATGGATAGTGTCAAAGCTGTTTTTAAGGTATAAAATGCTGCAATGGTAGAAATGCCCCTGTCAATTGAACAAAGCCATACTGGATATAAAATTTAATTTTATAAGAATTCTTACCATTTAGATTAAAAGTACTTCTCCACAATTTTAATAATGTGTGAAAGAACACATATAGATTTATAGCTCGAATAATCCTCTCAAGGATCCTTGTCCTTATAAGTGGGTGATAATTAAGTGATTTGGAAAAGACAAGAACTACTCCAGTGTATGACAATAAATTTATTAATCAGAATTGTTAATTACTTTTGCTACGGGTTTAACATCACGACCAACGATATACCAGCTTGTTCAATTGCATTTTTATTCAAAATTGATGGCAGGTTACAGGACGATACAGATGCACAGATGCATGTAGAAGACAAACAGGATGCAGAATGCAATGACTGTAAAGAAAGAAACTAATTACAAAGCTTCCTAACTTACAGCCTAATATACAATACACGAAATATATATACCATTATCAACGAACCATTAACGTCAAATTTTAGACTCCAGGCACGATATAGAAAATACATGGGAAAAATAACCAGGTAACGCCATCTACCGGCTAAAACAATACATTTATCCCATACGCAAGAGTCAATGATAAGCCGTGCATGAAAAGTACAAAGATAACTTTTATCAAAAATTAGAACCGCATATTAATGATCTCGTTAACGATACTTGACCAACTCATATTTACGCAAGATAACTGATAAATGGCTTTGCGTGTACTTATTGACCGGAAATAATACCTTACATACACTATGGAACATGTGACCGAATTATGCGTGATTTAGAATACATTGAAAAGCCCAACTGCAAATTCGTGAACTAAGATATACCTTCCCATAACTTATGATAAGCTATATGTGAGACTTATTCAAGCATTTGAACCATCATATACCAAATAACTCTGGATTTATGCCATAAACGAAATTCTGTATCAAGCACGTGTGCCTTTGTCAGACAGAGAACAAAGAAAGATATGGTACAAAGCTCTAATATGCATAACTTCATAGTTACGATTACTACTTACACAAATTAGTGGACCTTGGTGCTCTTAATCAACCCATAACAAAAGCTAATCACAGAGCAGGCTGAACGCAAACCTACAAGCCAAGATACGTGTGTATCACAAGCGTGTCAAAGAGCAAGCCATTTTTATCAAGGTAAAAAATTATCAGTGTAAGCAAAAATAATTCACGCGAAATCGGAAACTGACAGATATTTTGACGGTATACTTACTTTAACATTATGCAGGAACGATGTTAAACTGAACTTATAATACAAATTATGTACATGGTAACGAGGAGGGCCCTGACGGGCAACAACGATCTGCACAGTCGAACGGTTCCAGCCAAAGTGAGAGCGCCTATATATTCTCTGGTTCCGAGGCCAGAATGAGACAAAAGAAAAAAGTGAAGTAAAAAACACGAACTGCTGTACGCAACTCGGTACGGACATAAATATCGGACGGAAACCGAATAGATTATTATATATACTATTTGCTCAAATATTAAACTTCAATATTTGACACAGGGCATATTACAAAATAAAACAAGACAGAAAATTAGACTATTCCTCTGTAAAATGCCCATGTTGCTACCCTTTGGCAGCAAGCAAAGATGTAACAGAACATATTCCCATGTCACTGGTTGGAGAGTATCACGATTTGATACTGATGTGGGCTAAAAGAGGCCACCCTGAGCTTGTCGCCTTGGCTGATGTTGCATAGACACAATATGCATTAGGTCCTCAACTCTGGCTTATGTCAGCACCAGCATGGTAGCCAGAGAAAACAACACAAGTGCAAACCAAACTGATCTCCATCCAGCCAGGACTCTGAGAAAAAGATGACAGGACCATATTGGAACAAAGAGACTCTATACCCAGCACACTGGAACTTTTCAGTCTGAGTGGTGGCAAAGGTGTTGCAAACAGCCATAAATACACTGAGTGCTCTGTCTCTGGTCTCCAAGCCAAATGACCTTGATGATACCTTGGTGATACTACTTTTGCCCCAGACTGTGAGAACGGCACCATTTTGGCTGCCCAATGAAGCCCTTTGCAAACTTTGGTGAGAGCAAGGAGGCTTGCACAAGTTGGTGAAACAAAGTCTTCCCGCAAATTCGGTCTGGCAGTAAGAGAAGTCAAATTGCATCTTGCACAAACAATGCAGCAGTTAGACCAGCTTAACGGGGTCTTTAGTCAAGACTATCATTGCAGAACAAAATATAGATAATCATAAGAAAATAAACAAAAAAACCTGCCACATCGGAAGAAGATCTATGCTTAGACGTAACAGAATTTGATGCCCCGATATGTTACGATGCCCACCTTTTGAATATTAGCAAACTCAAGAAAGAATGACAACAATGATATAACCTTAACAGTAACAGTATATTAACAATCAAAATCAGTTCAAAGTAGACACAATTATCTCCACTGGTACAGTCCCACAGTTCTAAGTCCTATGACAGGGGCAAAATGATGTGGTACAAATCCCACAGAGGTACAGTTTGGGTCCAATGTGGTAGTAGAACATGTGGCGCTGATCCAATCACACAGAGGTACGGTTTGGTTCCAATGTGGTAAAATATACCAGTCCACTCAAAGATAATGTCCTTACTCCACAGGTAAACAATATTAATGGGTAGCACTAAATATACAAGTCCAATCAACGGAGCAGGTTTTATTTTGTGATTGGATTTTATGATCACTTGACATGTATGACATGTCTTACAAAATTCTGCCACATCCCAAAGTAATCCGGGCCAAAAGAAGTGTTGTAATATTCTATTTTGAGTCTTCCTAATACCCAAGTGGCCTGCCATAGGCACATCATGACCTGTCTTTGAGACTTCTACCCTATATGACGGAGGAACCACTATTTGATTAATGATTCTCCATTCTTCATCAGTGGGAGCATCTGGAGGTCTCCATTTCCTCATCAACACTCCTGACTTAATAGAATAACAGACCAGGTCTTTTTGTACCTCTTCTTCAGTTAAAGCTGTACTTGCCAATTTGCTTAATAGAGGTCAGCTTTTTGCTCCCTAATCCGTCTATCTCGATTTAAATGAGGCATTTGACTCAGATGATCATTTTGGTTTACCTGGTCAGAGAGGTTATCATCAGGGCTTATCTCTAGAACCAAGCTACCTTCCTGGCTTATTTGGTCCTGCAGGTTACCAGCAAAGAATGTCTCTGCCAGCCCTAGACATTCATCATCCTTGTTAATGACTTCTTGCTTAGAAGCTCCGAGAGCCATTGACCTTGTCACAACACAGGCGGGAAAAAAGGCTTGAATATTCCTGCTGAAGATGATCTGTGTCCTCTCTTGTGACTGGCTCATCTGTTATACATGGTACCAGTTTACCTTTCACATTATCCCCTGCTATATCATTCCCTAGAAGGAAGGTCACACATTCTATCGGGAAACTAGGCACAATACCTACAATCACTGGTCCAATTTTGATATCAGACTTCAGGTAAAGTTTGTGAAGCAGGACTGTTATGTAATTTCCCTCAACACCCTGAAGTGATACACTGGCTTTTTGATAAGTTTCATCCGACAAAAGAAGCACATCTTTCAACAGTAAAGACTGGGCAGCACCAGTGTCCCTTAGGAATACAACTGCCTTCTGGTCAACAGCATTTTCTTTCTGGCCACCAGCCCTTCCAATTTGAAACAGGTGGGTTTTTAAATTTAGCATAAAGATTATCAAAATGTCCATCAGACAATTTTAGAGGTGGGCGCCCCGTTATGCTGGCTAAACCAACTGTTTTCCCAGTTTTAATTGTCTTTCTCTGGAGTAAACAACGCTCAGATTTGACATGACCTCTTTTATGGCAGTAACTGCATGTGGGTCGAATAAACAACTGCTGCCCTGTTTTTTGATTAGCAGGTTTATCAGACTGAGGAGAATTATTGGGCTTTTGTTCTTCTGATTTCTCACGGGGGGAGAAGTTCCCCTTTCCCTCTGGTTTCTTTCCAAATTTAGATCTGAACTGACCCTGTTTTGAGGCTTTTATGTGTCAACTCATAGTCCTCAGCCAAAAGTGCAGCTTCATGTAAGTTATCTACTTTATGCTCATCCAGGTAGGTCTTAATTTCTTTCGCAATGCAACCTTTAAAATTTTCTACCAAAATAAGTTCCCTTAATTTGTCAAAATCACTTTTTTCCCGTGGAGGCACATCATCTGTCAAACATATTCTCTTTCTTTCTGGCAAATTCCACCCTTTCATGACAGCATCTTTCAACAAATCACACTCAGTTCTATGGAGAGGGACAAACAAACGTCTGGTGCTTTTTCCAATAAACACCCTTTGTATCAGAAGAGACCACACTCTTCTGGGCCATTCTAAAATCTTAGCTATTTCCTCGAAAGACAGAAAGAATTTTGACACTTCTTTCTCTTCAAATTTTGGCAGTAAACGTGCCTTCTTGGCTACATCAAAAGATCCTGATTGTGCTGAATTGTCTAATCTAGAAGGCCTAAGTTCAACTCTCTTGACTTTACCTTGTGTTATCCAACCTCTCTTGCTTCCTGTGCTTTTCTTTCATCAGCTCTTCTTGCTTCCTCTCTTGCAGCCTGTGCTCATTTTAGCTCCTGCTCTCTTGCTTCTTTTGCTGCCTGTGCTGCTTCTCTTTCACTCTCAAGTTTTAATTTAGCTAATTCGAGCTGAATTGTTAAATTTTTATCCTCTGATCCCTCATCCTCAAGGAAACTTTCTTTAACCAAATGTGAAATTATCATTTGTTTCAAAGGAATTTTCTTGATACCTGATGGTACTTCTAAATTTAATTAGTTTGCCACATTTTTAAGGTCTGTCTTGAACAATTTATCAAAACTTTTGACTGTGATGTCCTCACTAGCCAGAAAAACACTTGGATCTATTGGCATGTTGTCCTGTTGGATGTATATTGACCAACAGCTATGTTGGTAAGTACCAGATATCCTTTGTTGAGTTAAGATTCAGTATTGAAAAACTTTCAGATTATTCAACCACTTTGTGTTTATTGCAAAATAAATCATATTTTGTCTTCACTTTGATCCTGTGTGTCTTGGATTGATCTTAGACGAGTTGGCTTTGATCCTGTGTGTCTTGGATTGATCCAAGACGAGCCCCCACAATTTGTTAACATGCCCACCTTTCGAATATAAGCAGAACTCAACAAATAGTACAGAAACACATATGTGATCCATATTCATTAATTCCAAACCCAACAATGACAGCAAAGAGATTTGAGACTTGCCAATGCATCAACATTACTTTTCCAATACCAATGTGAAGAAACAAATTTCACTCCTGACTTGAGATAGGCAGTCACCCATAAAAGGCAACTGGTGGTTTTAAACCGGTCCTCTCAACCTTAGAAATATTCATTATAAACTGCAGACACTAGTTCTTTTTCCAAAATGTATAGGCCTAACCACCCAAAACACAAATTTCATTTCTTCTGCCAAAAATATAAAGAGACCTGTTAGGCCTATCATCTTTTAGTTCTCCCCGACTAAGAATGACAACAATGATGTAACTTTAACAATAACAGTATATTAACAATCAAAATTGGTTCAAAGTAGGTGCACTTATCTCCACTGGTATTTCAACAGTCAAACAGTCTTATGTAAATCCTAATCTCTGGTGAGATTATCCACGGGTACTGTCTCACACTTCTAAGGCCTATGACAGGGGCCAAATCACACAGAGGTACGGTTTGGTTCCAATGTGGTACAATATACCAGTGCACTCAAAGATAATGTCAGAACTCCACATGTAAAAAGTATAAATCAGAAGCTGCAAATATACAAGCCCATTAAAGACACTGTCCACACTCCCACAAGAAAAAAAATGTAAACAATGGCTCACAGTCCCAATGGCTTGATGACAACACACAGCTTCTGTCAGATCCTTCAGAATTCTCTCTTCTTCTCTGCTCTCTCCTGTTCAGAAAATATCTGCTTTATATGAATACACATAAATTTCTAATTTGTTCCAGTGCTTTCCAATTAGTCACATATCACATTGAGACCTATTTGGGTCACCTCATATGAATGTAGATCAGCATTTTACTGATTCTACATGATACCAATTACATATGAGTCACCCATAAAACAGGCCAACTCACTGGCTCTGCAGTGACCCTGCACAGTATTCATTGAACTTAATGACCCGGCACACACTGAATGGATACAGTGACCTGTCCAAATAAAAACAAGCAGCCATACACATTTTCATAACACGATGACAGAAAAGATAAAGTTTCACCAATAATCTGAGGAGTGCAGAAAGGCTAAAAGAAACTGAAAGTTTGCATGGGGAGAACATATAACTAAAGGCAGAGATCAACTCAAAGGAGGACAAAATGTATGTGCTAATAGCGTAACTAACCAGCCTTCAGTCCCGTCTTATGATTTCTGGTAACACTAGTACTGCTCAGCATCCCGTTCAGGCTCCTCATTCCCAAGTGGGACTTCCAACAAATACTGCTCATTTGTCAAATATGAAAGGGAAGAGGGGCTAACAGGCACTAAAACCCCTATGAACGTACACCAGTTGCATCATATTCTGGACATATCCCTCGGGGTAAGGTGAACTCTGAACAGACAACCTACATGACACATTAAAGGAATCTTAACTGCCTTTGCCAACTGACACCACCTGCATGGTGTGGGACACCATACAACGGTAGTCACTACGCTGCCCTGCAGAGCAGGTGTTTGCTCTGCCCAAGGAGGCTTCCTGTAGCCTCCTTGCTCTGCCCCTCATACAAAGTAAAAAAATGAATTGATTGTTGGGAGCTCAAGAACCTGGCTTCGTTGCTAAATAGACCAAACACAGATGCACTTGACATCTGTTATAGCAGTGGAAGGATTGGAAATATAAAGCAGAGACTACCAAATATATAGGTCTCTAAGAGAGGATCTGCTACACTATACAGTGGTACAAAGTGGGGACATAAATGTTTACTAATTGGGACCTGTGTCTTCTACGAGCAACAAGATGGACATACTGTTTGATTGTGGCAAACTTGCCTTTTCCTGAGCCCCCAAAATCCTTTTTGGATTCGCCTGCAATTGCGATGGGATTATTAATAAGTATATGGATATGGCCAATACACATATAAGATGCTGTTGCAGTTTGTCAGCTGACTTAATGTTCATTGACAACCCAGACTGCAGCTGAAAGGTGGTGATGTTCACCTCACAAACCACATGATAGAACTGCTTGTTGGTCACATACGACATGTGATCAACCTGCAAACTATTTAATTATTATTCTAATGGATGTACTCTTTGATGTTCCGAGGAAAAAACAAAATGTCGAGCATCAGGATACATCTGTGTTTTTATCTGCAAAGAGTAGAAACACGTAATTAGTTCTTTCACACAATGAAGTATGTGTCTGTGTGTGACTAGATGTGGACAACCAAAACTTGACCTTACAGAATAATTTACTTATTGTGTGTGTCCATCTACCTCCTGAAGGTTTGAGGTACCGGACACCGGATAATAACTACTTCAGTATGTTAGAAGCAGATGTCACAGATACGTACAATCGTGGGATGTTATAATCTGTGATAACTTTAATGGTTTAACATCCCAATGCTACCAATAGCTTGCTACCTGTACCTGGTTCCAAGAACCCATATTTATCCTTTGAGAGCATGACAAGTAATTCTCTGAGCTTCCCCTCAATGTTAACTATAGTAGATGATTGAAACGGCATATGTGATAAGAGTGATTTTCTGGAAATCTCAGATCTGAGAGTGAGGAAAAAAAACCTTCCAAGAGTCAAATGCTTGAGTGCGGCGATTCCCCAGGAACCACTGCCACAAAAACATTGTTTGGCGGTTAAATACTAGATTTTTTTCTCTAGTATTACGAAACGATTAAGATTTCGAGGCATAGTTCTGTATAGAATAAGTTGTCGGGTATGACCTCATGATGATATATAATACCAAACAAAATCACCTTCTTTGTGAGAAACAGTCAACTGGGCAATGGGGACACTTTCGGTTAAGATTTTCTGCTGTAAAGCAATGCCATTTAGTATAGGTTTTCATAACAAGTTATTTGTATATCTATAAAAAACAATTTCCAGTTGTAAAATTATCCAAAAGATTCTTAATATTGACGAAAAACACCACTTTTTGAGATCACGTGACCTATTATTTGAATTTGGAGAGGGAAAGCCGAGTCGTTATGGGAGGATTGTTGCTGGTTTTGTTTAGACATCATTGGAGGGAGCACAGTGTTGACCTAAGTGGAAAAAATATAATAATCCAGAATAAATATTCGGTCCCTCTATAGAAATGGAAACCAAGACAAACTTTTTTTTAGTTTTGGCTGGTCACAAAGAATAATTTATAACACAATTAAAAAAATAATGATTCTGCACAGAAGCAGCTTTCAATTTCCGAATAAGATCCTTGCCAAAGATTAATACTTTGTTGTAAGCCCTATTGTGAAAATGATTTGCATGATCATAATCTACATAATTTGGCTATCCCCCCACCACCACCACCATTGATGAATACTTGCGGACTCGCAGTAATTTACAGGTTTATGAAGTATCATTTCAGATAAATTGTTGATATTTATAACAAATGGTGCCAATGTTATTATGTACACATTGCTGAATAAGCTGTATTTCACATTGAAAACCTCAAAGTTTTGTCTCTGTGTTATGGAAGTAGAAAATAAATTAGTATTTAGATACATAAATTTAGGTTGTGTCACTTAACTACTCAATTTGCTAAATTAACTTTAACTTGATGAGAAAAAAAAGGGACGTACATAGTTTTCACTTTATTCTGTTACCATTTCAGCCAAAACGTGTTAAGGTCAGTGAAATTTCTGAAACATGATGAAAGATGGGAAGTCTATAACTATATTTTATATAGTATATTTTACTATATATATATATATATATATATATATATATATATATATATATATATATATATATATATATTGCACAAACGTGTCTGAGTGCATAATTTATCATTGAATTTTTTCATGAAGTTTTTGTGAAGGAAAGTATGAGTTATACTGAATTTGGTGAAGAAAAAGGTATCGATACATGTAACATATAACTATGCAACACTATACACACTCAAAAAGAGTGACACATATATGGGCAAGTTATTTGTTCAAAATATTTTTATTTGACCTACACTGTCATGTTGCCGACTGGGATTGTTTACCTTTATGAAATTAATTTGACACAGCTACTTGTCACATTTTGTTCATTGTTCGTCTGGAATACTAAGTGTATATACATTCAGTCCTGACTTAATTACATTTCTAATTACTAAATTACTAGTATTTTACGGGTTGTATCCAGTAACTGATATGTCCTGTTAAAAACACATAGAAGTGGAAGAATGTACATCTTGATATGAGTTAGTTACATGAATTAAACAATCACTATATCCACACTATTAAAGCAATACCTAACATTTTCCAAGACACAAAAAGATACATCTGCATCAGTGTCCATGATTTAAACATGCCAGCCAGTGCATAAGTTGATACCAGTTAACATTACTGAACAAGCTCACATGCCCAGTCCATTTTTAATTTAACTGTCATGATAGATATATGTGTAAATATACGGTATGTCCAAAGTTCACCATATCAAGAATTACATGTTGCTGAATATAGACTGTAGATAGCAGATTTTAAAATACCCGTTTCTCCACCATACCTATCTGGTTCCAGCTCAGAGTAGGTCGTGGTGTGTTGAGTCAGAATCTGCCTCAACCAGTGTATATATCATAGAGAAATGTCCTGTAATTGATAAGTCTGCATAAGTCACACCAAGTATCCAACAAACTCATATAAACAGTGTGGTGTCTGAGGATGAATATAAATAAAGAGTCAAATGCTAACTCCAAGACATCTTCCCTGTGATAATGTTGTCGAACTGGTAACACTCTCCTTGCCGGTGGGTGCACCCGTATGTGACACATCCTTAGGTTTCTTCCTTGATTTTTAGCTGAATTCTGCCTAAAGAATCTAAATGATCCCTACAAATGAAAAAAGGGCCTAATTCATTGCCAATTAACAAGAGAAATGATTTCCTTGAAGACAAGAACATATGGATCTGACCACTTAGCATCCAAATTTTGAAACCAATTCGCTTTGGTAAGTGTTACTACATGTACCTATTTCCACACAGGAACTGTGTTTCCAGCCCTTGAAATATACGGTATGTTACAAACAGTAAACATTTCTTTACTGGCGTAGTTACAATAATAAAATCTTCATAAATATGCCGTTGAAACAATATAAGTAACTTGTGATTGACATTGTCAAATATGACCTTTGTTGTTATGTGTTATCCTTGGGATGTCAGGGCAAGAAAGTGCTACCTGAAAATTTCCCATTACATCTCTATATTGTCAGAGACAAAGTAATGTTGATCACTACCATCGTACTACCGTAGCACCAATAAACCTTAACGAGCCTGTTATTTCATATGATCATACTCTTTAAATTTCCTTGTTAACTCACAGTATGTACATGTTCTGTTTATGAGTTACTCAATGAATTGCTGCACCCCTCATCAAGAAATGTAGGGAGGTCACCTGACCTGGGAGACACCGTTTTAAAGTACTTTTAAAGGCTTCTTTAACTATAAATTCCTCAATGTACTAAAACTACCGCATGTGCTCACAAATATTGACACATAACCAGCAGCTCACAATACGATAAAGGGCTTAAATTGTCAGTTTTGTTTGCTGTCAGAAGTTAAGTGAGATTCACTTGCCTAATTTGTTCGTTCGTAGAATAGTATAACATCTACGCATGTTGTCTTTAAGATTCTCCAGATCATTCTTAGTTTCGTTAGTGTTCCGTACAAATACTGTATGATAATTTATATTTGAGAGCATCAAGTTTTCCAAATGAACTCCAAGAGTGAATTTCGCGAGTTGTACAGACACAGAGAGCATAGCAACATATTGTAATGACTTTTTTGTAGATATGGGCCCATCTTTAGCTGAGGAAATAGATATCCAAGGGAAAAAACCTTTTCAATCTTATAATTACCTGCAAAATATTAATTAACGTGAATTCCGCCTTCCAGTTCACTTATGTTGAGTGAGAACAAATTAAGAGAGTGATAGATAAATTCAATCCAAAAAGAAGCGCTGGAGTAATTAACATATCTCTAATTCTTCTCAAATTGTTCTCTGAAGATTTTAGTAAGCCCCTAACTGCTATAATCAACCAGTCACTAAAAATGGGGTCTTTCCAAACAAATTGAAAATTGCTAATGTAATCCCGATATATGAACAAGATGATATGAATTCAATAATTATAGACCCATATCTCTCCTTCCGTCCATCTCTAAACTATATTTGAAAGAATTGTACATATGCAATTGTTTCAATAGTTCACAGATAATAGCTTATTTAATAATCATCAGTATAGTTTTAGAAAGCATCTCTCAACAAAAACTGCTGTTTTGGAACTAATAGACAGGATAGATGCAAATCTTGAGAAAAAGAACCTGCCTATAGATCTTTCTAAGGCATTTGATACTATAGATCATAAAATACTTCAAAAAGCTTGAAAACTATGGAATTTCAAATGTAGAAAATAAGTGGTTCAATGGCTACTTAAATAATAGATGTCAGTTTGTAAATGATATTAAATCCCCAAAACTAGAAATCACTACGGAGTCCCCCATGGTCCTATTTTGGGTCCTCTTCTGTTCCTCAGTTATATCAATGACCCATCCAAAACCAGCAACTTTAGCTCAATTACGTACGCTGACGCACAAACCTATTAAGCACCATATGTAACTATGAAACAACACCCCCACCTTCACTAACTGAATAAGTTAATAAAGAATTAGCTAAAGTAAGCGCCTGGCTTGCTGTGAACAAATTATCTCTGAATGTGAATAAATTAAAGAATATGATCTTTCATGCAAAACAGAAACACTTATCTCCTCATTCATTACCTTATGTAATGATAATAACCAGCTAGCTCAACGAGTTGAAGACTTTAGATTTTCAGGTGTCTTAATTGATCATAATCTCAGTTGGAGCAAACATGTAAATTATGTATCAAATAAATTATCCCGAGTGTGTGGCATACATTCTATACTAAAAAACCCATTGCCTCAAAGCATATTACAACTGAATAACGATGCCTTGTTTTTACCGCATCTGAATTATGGAATAACTACATCGGGGGGGGGGGGGGTACTCTTGCAGTAGACATGTAAAGCTGCCAAAAAGGAAAAAAAGCGATAAGACTTCTCACTAATAGCAATTATAATGTACACACATTGCCTACAGTTAAAAACCTAGGCCCTCTTAAGTTCAGTGATATATATATATATATATATATATATATATATATATATATATATATATATATATATATATATATATATATATATATATATATATATATATATATATACACAAGCTATCCTGTATCAAAATATACTACAAGTACAAAAACAATATGTTGCCCATTTCAATGATATGTTTAACTTTCACCGGATTCAACGCACTGATAGACCCAGGAGAACTGTGACAATACCACGAAGTTATGCTGCAACAGTTCATAATATTCCTATTTTAACTCCAATGATCTCAATAATATTTAGAAATACCGACATTAATCGCTTATGTTTTAGATATAAAATACCAGATTTAATTAATGAAAATTACTTACCCGAGACAGCTTTAACAAAATTGATACACACTCCTTAAAAGGTTTCTCACAATATGCTAAGAATTAAAATATTAACCATTATGAAATTAAGTGTAACATTATTAATTGTCACGTCTGGAACAGATGATAGTTTATCATATAATATGTATTATTGTCACTTGGTCTGTCAACTTAAGTTCTGTAATATCAGCTGTCATTCAGCTTACAGTATTATGTTAGAAACCATACAGCGTATGAGTTTAAGCATGTTAATTAAGCATAGTATATCTTTAGGGTGGCATTAATGTCAGCGACTCCTCGGAGTCTTAATGTATGACCTACTGGTTTAAAACTCATTAATGTATTCTTGTACCACATGTGTAGCATTGTTTAGACCAAATAAAGCTAAAAATGGCCCGAGTATAATATTCCCGAACCGGATCTGTTCGGGCAAATTCGAGAATATATATCCCTTGCAAAAATTTATGATTAAAAAGTAAGAATTTGGTTACTCACCTGCTTAACAGTAATCATTTGTAGTGGTATCAGGGACATTTGGTGTTCGGTTTGGTATGTGCCGCATTTTGACCCGCTAGTACGCACGTTTTCTCCCTCTCAGCTCGGAGATTACCACAAAGTCACTTAAATGCACGCCATTAAGATAATCTGCCGTGTTATCTGCCAGGAAATATGTGATAGTTATACACCTGTCAGGCAGCGGCGCGCTTTACTTGAATCTTTAAAAGTACAGATATAAAAATTTACAATGGCCGGCTGGGAGGTGACAAAAATGTAGGGAACTACACCTGGCAAACTAGTCGTGGTAAACGGGTGGTTGACTACCTTTTTTTTTTTTTTTTTTTGCTTGTTTTTTGTTTGTTTCTGTTTATTATTATTATTATTATTATTATTATTATTATTATTATTATTATTATTATTATTATTATTTGTTGTTGTTGTGTGTTTTTTTTTTTTGCTTGTATTTTGTTTTCTGCTTGTTTTTTTTTTTTTTTTGTTTTTGTTTTTTGTTTTGTTTTTGTTTGCTTTTTGGGTCGAAAATTACGAGCTTTCACATTGACTCGTTACGCAGTGAATCGGATCCTTATGCGATAAATTTTGAACTCATTGTAAAAGAAACAAAAGACATCAACATTCGAAATGATTTACTTAGAAATACACATCAAGCATATTCACGTACATGTGGGGTATGATGGAGCCATGTGCCAATTGTCAGAATTAATCATTCGATACTGCTTGTGATAGTTTATGACTTTACTCAATACATTGAAGAAGGTTGTTCAATTCATCAAGCATGTGTTAACTTCTATAATTACGTAAACTACGGCATAGACACATTATTCAGGAAAACTCGGCAGAAAAAAAAATCCCCAGCAATTTTTTTAATAACGAATGTAAAACGACTCAAAAAACAAGTTGGCGTTTCCTCAAAACCCGTGACCTAGCCCATTTTCGTAACTGATCTTAATTTTTAACTCTACAGGAAGACTACAACTGTGGGACCCCAAAAAGCACGTAGACACTATTCTTGTAGTGTAAGGATTCGCTTCGAAAATTGAAATAGGAAGAATCTGATAAGTTCTGGCGCTTTCTAAAAATATAACTAAAAGTCTGGTCACTCAAGTGCTGTAAGTTTTAAGCACACGTGTAACCATTTTAATGCCAATGGCGTTCCTTTGGACGTGGAGGTTTTTTGTTGCACTAATTATATATATATATATTGTGAACTCCGATTTTGAGCACGGGGCAGATATCCTAACTCAAGATGTAGTCAACTTAATAAGGGAAAGCCAAATCAACCTATAGCCGAGGAAGACTACCACATATGTATTAAAATGCCATAAAATACCATCTTATGACGGAATAAGTAGGGAAATTATAACAATTCTCCGCAGAGGGTGACTGTATCGAATTGTCGGCAGGCCGCAGGAAGCAACTCCAGTCAAATTTCAGTGCAAATGTAAGGAACTCTTAATATTCTATCTCTTTTTTTTTCCTCAAGAATAAACCCTTGTGTTCACCTGAGTTTGTGATTGTGAATATTATGATAATCATTGCAAAAGAAAAAATAATAATAATGTTTATGTGGCGTATTATTGCTGGTACTGTTTGCTTCACTCTTACTTTATTATCATTTTGACCGTTGGGATATAAAATATAAATGGCGTTTTGTATGTTATCATTATTAATTTATCAAATAAATTCTTAAAATCTCAGCCCTCAGTTGGCTTTTGCGTGGGATAAACTTGTAGTGAAACCGTTAAAAATGTGCTAAAGAATTATCACCTCCCTTGCCAGCTTTTTATAACTTCGTTTGGGAGTCCAGTGACTTCCTACGACACTGGTCATAAAGGGTCGTGAACCCCTTGGGAAAATGGGAAATAAAACCGAGCCAACAAAACTACAAGAAAATTACCCTTTTAACCACCCTTGGGAAACATTTGGAATCAATTTTTAACTGAAGGCTTCATATCTAAATACTTTTCTTCGAGGTGATGAATTTCAAGCTGGCTTTTGCAGCCTGTCGCGGACTGTAGATAATGCATGCATACTGTTCTCTTTCATTCAAAAACAAAAATATCTAGGTACACCTCTCTCTATATGTTTTCTTGATTTGACGAAAGCGTTTGTCGTCATTAATTGTGATGCTTTTTTGTAAATAGCTAAGACAGCGTGGCGTTTGAGGGGAATACTCAGATGATGTTAAAAACATGTTTTCGAAAGCCAAATTGAGGATCATGTGACAAAGTCTCTTAAGTAAATCATTTGGTACTGTGTATGGTGCATTGCAAGGCGCGGCTGTTAGCCCAAAATTATTCATATAATTCATAACTGATCTGGGAGAACAGCAAGACGATGAGTGATCTGCTTTTCTTTCAAATATAATATGCTGATGATCTGACGTTTTTATCGGAGACGCATGGGCTGCGGAAGCAACTAGATTGCCTATATGCATATTGCAAAAAGTGGCACCTTATCATAAACCTGTAAAGAACAAAGAAACAAATAATGGTTTTCAACAAAGGCAACAGTCTGAACTGCTTTGCATTTAATGAAGAACCTGCAAAAAATAGTTTAAACAGGAACTTACAGTTTCATGGTAAATCCCTGGCCTGTTTTAGTTCTGAAAGTTTTTGACTACGAATGTCTTCCTATGGCTGGAAAATTTGGACAGAGACTAAGGAAATAGTTGTCATTGAAAAAGTTCATCTGAGTTAAATGAAATACATACTTGGCATGCGTGTATAAACACCAACAATAGTTCTTTATGAAGATACTAGGCATCTTCCTTTACACTTGCGCCAATATATACTGATTGAATATTGGTAAAGTACTTTCCTATTTCCTGAAAATAATATGGTTAAGTACGCATATTGTACGTTGCTGGATTGGCAAACAATTTGGGCAAAAGAACTGGTGTACTGTGCTGTCCGAAGAATTGGTGGTGGTGGGTGCGTATATCTACATACTGCAATAATCAGCTTGTACTGAATGACTCGCTTTTTGCAACAAAATTTCAGACACACTGACCGGGTAGCGTGCTCAGGCAATGGACGCTAAACTTGCCAACTTGTGCCCTGAATCTAAGTAAGGGACATGCAAATTATTTAAGACGGGCGTTTCCCATTCTTAAATTGCACGAGGACCTCAGTCACTCACACAATGATACTGACGCCCCCCCCCCATACGCACTGGGAAAAGAAACAGTCGGATTGTATTCTTAAATTAGTTGTTCTGTTTGAATTAAAACCCTACATTGTTACTTAACTATGGTAGACTAAGCACGTAGACAAAAAGCCTCCTTTTAGCAGTTTCAAACGTATCTAAACATTGTTAAAATGATGTAAAGTGGTGTTATATTGAAATATTTGCGCCCTTTTTGAGTAATTATACAAGTGTTAATTAATCCCTGGCTGTGGATCACTTCATTCAAAGACACGTGCTGCTGTGTAACTAATATAAGTAATTATGAAAGAATGTTTAATATTTTTCTGCATATCATCGTCTTATATCGCGTTTTGCTAGTTTACTTATATATTTCCGATTCAAATAAGTCTGGTAATGTGAACAGTAACCGTAAATGAATTTTCTTTTTGCCATTTTGCTATATAGCCCCATTTGGGAGCAGTTTGATCGTCTTGAGGACTTTGGATCTGTGATGTCATAACCCTCACAACTAAAGTCACATTAAGCCGTAATACAAATTCCCTTGCTTAAATGAGCAGCTGTTCTGTTTTAAATCACATGTGTGAAATTCATATGAGCACCCGAATACAGCCTCTAACATACATAACATTACTTATTTATTATGCCCCCCCCCCCTTTCGAAGAAGATGAGGTGCATAGCTTAGCTCATGTCGGTCGGTCAGTAGATAGACTTTGGTTTCCGCACCACGACTCAAGAAATCTTTTGAGATAAAACTTTGTAGGTGCCCAACTATATACTCTTATATAAGGGCTAGGAGGAGTATGAAGCTGGTTGACCCGACTCTTTTCCCTGGGTCACGGAGGTACTGTATTAAGTTTTGGTGTAAGCAAGATAACTACAAAAGTATTTTTTTTTATGTTAGACACTTATGTTGCACAGAATTATAACCCCTATCCATGGCTAAATGAAGTATGAAGATGGATGACCTTGCTCTAAATTCAAAGGTCACAAAGTCACTTTAGTGAACTTAATTTCTGCGGTGTAACTCAGAATTTAAGTTATGACTTCAATATTGCACACGACAATACTCCTCAATTAGGGCTTGGTGAGCTGAGATGAATGACCTTTACCAAATTTTTAAGGTCAACAGGTCGGTCGGTTGGTTGGTAGAGAGACTGTGGTTTTCGCACCATAACTCAAAAAGGTCTTAAGATAAGACTAATCTCGAAGATTGGTGACTCTTGATTTAAGTTCAAAGGTCACAAGGTCACTTCAGGGAACTTAGTTTCTGCGTTGTAACTCGGAATGTAAGTTATGACTTCAATATGCATATGGTGATTGTCCTTAATTAGGGCTTGGTCAGCTTAGAAGATGGATGACCTTGACCAAACTGTCTACGTTACCACCTAGATTCATGTTAGTGAGCTTGGTTTCTGCATTATAACTAAAGATGTCTTTAAACCTAGAGCTTTCATATCGCACGGGAATATATGTTCTATAAGAGTTAGAGCAAGTTCTGAAATGGATGACCGTGAGTCAAATTCGTAGGGCATAGAGCCACATTATTGGATTTTGTTTCTGCTGAATAAATGCCGAATATTTCGAGCCAAAGCTTTTATTTTGTACATGTTTATAGTCTTATATAAGGTGTAGATCAGCTTTCAGAAGGTTGGTATTAACTTAATTTCCACGGTCACAAGGCGAATGTTGTGAATTTTTTACTACATCCTCGTCCCAAGGTCATGAGTGCCCCATTGAGTCCTATCAACTGGGTAATGAGGGTGAACATTGTGACGGTGTGGGAGGGATTTTTGTTTTACATACATGTGTCGTTTGCTTATTTATTTATTTATTTATTTATTTATTTGTTTATTTTTTTATTTATTTATTTATTTATGTATTTATTTATTTATTTATTTATTTATTTATTTATTTATTTATTTATTTATTTATTTACCAACTCATTAATAAATTTATTGATCTATTAATTGAATACTTTATTTTAGTTATTTCTATTTTTTATTGATCTTGTTTGTTTAGTTTATTATTATTATTTTTTTTTTTTTGAATTTGGGTCATGTTTGTCAAGAAAAAAAAAACATATATCAACCGTAATTCCTTTTTCAAAAATAATGTGACTTCTTTGGCTGCGATGCAAAGATCAAATGGCTGGTTGTATGCTTATTTTCGGCACTCTGTGCCATGCAGAAGACAACCATTTTTCTTAAATTTCCAATATATGCCCCTGTTAATGTTGTAGGCATCGACCTTGGATCATACAGATTGTCAACTACAGATGCAAGAGACACAATTTAAGCTCTCCATCCATTTATTTTTTTTAAACTTTCACGAATGGTCACATGACCCCATGAAATAGATGGTAAAGCCATTGGGCTGACTGATATGAATGTCTCAACAAGTTGCTTCCATCTAACACGTTCATGATAAACTGCCAGGCATGTTGCCGAAGAGACTGGAGAAAAGCAAAGTGCAATGTCACGGCTCATGCAACGAAATTCGCCAGCATCGGAACGTCTTGTGCCAAGTTTGCATTGTTACTACTGAAGCAACATACAAGTGTTGGGAAGGCAATATGTCTTGTAGAAAGATAGTGATGTATTCTTTCGACGTGAACCGACTTAAGATACCGCTACTTGGTATTTGCATATGCCATTTAACTGATTCACTTCCTATCCACACTTTACACAAAACTTGGTTTACTGCATGCGCTGCATTTTTATAGTTTATGAGTTTTAAATATTTGAACTTTTGCAGCTCCACAGAGACTTTCACAGTTTAATATCAGCGTTGGAAACCAGTCTCTCCCAAATGAACAGAAATTGTGTCGTTATTACCCAGGCATGGTTCCAAGTGGGGGCAGCAATAACATCAGCTGCGACACAAGAGTTGTAGGCACATATGTCAGTGTACAAAAGATGACGAATGCTGGTGGGCCCTACCTGTCAATATGTGAGGTTGAAGTTTATGGATATCGAAGTAAGCTGGTTTATTTAGACCTTTTAGCTCCAATATAGTCATGCGAAAATGTAAGGAAAGTTTTTCTAGCACTTTTATTGCTGATCATCAATATAATTGATAACGTAATTGCTGTGTTGAACAAAAAAGTAAAAGGCCTGTGTTGCAAGTGTGCAATGCGGTGTTTCATCTGTATTTTGCAATTATGAAGACACGGACTTCCAGCAACGTTGCTTACGCGCCACAGCAAAGCAAAGCCCATTACATTACACTGAACCTGAAAGTTATCGGAGGACGTTTGCACAGGAGGACGATTTTTGGAAATATCATCTTCTACTCTAATCTACCTGAAGTACACATTGTTATCTTTCAAAAACAGCCAGCTGATAAAATGAAAGTTTAATGCTAATTTGACAACATATAGAGAGGCTAGATTTATATCTGCTAATTCCTCATGTTAATTTATGGAGAAAAAGTGAGGGTCTTCGAAAGTGACCACAAGATGTGGCAGTGGGGTGGGTTGGAGGGTCAACCATGAATAGGATGCGCAGCACCACCTTTAGGTGAAATTAGAACTAACCCAGATATAATCTATTGGTTCTTGACATGTCATGTTTCAGAATGTCAACCAGGGCGTTTCAACAATGACTGTGTACCATGTAACTGTAGGGATGCCTGTTCTCTGGAAACAGGGAAATGTCCATCTGCATGCTTGCCTGGCTGGTTCACCGATAATTGTCAAAGAGGTAATGTAATTCCATTATTACATGATGTGTCGGTGCAGAAAAGTTAAAGGGATTTGGCAACGGCAAAGAGAATTGATCCTCTTCATCAATATTGCACTTTAGTACATTGAACATAAAACAGGACTTGGTAATCTACTTTTCGGTCACCATGACCCAATGATTGTGTGGCTTTGACGTATTTTTCAAGGTCATTGGGCACTTCAGAAAGGAAAATTTCATTCAATATGTTGATAAAGAATACTGAAAGCGTTCGGTATGATACCAAATGTACCGCAAATGTGTGTTTTGTTAAAGATTGATACTGCCTTATATGGATCGCCTTGATTACCGATGGCACCGAAGGAATGTTTTTCAGGAAATGATTTCTTGATGATGGTCATCCGATTTTATGTAAGCAGAGCACATATAGAGCTAAAACCATGTATGTGGATTTTCCCAAAGCCATAAAGCAGAGCATCTTTAAAATTAATGAGGATGTACCTTCACAGGAATTTAGTAAGCGTAGGTTGGAAATTTAAGATGTTTGGTCACCCACACAATATATCAAGGTCAGCTGAAGACGGGAGGTACATTCAGCCAAGTAGTTTAGTATGTATTATACTTTGAGAGCATCAAATATATTTATGAAGCGTATTTTGGATCAAATAACCATCTTGCATCTTCGGATATTTCTGCTGGCACAAAGTATTATTATATCATTGTTACCACCTTTCTATAAATAAACATGTTTCATGTATTGCTTTATGTATTGTGCATCTTTGTTATAAAAAAGCTGTTCCTACATTGACAAGAAGAAGAAGAAGAAGAAGAAGAAGAAGAAGAAGAAGAAGAAGAAGAAGAAGAAGAAGAAGAAGAAGAAGAAGAAGAAGAAGAAGAAGAAGAAGAAGAAGAAGAAGAAGAAGAAAGTTGGCGACCAGGCATGCAGTGCGGGGGGGGGGGGGAAGTGCGCTGATTTTTTTCTTTAAAAGATTGTTTCTGCAATGACCATTCTAGGCAAGTTGGACCTTGAGTTGGATGCTATTCTCTCTAACCCCCCCCCCCCCCATATATTTCTCTGAAACTGACAGCTTAAATGCTGCTTAGCCTTAAGTCTTACTTTGTTTCTTTGCTGTTGGCGTTTTGTATTTCATGAAATAAGATGCAAAATTGCTAGAGAAAGAGAGAGATAAAGACAGAGAGAGAGAGAGAGAGAGAGAATCTATACAAAGCAGTGCAAATCCTGTTCTATTTTCTATTTGTTACAAATTGTGTAAATTGCCAATTTTTCATGCTATTCCATATAGAATCAGACATTTATGCTCCTCTGTGCTTTCACAAGGAGAACAATTTGAATTTACCTCCAACTGTTTTTCAAATTCTCTTTAGAGAAATAAAGAATATCAACAGCTCATGGAGGGAGAGAGAGAGAGAGAGAGAGAGAGAGAGAGAGAGATATGGACGGTCTTCATAGATGATGATCATGATGAGGTGGCAACTGCGAAAAGGGTTCTGTTACTGGTAAACAAACATCCCTCCCATGATGAGTTAAAGTTAAAAAAAAATAGACGAAAAACACGGAAAGCACGAAAAGCCTTACGTGTGTTGAGAATCCATTAGTTTCCAGGTAATATCGGAGATAAGACAGTGCATTTTTACACTTTGTGACAAATTCGTCCATTTGTTATATTTTGTTAGAGTTCTATTTTATTAAACATGGCTGTGTTTTGCTGTAATAAAAGAAAAATTTCTTGACGTTTGCAGTATTATTTAAATATACAAGTCCAACACGAATGTACTATAATATACTCGAATTGCACCAGTGTAGATGGCAGCACCTACTGGTAAGGATTTTTAATAGTTGTCAGGGTACCCTAAACAGGGCAGCAAATTACTGTACTAGTTTGCCTACATTAGGAGACAAATAGGGAACCCAGAGTGCACAGGTTCATGCTATGCCAAATTACACCATTTATGGAACTCTTTCATGGCCAACACGTGGGGAACGTTTTCGAGGAGTTTTATCTTATGGTTGATCAGCTGGTAGCTTGTAAATGCATGTACTTATGTACATGGGTAGGAAAGCCACGGTCAACATTGAAATCGCCATGCCCAACACACACAACCAATGCAATGCTATACTAAGGCTACCTTTTGGAATATCCAAACTCTGTATAGAATAATTTTGTTCACATTATCAAATGTAATGTAAATTGATGAGCACTGTACCTGAAATGAAATTTTGAATATTCCTGTACTGAACAGTATTTGCCTTAAATGGATTTCAATGACACCATGCAATTTAAATAACACTTATTTTCATTAGTGTTGACTGGGTGTAAATCATCATTAACCATGGAGAACCCTTGTTGCTTTTATAATGAGAATTACCCTGTTCTGTAAAAAAATCAACCTCTTGTGGGAAATTTGGAAACTAGAGTTCTGGGTAACTATAAGAATAATTTTATGTTAAAGGTATTAAGATTTAATAAACTACAATTGTTCAGAAATTATTGTATGGATAAATCAAAGCTTTAATATAATTGTACTGTATTTAGCCACCAAATACTGGATACGTGACGCTAATTATTTTTCTTTAAAAATTATGAGCGAATATTCCAATGACTTACACCACAAATTTGACCAATTTTGCAATGACCTGAGGGGGAAATGCAGGATTGAGGCAGACAGCCTTTCGGCCTTCAGTTGGGTGGCCTACCAGCAGCAAGTGTTGAGAAAACCTGGTCATGCTCTCATTGCCGGCATTACCTCTGGCCTCGAGCTTAATAAGTATCCCTTGGATTCATGGTGACCATTTAGACAGACCAGCACAGCAGCAGCCTGTCCAGACTATCTGAGGTAGGCAGTCAATCCACAGCACATTATATGAGGCAGGTGGTCAATCCAAGGCAGGGTGGCAGATATAGATTTTACCAAACGATCTGAACACAGGTAGTCAATCTGGAGTGAGATGACCATATGTGGCTGTCCTGACTATCTGAGGGCAAGTAGTCTACCCCAGCATGAGGTAGCTACTACTAACAGGTAGTCAATCCATGAGTTATTTGCCATCAAACCGACCCATCTTAGAGCAGGTGGGAGTGCCGAACTGTTGGAGACCTGTAGCAGTTGGCCATCTCACCAGAGGAGTCTGGCATCAAACTTAGCCATCTGAGGCAGGTGGGGGCGTGGAGCCATTTGAAGTCTCCAGCAGTGGACCATCTGAGGGCAGGTAGTCTATCCAGCAGCATGATGGCAGATTAGAGAGTCTGCGATATATTCTAGGCTAGCATAATTTTTCCTACTTGGGGACAGTTGATCTACCAACCAGGCAAACATACGTTTGGCTACTTGAGGACAGGTGATCTGCAAAACAGGCAAATATAAGTCTGGCTACCTGAGGACAGGTGATCTGCCAAACAGGCAAATATAAGTCTGGCTACCTAAGGACAGGTGATCCTCCAAACAGGCAAATATAAGTCTGGCTACCTGAGGACAGGTGATCTGCCAAACAAGGGCAAACATAAGTCTGGCTAACTGAGGACCGGTGGTGTATCAACCACGCAAATCCAAATTTAAGTATTTTGAGCGGTGATATAATTACAGGGAGGGCAGAACAGAGTCTGCTAGTTATACAATTCTAATTGCAGAGATTTTGATAATTTACTTTTGTATTGTAGAGACAGTTGTAGATTTCTGAAGCTGTCAGATTATATATTCATGCCAATATTTTCTTGAGTATATTCAATAATTTGTTAATCATAACGCTTGTCTCTGACTTTATGTGTTAAAGTACACAACAATTAATTGTCCCCATTTGAGAGACTTTTTCTAGGGTTGATGCTACCAGGTCTGTTACAATATGAATTAACTACTCCATTGGCTTCCTAGAGTAGTCTTTGATTAAACACCAAAATCTGTTACAGACGGTAATTTATATAATATACCATGACCAACGCAATGATGATACAGATCAGATGCATGGGTTTTTTGCCTGTCAAGACAAACTGTGTTTGGGTACAAAATTGATTGGCACACACTTCAATCGCCATTTAACAATAACGCAAAGTGAGTTTGTTTTGCAGGCCATAAAGTTTCTAATTCCCTAAAACCTGAATTGAAAAAAGTGATGGGACAATGGGGACGGAGTTCATCGTTCGCAGCTTTGGCTTGGGTGCGGGGATGTAAGGTTGTCACGAGTCGCCGAGCCTATTTCGATGGTTCCTCCACAGATTTGGGCCTTTCTCAATGTAAAGAGGACCATACACACTGCCATGCTTTTCCAGGGTTTGCCAAGCATACTATTGGGCTTAATATATAATTTGATTCTGTGGAGATATGTAACTTCTGTTAGCTTATACATGAAGTTCTGCAATAAGCTGATCGGGGCACTTCGTGACTGGGGTGCTGCAGTAATGCAACAGATTTCGCTCACATAAACATTTTAAATGACCGGTCGATCAATAACAAGTAATGTGCAGAACTGCTTTGCAGTCATTTACATAAAACATGCGATTTTCATATTCTAATGGTATGCAAGTTTCAAATCCACCCCCTGTCAAAATAAGGTCTTTTTGGATCAATGTACTTTGATGACCCCCCCCCCCCCCCCACACACACACACAGAAGTGGACAAGTCCGTATGCCTGAAATGTGGCAGCCTTCTCGACATACACCACAGACGACACCAATTGCAGTGGGGTGTATGCTTCAGACAAATTTATTTCGACATTTATACTTTAATGTTGCTGCTCAGCACGTTCCCCGTGTGTATTCTGAAGATGGTACACATATTTCAGATGAAAGACCAGGAAGAAGCACAGGCAAGCGTCACCTTCACACTTGGTGCGTGCCTCGGGTCACATAGCCAATCTCCCGGTCGGTTGAGGCAGTCACAGTACCTGCACATCTTAAAACTGACACGAACAAAAGCTGTACATTTCAAAATGTTGTAAATGTGAAGGCACAAATGATTATTTGCACTGACCCAAATGTCTATTTTTACAGTTGTATTGTATAAATCTGTAGACAGGCACTGCAGCCGTGTAGTGGGGGTATCTTGACCGTTGTCCTTATTTGCCACCAAACAGTAAAAACAAATTGGTCATGGATTGGCCAAGGTTAGACTATAGACCACTATATGCTTGTTTGTATTCATAATGTTTACAATGCCATGAATCGCAATGAAGACTAATGCATCGCTGGAAACCATGCAAAGAGAAAATTGTTTTCTCCCTTCATGTTGAAACCGGGTTCATTCACTTTGTGAGTCCCAGGGAGGTCGCCAGGCGCCATTTTGAAAATCGGTCCCTATTATCGTCTATCTCCCAAATCACTACGAACAGGAAAACATGAGCCCATTGATTTCATTATCTTCTGGCCATTTGGTCACCACAATAAACCAATAAAGCGGTGGTTTTGGTCTTGTTAAGCAGTTTACACAAGAATTACTAGCAACACACTTGAAAGGTTACAGTTGGTTGCTTCCCGTTGCTATGGCACTGGGTTGTGAAAAGCAGCCGAGTGCTGTCAGTTGAAATGCTGAGACATAAATGAGATTGATTGGCTACCAGTTAGCCTCGGTTTAAAGCTAAGCCTTAGGCTCTGACGTCACCAAGATAGGGAAAATTAAGCATGGCGGCCATGTTATTAACTGGTATCACACGCAAATAAGAAATTTTAAAAAGTTGTGCAAAAGATGTGTTAAGATCTGTTGCCTTTATGTATCCTCTTTCCACAGATATAAATCCACATTATGGTATTATTCAGGTCTAATAATAGGGCCATGTTAATTCAATATGTCCGTTTTAACTTCTGACCTGTGAGCCATTGCTGACCCAAATATCCAGAGGTCATGTACATATAATTTGATCAAATTTGTACAAGCAATGTGGTGACAAAATATTTTGCCATCTGCTGCAAGAATACTTCCTTGATGCAAGCAGTAAGATGTAGGTCCAAATTAGAAAGAAATAATCTTGTAACCCGACTTTGAATTTCAACCTCTAAAATGCGCCATCTTGCAAAAAAGTTCACGTTTTTACAAAGCTCTGTTTTTGTAACATGGGGTCTGTTTCCGGCAATTTGTACCTAGAATGCACCGCCAAAGCATACAGACCTATAATCCTATAGGGGTGGTTGGATAGTAACAACACTGTGTCCACCTGCCGGCGAAAAAGGAAGGGAACCCCAAAATTCCATAATTAGGTGAAGGGTCTTTTTAATTTTGATCAAAACTGTACAATTTGCCCTAGAATACTGAAAATATTTGTTTTTCACAATTTAAAGTATCAATAAGTATGAAACTATGCATACCCTTTGTCATTACAGGAAAGGGTTTATTTTATCAGTTTTCCTAACCCACCATTACTTCTGATAAAATGGACTGTTCTGTTATTCAAATTGGACCATTTGTGTCTCGAAAATTTAAGCCGACCCAGTCCAAATTTATACCCTACTGAAAGCTTGAACACTTGTTGGCCAAGTTACAGCGTGAATGGGTCATGGGTCTGTTTTAAATTAAAAAGCCAGAGCAGCATCTGGTTGGTGGGTGTTCCAAGCAGACATCTCTTGCATGTTCAGTGGGGTGTTGGGTAACAGGGAGCTTATAAAGTGACCATTAATGTGGACCCAATAAAGGCACCGACTGTTATATAAGTGATAAATCACTTATCACACCCCTTTCATGTGATCCGAAGCTGCGAGATGAATAAACACAGAGCTGGTCATTTTGCATGGTGACATGGGCACAAGGGCTCTGTAATTGGCAGTTCACTCAAGATGGCTACCATTCCCATGGAAACAAGAAGCAAGCATTCACCTTTGCTGGATGCTGAGCCAGTATTTTACCCAGTTTTGCAGCGTTGTACACAGAATGATGGAACAGCACAAAATACAATTTGAATACGAGACAATCATATTTAACTGCGATCGTGCTCACTTCCTGTGTTGCCGGGGCAACAGACTGATGCTTCCACCATGATCAGGGCAGATTTGTATTATATACCATAAAAACATCCATAAATAACACCTTTTCAATCAAAGAGAGCCAATTTCTAATCAATTTAGGCACCCTTTATGTTTCAAATATATGTTAAAATATTTTCCTAAGATTATTCTGTGTTCGTGTTGTTTATTTTATTGAGAAAGTACTTTATATCATGCTAAATATATGGATCAGCACCGATGCAAGTGGCTCCCTCTTTTGCTCAATAGGTGTTAGAGTAGGACCGCATTTAAAGATGAATACATCCTATTGATACAAAAGTCATGAAACCAGGATTAGGCAGGGTCAAAGGAAATAAAATTATGCCCTATTTTGTCATTGTTTATCTCTAATTCCAGTGATAAGCACATCAAAAACTGTTATTCAATGTTGTAACTACAGAGAAATACCTAACAACGACATGTTCGGGTAAATATACATGCATTTTGAGATGATTACACCTCAACACTCCCAAATAGCAGGGACTACGATGTACCCATGCTTCTTTGTTTACATAAGCAATACCCAGCTATGCAACTGAGAACGAGACTGCTGATTTGACCCGAAATCTCGCATCTCATTAAACCCAGGTCAGCATCTCGGCTGTATTCAAAGTTTGGTGGATTATTAAGCATACTTTTTCACCAGGCATGCATACGCTCAAGCTAGCTAAAACATCGCCATATTTTGTCCGTGTTTTGCTTTCGAGCCATGTTTCGTAACAAGAAAATAAAGTGCCTAACTTAAAGAAAATGGAAAATCAAGCCCAATGTTACACTATTAATAGAGTGATTTATTACTTTATTTAGACCCCACAAAACTAGAATTTATGTGTTCTCAATTCAGTTTGCAGCCACTTTGTATCAAAATTGAGCAAATGTTTCATTATAAAACGTCGATTCCGAGATATTAAAAGTGAGAGATTATTGTTGATACTTTATCCTGCCACATGAAACCTACTCGATCGATTGAATGAATTTTTGTTCAATAACACAAACAAACAAAAGATTCCACTTGGAATATGTAGTCACCAAAATGATGTGTTTTTCTTTTTAAAGCTCAGCCTCTGCGCAACAATTGATGAGTTGCATTTTGGGGGGGGGGGGACGGTAAACAGACCTCAATATGATTTCAATGCCAGAGCCACCTATGTCTTCCAATGTACCTTGTCAAAATGCACAGTCAACTGCAGAAATATTCTGTCTGCGCAGGATCCACTGTACTCGCATCAGCTTTGTCCGTCATGAGAAATTTACAGAACATCCAGGAATCTATCCTTTTATTTCTGCTACCCATACATATATTGGCGACAAGTTTGCTCACGTGATGATCCCGGTTAGTTTTATGTGCTACCACTTCAGGTTTCTCTCTTTGGCCCAAGCGCTAAAGAGCAATTTGATGGGAGTGATGGCTATGTGGACTTTTCTACAGTGTATAGGATAATATTTAAAGAATATGAAAACTGTACTAAATTTTCAGGATTGAATGCACAATGCATGCCTTATATACTGCCTTTATTATATATCGACAAGCTGGAACATTTGTTTATTGACAAATTGAAACATTTATGACATATGTCTTTTTGGGGTGCATAAATGCCCGTATTCCAAGGAGTACTGAAGTTTTCAAGCAGTCAGGTTAATGCCAGCGTTTGTAACATTTACCAGCAACAACAACAACGTCATCCCCATTGTTTTTAACGTTTGACGGTTCCATGTCACCCTCGTCGTTTTAAACGATTAGCGGCAATTTAAACTTTAGCGGTGACTGATGACTTCAAAAGTTAACGTTTAGCCACAATGTTAACGTTTAAAGGTGACAGCCTTACCTCCATACGTTAAACGTAACGCCAAGTGGGGATTTAATGCTTAGCGGCTGTACAGGCGCTCCCTTTTGGTTTCTACTTTTGGCCCCTTTTTATGTTAAACTTTTTGCACTTTTCTCCGTAAACTGTCTGCTGGACACTCTTCAATCTTAGTGGGACTATCCCTAGATTCCATCTCTACCAGAACTGTTGACTATGTGGGCTCTCTAATGCCGTCTTTTTTTTTTCTTTTTTTTTGAGGGGGGGTTGCTTTTCTTACTTTCTTTTTTTCTTTCTTTTTTTTGGGGGGGGTGTTGTTTGTTTTGTTTTGCTTTGTTTGTTTGTTTGTTTTGTATGTTTTTGTTTGTTTTAGCACGAATTTCCAAAATTAGTAAAGTTGGTATGGGTGTATCTGCATGATAGCGCGGCACAGTCAACAGTGTAGCAAATCTTATATATTTGTTAAAATCTCAGTATTAGTGGATCCTGGAGCCACGGTTACTGTACACGATTCCCACGAGTATGCGCAGAAGTGCCTATCTAGCGGCTGCTATAAATCCACAGCTCGAACCTCCAGAGCCGGCAGCAAGTGACATTAAATTTGAATGGCAGCGCAGAAAAGCAAGCAAAGCATCCGTATTTTTGCACACTATGGTATTGTTTACAACACGTTTTCGCCCAGATCTTTGAAGTTTGCGTATGTTTCCTGCCTAAATTCACTTCTATGTTACAAAAAAAAGTCAATTGTCTGCTTGAAAAAAAATTGCTCAATGAATCAACCGTATGTATACGGCATGCAGCCATGGCGTGCAGACGACGCAGCCCAGGTTAGGGTAGCCAGTTATCATTCCAATGCAGGAAAACTTTTTGTCGGACAAATTTTGATATATCAAAGGATACTTAATTAGCATCATATCTAGCTGACCTTCCGTGCTGACAAAGTGTAAATTTTATTATAACGAAGGTTGCATCTTAGCTCATCATCTGTCGCTTGACTGCCTTCCTTCGTGGGCTTTTACATGCCGTCATAGATGCAGGAAGCGGTCATTTTCTATCTTTCGATGTATGATATGATATTATGATATGGTATGATTTTATTTCAAGCAGGCTGGCAATGCTAGTCACGGTTTAGAGTCATCACAATTGGTGTATTTGTCACATTATCCCACATGTCTATTATTTGATATGGGGATTTGTTTGCGAATATTTCTTCTCAAGGTTCATTTTTACAGATTAACGCGATGCAAGGCCTAAGGAGTTTTAATGTCTTTGTCAGATTCCTGAAAGCTGTGAGACCCTGTGTATGATTAATGCAAATATCAAGAAACGTCTGTATCGATAGACACCCCTTTAAACTATTAGATGGATGGATAGATAGATAGATAGATGGACAGACAGATAGACAGATCGATAAATGGATGGATGGATAGATAGATAGATAGATAGATAGATAGATAGATAGATAGATAGATAGATAGATAGATAGATAGATAGATAGATGGATGGATCAATAATGAATGATAAAATGCTGAAACATAATGTGCTGAAGACAATATAAAACTTCACTCATAAATTTTAGGTAAATAAATAAATAAATAAATAAATAAATAAATAAATAAATAAATAAATAAATAAATAAATAAATAGATAAATTAAAACATTTAAAAACAATAAAAATGAAATCATAAAAATGAAAGAGAATAATAAAGGCCTACATGTAGTGCCAAAATAAACCAAATAAACAAACAAACAAAACCAGAAAAAAAAAACAAAACAAATAATGGTGTAACAAATTGATACCTGTCACTATGTGTCAGAAGATAATATTCGTTATCAGCAACTTAGCCTATATTATCGCTTTACCACAATAGGTCCTTGATTCAGTAACTACAGCAAAACTTGTTTTTGGTATACATTATAAGTTGTGAAAACTAAAGCTTCTGGCCCATGCATAACCAGAGCAAAACATATAAAGCGATATTCGAATGTGCTATGTCTGATTCCCATACACAATCATTCACTCTTCAATCGGTCAATAAGTAGATCTCGTCAGCCCGGAAACGAGGAAACTGCCCTTCCGCTCTACGAGAAGACGCAGGAGATGCAAGGAGCAGTTATAGGCCTCTGTCTTTACTTATCATGAAGCGAAGTATTAGAGAAAAGCATGACAGTAATTTCATTTGAGACGATATTTAGAGCGGTTTGACCATATTAGTGTATATCAAACCAAGGAGTCTGTACGGGTGTTGTCGGCTCTCCAAGAACAGAAATCTTTGTGGGTGCAAGTTAGTTTAACGCATGTTGGTCCTGTAGTGTATATGTCGTGTCTTAAATTGATGTGGAATCATGCACGTCTTTGTTAAAGCACTGTCCCGTTCTTGTTTACGATGCAAGCAAAATCGAAAAATCGCTGTCAGTAGGCAGTTACAAAATGTATATGATGTGATGCTGTGGCTGCTATACACGGAACGACACACCCAAAATTTGGTTACCAAGGATTGAATATAAGATGCTTAACAATCAATATAAAATTCATGGGATTCATCAAAATCATGTATCTCTGAACCTCACATTTCAAAACATAAATCAAACACAATGTCTTACTACCCACCTTGTTCGTAGGTAATTAAATCGCCCTGACTTTGCTTCGCTGAGGCTTGCTTTGTTCTATCATATTTGTTTGTTTGTTTTTACACGAAAGTACAAGGCTGCCCTCCCTGCATTCCATACTTTGAATATATTTTTTGAAAATAATGACTCCGTGATTGCTGAACCAATATGTTTAAACAAAAATGTCAAATATAGTAGCTAAAGAGCACAACAGAAGTTTCCTAATTATGTCTCAATTTACACCTATTAGCATGGTATAATGTCTGTCAGGAAACCTGAATAAAAGCGTCATTTTCTTCAAATTATGTCGGCAAATATGTGGATGAAGAGACATTCTCAAATGACCAAATTCCGCCGAAGTAATCATATGAATAGTGGGCATGTTTACAACAAAGCTGCTGGGAATGAATTTGGTATTAGCTTACGAAACGTAAAATACTCTAAAGGCATTATTGTTTGTTGTGGTCGCTGTCGTTCTTGTCGTCGTCGTCGGCGGTGGCGGCGGCAGCGGCGTTTTCACAATGCTGTAGCAAGATTACGGGTGACGTCTACATTGTGCTCAACAAACAAACAAACGTTCGAACAAATAAATGAGCAGGAAGAGAGAAAAACTTTTTTACATGACGTATGGATATAATCAGTGATTATATCAATAAATTTACAGAATAACTGCAGTTACTTGAGTCTTAACCATGTCTAGTCAGAACTTGGCACGAATCAAGGGATAATCCAAATTAAGCATGGTGAAGTTAGTGCAATATGTGGCTGTTTTGGGCAGTATTTACTATTTTCAGTTGAGAAGATTTTTTTTTCTTATAATAGGTCACCTTTGTACGTCGGGTATATCATGGAGGTGGTCATTTTGTGTAATGCATGTTTCTGCCTCAATTACAGAATTACCAACAGTGGGTATTCTGACACCCAGAGCACTTTCGTCCAGTTCAATCTCTGTTTACTGGAAATCAACACCGCAACACAGAATCAATCTGCTTCCAGTTTCTTCTTTTGTGATTCAGTACCGTTTGAAAGGGGCTGCAGCATGGATGAACCAAAGTGTTGACATTCGGGACACAGGGATTGGATCCGTTTTGAATTATACGGTTTTCGGTTTATTACCCAACGAGATATACTTGTTTAGAGTAACACTACAATCCATGTACAATGGAGTCCAGTATGATGGGAAACCAAGTCAAGTTTCATCAGAGACAAAAACTCCCTGTGGAGGTGAGGTTATGAGGCCAACGTTCAATGCTATAAATCAGCATAATAGCCATAAGCGTAGATTGATTATATATATATATATATATATATATATATATATATATATATATATATATATATATATATATATATATATATATATATATATATATATATATATATATATATATATATATATATATATATAAAAAAACATACACCTGCTAATAGGATTGTCTTCCATGCTTAACATTTATTCTACATGCTCTTCAGCATCCGCGAGTTTTTCTTGTAAACATAAACTACATCAGGTTCCGTTGTCTTTCATTCATTCTTTCTTTCTTTTTATATGTCTGTTGTAAGAATTTTAAAGAAAATTGTGATCATCCAAAAAAGCAAATATTATTCTGCATTATCAGAGGTAAGAAGAGAGAGAGAGAGAGAGAGGGAGAGGGAGAGGAAGACAGAGAGGGAGACAGAGACAGAGTAAAAGAGGCAGAGAGAGATGCAGAGACTTTATTGTTTGCAGGCAAATTACAACTGCCAGGAGCGTAGGCCACTTAAGTCCAATAGCTATTTTCGTAAGAAGTTTGGACAATTTGAGTTGGCTGTATGTAAACTCTATTAAAGGATGAAGTATAAAGGAGGAGAGACAGTTTTCATTACGTTTTCTGGTTTTAACCCCTCCCGGCACAAAAGCCGTCACTTACACGTGACGTATTGTGTAGAAAGACACCAACACATTGATATCTATTATCGTTGAGTCACCGTACATACAACTCACCCCCCCACCCCCACCCCCCACCCCCAAACAGCAGTGTTGGAAAAGGTTAACTTGTATGTTTTGTGTGGTTATACTTTCAGGTACTGCAATTCTCTGGATGATATTTTTTACTTTTCTTTCCTGTTGACGGGGGTGGAGGTGGGGGGGGGGGAGCAAACCCCCCCCCCCCCCAAAAAAAAACACTGTCAATAGTAAGAGTTAATTCCAAATCTGCTATATATATGGATTTTTCTTAGCTCTATCTTTCATAAAGAATAAGAACAAAATGGCTGTAGAATAATTTCAGGTTGAAACCTGGATCACAGGAAATTAAACATGTAAAATTAAAATGAGCAAACAAACCTTCTAATATTTGCCACTGTTTTCCACCTGCGTTTAAACATGTTATATATGAGATGGATCTAAATCTATGTTGTCTCCAGATCTGGTCAATGAATGCAATGTATACCAAAGATTGGTGACTTTGCTACATGCAGAATTGATGTCCTCAGTGTCCATATGACTTCAGTGGACAGAGGGGAATCTTAAGTATACCACTGTTCAACTTACTTTGACATTAAAATCGCATGACCACTGAAAAGATATTTAAAGTGTACAACAATCTACTATCAACCAGTCATACACCTTGTGTAACTCAATGCTTATAGACTCCTATAAACCAGACTCAGTCATACGGAGAGAAAAAAATACACGAATAATTGTAAGGATACTGGGGTCAGCATGAAAAACATTTAGTCAAACATATATGCTGCATGACGTTCTGGGGAATTATAAACGATCCAGTGCCGAGTCCAGATGGGACACTGGCTGTTATTCGTAATGGTGTAGAATAATTTATCCCTTAAATACACTCTAGTGTCGCAGTCTCCCTTGAGGGTTATTTCCCAAAGCCTTACAAAATTTTGTGAAATTGATACCAAGAAATAATAATAAAAAAAAAAACAAAAAAAACACGGGTAGTTTGCTTATAGAAACATTGTTAAATTTGGATATTGCAAGATGGAAGAAATGTTGTAAAGTGGTCGCTATATGTATTATCGTCTACTTTCTAATGTAAAGCTGCAGGTTTAATGATTTGAAATTTAAACTTATCGGGAAAACTTAAGTGGTCCGAGGATTGTCAATAACGTGTGTGTGTGGGAGGGGGTGTTGATGGTATTGAGAATGTTTGCCTTTGAAGAGCTCTGCGCATGTGTTGTCATATTTGGGTTTGCTGTGGCTTCAAATTATGTACGTTTTTTGTATCACTGGAATCAACCTGAGGGAAGATATAGCATATACCTTACCTACGTGGTACCTCAGGCGATTTTTTGTGTTTTCTACATACCGTATAGCCATTGATATTCCGAACATTAAATTGCCCAACCTCACCCTAAAACAAAATTTGCCAAGTTTGACTTTCCCGAATAGCTTTTGAATCGCTATTAAATATCTATGCACATGAAATACTGTTCAAATCACGTTTGTTCAAGTGAATATCAGTCGTGAAAATGTATTGCCATGGAGCACTTATTTGTGGATACACAGGAACTTTTATTACCTGCTGCTGAAGAAAAGTGCTAATTTCACAATAGCAATCACAAGATAACAAGATTTAAGAGTGACAAATAGCGCCATGTAAAAATGTAGCTTTATACAATATTTGACAGACAGTTTGAAAAATCGTCGTCGGTGAAATGTGGAAATCATTGCTTATCAAAATATGAGTGAATGCAATTTAAGGATTTCTTATTCGATGATTCTCTAAAAAAAAAAAAAAAGAATAACCTCAGCATATTAGTGAGATTATGCATAGAATTTTGTGAGAGAGCTTACTTCTGTCGCTTACACTGTGTGCATTTTGTATCGTTGTGTATAGCTCCAGCCACACCATTGATACAAAGATCCTGGATGGATTGTGACGATAAAGGTCGTACGGTGCGGATTATTGTCAGTTGGGAGGTACTGTCACACGTTTATCTACCTCAGAGCGCAAAATTTAAAGTTTCTGTTTACTTCCGTTAATTCTTGTTTATTTTTTTTTACTTGGTCATTCGTTTACGCTCAGAATATGTGTCCTAAATGATGTGTGATATACGCCTTCAATCCCTTTCTACATATCAAATACACGAGATAAAATTGCACGCCGGCAAGTTGATGAACATAAGTTAACAATGCCAGTCATTTCTATATCTAGTTTTTGACATCAAACGTTGTAAACAATCAATATATCTAATTGCAGCATATAATGATATAGGTATGTCAATAATGCAATTTTCCCATAACAAATGAACGAATAGTGAACAGAATGTTTTATGTTTATAGAAACGTTACACTGATTGCCAAATTATTTTGGCATCAACGTAACATAGCATGAACTGTTTTTTTTCTGTCATTTTGAAACTTACGAAATTCCTCTGGAGTTGTACTTTCCTTTTCATAGCAACCAGAGAAAGGTTGTACTGCGTAGGTCATAATGATGTGAAGGATAGCTGTGTAACATGTGATCGGTATTCATGAATATGTTCCATGTAGCTTTTATCTGACTTTTAAACCACAAATTACCCCCTTTTGCATTTGCAGTACCAGAAATATTTTTTCAGGAAATTGTGTATCCCAGGATCAATGCCATCATGCAGGTTCTATATGAGTAAAGTGCAGACTTTTTTATTATGCCTTGCACTATGAGCAATTTCATCCCCAATGCAATGTCAGAAGCTGTAGTACAATAGCTGTTCCCAGCTTATACCCGTCTGAAGAATTAAAAGAAGTGCACTCTGACCAGTAAAAAAAATTACATTATGCTCTGGCTACCTTTGGAATTGTCGTTAAAAAACCAACCTTTATCATTATTAGTGGAGCATGATACCAGAAGGAAGGAAAATGTACAGTGGTCATCTTGGTTTTGGAGGGTCAAAATGGCTGCCAATTGTCACAATTACCACAAAAACGCATTTTTGGCTCTCATATTGGCCAGTTGCAACTATTCACACATTCATTTCTTTAAGAAAGCTAATAACTTATGTACTATTTTCTTTCCCGTGCTAATTTGCATAATTTATGCTAATTAGAGGACTGTGAGCATCATTAATGACATTCTATTACCCATGCAATACCAGAGCTGAGTCCCCCACCTCCAAACGGCGAAGAAATTGTTGTTTACATGTTTCTAGCTGATACTTGTCTAAAGTGGTGCACTGTGCCTGAGGAAAAGAAAATATTTGGCGGCTACTTGATTTTTGTCAAATGGCCGCCAATTGTCAAAATAACCCCCAAAATGGATTCCTGACCATCAAATTAGTTGAGTTGCAACTGCTTACAGGTTTTTGTTCTGTTTTCTCGTTAACAAGTAATGCATTTCTTACAGTTGCTTAAAGGCGTAATATATGCTAATTAGATGAGTCTGATTATAGACACAAAGTGTCTCTTTGTTTTCCTTCCTTTTTTTCATTTTGCCCGAAAGAGCAGCTGTGGTGCCTAGCGTGACCTTTGCACTATAAAACGTGGTGTACACTCTCTTAGCAAGTCCACAAGGGAGCCCGACTGCACAACCATCACTCTTTACGCAAGCATTATTCTGCTAATGTCCCTGATTTATGGCCCTAGCAAGAAACTAACGATGTCTTTTCTGCAGTACGTTGCCCTGATTTAAACTCCCCTGCAATTCGTTGGTGTTCGATTGAGAAATTACACATGTCCTGGAAATGCACAGACAGCCATCGTTCATAATTTGTATGGTTCATTGCAAAGAACAACAGGATTAGCTTTGTCAAGGTATCGGAGTGCATAGAAAAGCGTGCGTCCAGAACAGAACGTATAAAGTACGCAAAGCTCAAAATCAAGGGCAGTGGCCCAGTACCTGAAATGTGATACACTTCTCTCTCTCTCTCTCTCTCTCTCTCTCTCTCTCTCTCTCTCTCTCTCTCTCTCTCTCTCTCTCTCTCTCTCTCTCTCTCTCTCTCTCTCTCTCTCTCTCTCTCTCTCTCTCTCTCTCTCTCTCTCTCTCTCTCTCTCTCTCTCACTGTGTGCCATCACTTAGAGCTAAGACAACCATGACTCTCATCTGGCAGGTTGTAATTGTAGTATTCATATGCTTGATATCGCAGCATTTCCAGGGCAGATGCCGTTATTTGAAGTGCTTGTCTTGTTCGGGAAGCGTGAAGCATGCGACAGTCAGCTTTCTCAGTGGATGTAATTCTGGCCTGAAGTGATGCTTTAATCCATCCACTGCCATGCAACTAGTTATAACGAATTTTAAGTGCTGGCATCTCAATATAAATGTTCACCAAATATGACGACAATCTGGTAGCCACCAAATTGCTCTGGCCACCTCAATTAAATGTGTTTGATGATGGGAAAGTGGCTAATCAAATTTTATGATGGGTATCTGCCCTGGATTGAGATGTGACACTGCTTTGCTTATAACTAAAATCGAATGCCTCATCATGCTTACTGTGTGAGCACTATCTGGAAATAATGCACGTTTTGGTGATGGTTATACAGGGATTTCACCATTCTGCAAAGAGGCATTGTATACAGGCAATGAAATGTTATCAATACTTTCCTGATTTGAATCATTCAAACGTTCTCTACAACTCTGTAACCATTTTTATATTTTATGTTCGGAACGAGCGGGACTCGAACCTGCAACCTTTGGCACCAGTCCCCAAGCTGAAATGAGAAACGCACATATCCACTCGACCAAATCCCCATTCCTGAAAAAGAATGGTTCAATGGAGGTAGTTATGTGCGACTGCCATATAAACACGGTAATGCAGTATATTTACTGAGTCGGGATTTATTTCCAGAATCGGGGACTTAAATCCACCAGCATTAAGGAAATGCCGAAAATATTTATTTTATGTTCGGAACGAGCGGGACTCGAACCTGCAACCTTTGACACCAGTCGCCTAGCTAAAATGAGAAACGCACATATCTACTCGACCAAATCCCCATTCCTAAAAAAGAATGGTTCAATAAATTATTCCTACACCTGTGCCTCAGTACCCAATCTGTTACGAGGTGTGACAGTGCAAGGAGAAATTTGTGACCCTTTAATATAAGACTCCGGCTCAGACTCAACACTCCTTTATTTGACCATACAATAATTATGAAACACATTATCATTAAATATAGGTTCATCGGTCGGGAGACTCCAAGAAAGGGCACAGACAGCCAGTACCATGAGAGCCACCAAAACATTAAATGATATAAATTCCATGTACTAACTATGAGGAAAAAGGGAAATTAGAATTACACAGAAAGTGCTGTAAAGAGGACCATTTCTTTCAACCTCACACTTATATATATTGACTGTAATTTACATCAAGCAACATTAATACAATTGTATCTTATCTTATTTTATTTGGAGGCTGTCCATAAGAGGTACATGATTACAGAGCATATGCAGTAGTTAGGAATAGAACAAGCAACCTAGCATTTATCCTGGAGATATATGTTTTCGCATATACAGCAAAAACATTTTACTATGAGTGTGAACTTTATCAATATCAATTTTATGATTAGGGGTAGCACTGTATTGATAATGCCGTGCAACCAACAGGAGGAACCTGAGTTTAAAAACCTGGGCGAACTAACAACAGATTTAACTTTTGGCTGCCCAGGTATGGTAGTTTGACCACGATCTGTACCTTCATTGCCAAATGGGGGTGCTGCAACAAAGGAAAAAAACAGTACAGTGAAAGGAATCCCTTGACGTTGCTTAGATGGGATTGTGGTCAATATTGTCAACAGCAAGAGTTGTGAAAATATTGCCATAAAATGTTGACGGGCAAACCGCTTGATCAACGTCAAAAAGTTGACAAACACTTTCCCCAAATTTTGAAGAGTGGCAGAGAATTCAATCATGGAGATAGTGAGACCAAGTTTAGAAAACAAATAAAATATCTATCAGCTCTCTCTTATGCTAGAACATTTCAATATCATTTTCACTAGTAAGAGGGTCGGTTTTGATTTCATTGGCTTGCAAATGATCCATTGAAAGATTTGCAATCCTCAAATATGTTTCTGCACATAATTTAGGCTGCTTGCACAAGACACATGTTATTACCATCGTAGTCACGCTCACATGCTTTGAACAAGCAGGCACCAATGTCTACCTTGAAGCAAGCATGATTTCTCAGCCTTTCTTATGTGCCCTGAAATGTGGCAACTCTGCCAGCCGTGGCTTTTTCTGCCTGGTGCTGTGGTCTCTGTTGTCAACCATGATACCAACGCTTCTGGCTTCCAGGCATACATATATGTTAGGTCTGATAACTTGAAAACCAGGGCAATGCTTTCCTATAACATGTGTTTCATTTATGTGTGTTGCCAACTCTGTCAATCCAACAGTGCCTGAAATTCCATTATTTTATGGGCTGTGGTGAGACATGTTCTACCTGTGGCTTGATTATAAAGTGCAGTTACATATTTCTAATAGTAACCTTGCTACTAAATACGTGTCTCTAGCTAATCCTGCACGAGTTCTAACTCACCTATCTAATTCTAATGTTGATATTACATGAAGTTCGTCATATCTACTGGCTAAATCACCACGGACAAGACACAAGGAATAATTGGTCTTATCGTAAGTAAACGCTGTGATCTTGTGCCTTTGCTCGCATCAGGGCAGTTGTTTTGCAAAATCCTAAGCCTGGGAACACATTCTTTTGGCCCTGTGCAGCTGCATGGTGTTAAACCTAAGGGCATGTGGTTGATACACTGCTGCATTTGTAAGGAGGGCAGCCTCAACACCTTGACCATCAAACTACCTATCCAATATGCCACATGCATATTAATATCCTGCCACAGAGCATAAGTTTGACGCCTGGTGATCAGGGAGGGGGAGGGGGTATGTGCAGGTCACATCACTGTCATCTAGTACCTTCTCAGCCATATATGAGAAAAAATTCCATCTGCCTTTAATAAGTATTTCTTAATTCCAAAATATTAATAATATCCCACTGTGTCCAGACAGGTTTCAAGCTGTGGCTCGTCTTGTCTTGCCAAGCGAAACTAGGCAATCAGGTATGCAATTGTGGCGGAAAATTATTTTTTTTATTGAATGGGTACTACAAATTAGAAAGATGTTGTTTATGGTGGACAGACGTGAAATCTGAAAGTCAAAGTGTTAAATTTCATTAATTTTGTTTCTAAGTAAAATATGTTTAAACCAATGATTTGTGACAAGCCATATGTAGTAATAATTGTTATGAATGTGGGTATGCCTTTTTGTTTTGATCTTAGAGGTCACTGTGCTCACTGATGTGTGTACCAGGTCACAGAGTTAGCCTGCTTTGTTGGGGTGACGCTCAGACAGCATGTAAACAGTGTCGACCTACATTCAAATGACTCATTTCATTGTACTGTCTGTACACATTTGACGTGATCTAGAAAGATAAGCGAAAGATATGGTGTGTGACTAATTGGAAAACTCTGCACACCTTTTAGTACCACATTGGACCCAAACTGTACCTCTGTGGGATTTGTACCAGATCATTTGGCAGCTGTCATAGCACTTGCAACTGTGGGACAGTACCTGTGGATGATCTCACCAGGGATTAGGATTTACCTTAGACTGTTTAACTATTGAAATACCAGTGGGGATAAGTTTAACTACTTTGTACTGATGTTAATTGTTAATATATTGTTACAGTTAAAGTTGTCTTTGTTGTCAGCCTTTGTTGTGTCCTGCTAATATTCAGTATGTGGGCAGAGTAACAAATTTTGGGGCCTCGTCCAGGTTCAATTCAAGACAAACGGGACCAAATTCAATACAAAACATTGAAAGCTTTGAAATAAGCACATAACGGTTGAATCATCTGGAAAATCCCGGAAGTTTCTAAATACTGAAACTTACAGTTTGAACTCAACAAAGAATATTTGGTATTTATAAACATAGTAATTGGTCAATGAACAGACAAGAAGCCAACATTTCAATAGGTCCAAGTGTGTTTCTGGCAAATGAGGACATAACAGTCAAAGAATTTGATAAATTGGACCTGGAAACTGTGGCCAAATACTTAAATTTAGATGTACCATCAGGCATCAGGAAAATACTTTTGAAACAAAAGATAATTTTCCATTTGGCTAAAAAGGGTTTCCTTGAGGATGAGAGATCAGAGGATAAAAGTTAGGCAATACAGATGAAATTAGCTAAATTAAAACGTGAGAGTGAAACAGAAGCAGCACAGACAGCAAGAGAGGAGCCACAGGCTGTAAGAGAGGAAGCACACGAAGGAAGAGAACATGAGTCAAAATTAACAAGAGAGGCATGAGAACACGAGTTACAGCTCAGAGAGTTTGAACGTAGGCATTCTAGATCAGATAATCCACCACAGTCAGGAAATTGTTATGTAGCCAAGAATGCATGTTTAGTGCAAATATTAGAAGGAAAAAAGGGGCAAAATTCTTTCTGTCTTTCAAGAAAATAGCTGAAACTATAGAATGGACGCATAGAAGGGTGTGGCCTTTTTTTACTATGTGTGTTTCTTGGAAAAGCAGAAGAGTTTATTCATTACCTTTCCATAAAACAAAGTTCTTAGTATGATGTGTTAAAAGAAGATGATGTGAAAGCATATGAGTTAATACCTGAGGCGTACAGACAAAAATTCAGGGACAGCCCAAAGGACCCAGGTGAAACGTATGTGCAATTTGCCAGAAAGAAAGAGAATCTGTTTGACAGATGGTGTGCCTCCAGGAAATTAGAAAATGACTCTGACAAATTCTATTAATTTGGTAGCAGATTTTTTAGGTTGCATTGCAAAAGAAATTAAGACCTACCGGATGAACTTAAGGCAGATAAATTACATCAAGCTGCAGTTTCAGCTGATGAACATGAGTTGACACATGAAAGCTTCTTTGGAAAACCCAAACAGGGTCAGTTCAGATCTAAATTTGAAAAGAAACCAGGGGGATCGGGAACCTCCCCCCCCCCCAAACTCAGAAGAACAAAAGCCCAATAATTCTCTTCAATCTGATAAACCTGCTAATCAGAAAACAGGGAAGAAATTCTTTAGTGGACGCACATGCAGTTCCTGTCATAAAAGGGGTCACGTCAAATCTGGGTGTTTTTTGGTCCAGAGAAGGACAAATAACACTAAGAAACCACTTGGTTTAACCGGTATTAAGGGGCGCCCACCTTTAAATATATCTGATGGACATTCTGATAATCTCCATGCTAAATTTGAGAACCCACATGTTGGGGAAACTGAGTCCAAATTCGATGGCTATGAAAGCTTCAAATCGGAGGGACTGGTGTCACTGAAAGAAAATGCTGTTGACCAGAAGGCAGTTATCATCCTGAGGGACACTGGTGCTGCCCAGTCTTTACTGTTGGAAGATGTTCGTCCTTTGTCAAATGAAATTTATCAAAAACCCAGTGTATTGCCTCAGGGTGTTGAGGGAAATTACATAAGAGTCCTGGTTTACAAAGTTTACCTGAAGTCTGATTTCAATATTGGATTAGCGATTGTTGGTATTGTACCTAGTCTCCAGATAGAAGGTATGACCTTCCTTCAAGGGAATGATATAGCAGGGGATAATGTGATAGGTAAACCGGTATCATATTTAAAGGATGTGTCAGTCATGAGAGAAGACACAAAGCATCTTGTGCAGAAATTTCCGGGCACTTTCCAGCCTCTGTTGTGACAATGTCAATGTCTCTTGGAGCTTCTAGTCAAGAAGCCAGTGACAAGGATGATGAATGTCTAGTGCTGGCAGTGACATACTTTGCTGGTAATCTGGAGGACCAAGTAAGGCATGAAGGTAACTTGAGTTCAGAGGTAAGCCATGATGGTAAACTCTCTGACCAGATAAACCAAAATGATCATCTGAGTCAAATGCCTCCTTTGAATCGAGATAGGCTGGTTAGGTAGCAAAAAGCTGACCCTCAGTTAAGAAAATTGGCAAATACGTCTGTAACTGAAGAAGAAAAGATCTGGTCCATTATAAATTGAGTCAGGAGTGTTAATGAGGAAATGGAGACCTCCAAAGCTTCCACTGATGAAGAATGAAGAGCAATTCATCAAATAGTCGTTCCTCCATCATATAGGGCAGAAGTTTTAAAGAGAGCTCAGGATTTGCCTATGGCAGGCCACTTGGGTATTAGGAAGACTCAAGATAGAATATTACAACACTTCTTTTTGCCCTGCAAACAGGTCGACGGTTACTGACAATGTCACGCATGGCAAGAGAACTAGGATGCCAATGGAAAACTCATCGAGATTAAAAGCAAAGAAAAGTGCAGTGGTTGGTAGATCCTTGGACAGCTTGGGGAGCTAGGTAACCTGGTGCTGCTTGGAATAAACACCATTACGGTTGCAGTTCATGGAGTTTAACTCGAGTATAATATCCACATTATCTAAAACACAAAGGGTAGACATCTAAGGGAGTAGGTAGCACTTGAAACCATGCTGTGATGATAGCGATGTGAACAATGATGAGTGCATATATCTATATTTATGATCGAGTATAATCCTCTTTCTTCCCAACCGCCTGTTAAGCCCTGGGTGAAAAACGTAAATGTACGCTTCAATATCATAGTTCGGCTGTGTATATTTGAACACAGCCAAACTATGACATTGAAGCGTAGCAGCAATTGGATAATTACTGTGCTTTTTTGATTTGTTGCAGGAGTTGGGCCCGAAAAGCCATGGGTGTAACAGTTACAGTAGAATTGAAGTTTTGTACTTTCCTACTGAATCACCACAGAGCGCTACTGTTGTCCGGACAAAGCCACAACACAAAGTGGTGAATTTGGAAGTCAAGAGCCCACATAATTCTGGTTATGACGTTATTGTGCGCGTTTTTAATGATAAAAATATGTCTGCCGATAGCCTTGTGGTTTCTGCTGGGACATCCAGAAACTCAAAGTGCAAGACAGGTGCAGTCTACGTATTCTTTGAGTATAGGACTCATACACGCAATTTTATTTTTGAGATACAATAACCATGCATAATGTAACAAATGAAATAAAATATAATTTGAAAGTCACATATTCATACCTTCCAAGGCATGGGGTATATTGAATTAAACTTGATTTTATTCTTATCGCAATGTATTTTAGGTGGACACAGATTTTTGCCAAAAGTATAAAACTGAGACTGTATAATTTTACAAATACGTTAAGGAGGGCCTTTAAGGAGGGCATTGTAGGGCCTTTAGGAGGCCCTATAATTTTTTTAAATATTTGTCACTAAAAAGTATTTGCCATTTGTATTTATACTGGTTTTTTAAATATGGGCTGAATGAGCAACCATCATTAACAAACTCTTTGTTTACCTGTTATGGTTAAAACCAACGGGTAAAATGACTCATGGTGTTATTTGTAACTGTTCGTCATCTGTGACCCCGCACAACTTCCCATGCCATTTGTCGGTGACTAAATTCTAAAAGTGTTTTATCAACACATTTATATTACAGATATTTGACATATGAACACTATGAATGGAGAAAGCACCGTGCGCGTACATCTTTAAACAAATAATAAAAAAGGACTGTAGTATATGTGTAAGTAACATGTTAAATTATTTGACACAAAGTGTGCTCAATATGTATATCACTCATTAGCATACCCAAATATCTATTTATAGTCGATTCCGTGTGGAGGGGAACTGAAAGACCAAGCCTTAGCAACAATACTGGGCCAATAATCGGCAGTTTTATTGCGGGGATGGCTGTTGTTTTAATGGTGTTTCTGGTCATCTTTCTGGTGAAGAGAAGGCGAAGTGGGCGGCGAAGTGGGCTCAATTATTCCGACAAACGACACTCAGTCAGGTAAGAAACCTATGTTCAACCGCACACACTCGGTATCCAAACTTTTTTTTTTTGGGGGGGGGGGCACAAGTCGCATAAAATGACACCTTGTGTTGATATATGTGTGTTCAAATTAAAGGTCATTCAATAATTGTTGGACAATGAATGTTCATAGTCCTTTTTAAGTACTCTTTGCACATCCTGTCGCATATCACCATGAAGTGATCGTATACACTCAAAATCCTATTGCTACAAAAATGAGTATTGTACACATTTGAATATTATACCTGTTACAACCTTAGCCTTTCTTTAGTAACATACCTTTCAGGCTGCTGCACTTCTTCGTAATATCAGCCATGATGACAGGGTCAAAAGCAAATGAGAAGGTAGAAGCGACATTTCACATGTTGCGAAATGAAACCTTCATTGTACTGTCTTTCAAGCCCCAAATACAGTATCCATTAATCCTCTGCTGTACGTTGAAATCCGTGAGGAACTGTAACCAGCATGTTTTGCTTTGCAACAATTAAATTCCTTTTACGCAGTTGTTGGTCAGGACACCAATTGCTTTATTACAATATAAGTGAACGGGATTGCAGTGGTCATTCACATTCATCGCCTCTCCCAAACAAAAGGCCAAATTTTGTTCAAATGTAATGGAAATGCATCTTTGGGTAAGCATCCGGATTTTTTCTTAAATGGTAACACTTCATGAAATAATTGGATTTTTCTTTTTTTCTCATTTTTTGGCAAAATTTCTTTAAAGGTATCTCCGAAATGCTTGGTCAATTCCTTTGAAATAACACAGAAACACGTTGCGGTGTGACCAAATTTGAATTTGTTAAACGTTTGGCGCTGCAGTTCTCTAAATTTTACATTTTTGATGTTGTTTTCCTATTTTGAACTTCTCCAAACTGTCACGCAGCCTGTGCTCAAGCACAAATGACAATATGCCTTGTGGAAAGATTTAACAAATTTAAATACCAAGTACTGATGCTTTAATCTATCATTTTTAACTGTTTTCCAGTTTGGGAATTTGCCCCTTAATGTACACATTACTATTGATTAGACGGCAAGTCAACGGTCATTCACATTTTGACTTGTCGTCCAAAACCGTCAGGCAGACTTGATTGAACCTTGGTGAGGATATAATTTGGGTGGAGCTCCACCAAGTACATTCAGACGGACTTGCCTATATGGTGTTGTTGTGATTTGCTGTCATTCTCACCAAAATCAAAGAAACCGTTCTAAGAAATTGCAAGGTCAAAATGAGTTGAATATCAGGCAGACAGGCTGCTTACACGGCCCTCTTCTTTGTGTAGCTCTAATGATATCACATGATACTGTATGATTATGTATATACAGAACTACAAAACATATCACTACTGTTTTTTACGGACACGGCCGGAAATAAGTGTTATCAACAAATCCCGCATCAAATTTCACTCAGGTGCACTTTTTACTAAACGGACTTGTCCCCTTTTGCCGTGAAATTAAGAATCGTATCCACGCATATTCACATGGCCTTAGACAAGATGAGAGGTAAAACACAATACGCGCATAGTGATATCCCCGGGATTCGTTAATATATCCGGTACCCCTAAGCACAACTGGGTGCCGGGTCGCAATATGTGTGTACAAAATAGCTGGCAAGAGTCCTTTTTTAAACAAAGCCAGTTAAAATTTAAAAATATCACTGAAGCGGTGTGAAAATAGCATTGAAACTCATTATCATATTATTGAGGCAAATTTGCAAGTGTAATTTATGTATTTTCTGAGTGTTCAACTTTCAGATTTGTTGTTCTAGTTTATAGATGCTATTTTTTACTATAAATTGGTCAAAAAAATTTGAAAATCAATCAATTAAAATAACACAAGGTGGGTCAATTCTATTTCGGCTCAGGTCTTTGGGGGGTAACAGCGGCTCAAATGGCATGGAGACATACGCTTATGACAGTGTTTTGTCTCCTGAATATATAACGCACACTTAACATTATTTTTAATTTTTCAAAATTGTTTTACTAATAGTTACCTTTTAATTCAGTTAATTTTTTGACAATAACCTGATAACGATCGGGCTTTGGGCGTGGGAGTTTTACACTTATTAATGAGATGTAACTTGAAATGTAGCGTTATACACCTTTGTAAGTCAATGTTATTATTGCATTCCAGAAACTTGATCTTGTTCTAAAAGCTGCTGGACAGTATCTCAAACTTAGAATCACTCGAATTAAATACATCCTTCAGTACTTTTTACTGTTATATCAGGCAATGTACAATGCGAAACAATATGATTTTTTTCTAAGATGACATTATATCATGTGTTAACACACACAAACGCACGCCTGGGAACTCGCACTCACACACAAAACCTTTATTTATATTAGGAATAATCTCTCAAAATCCAATGTGTTGACATGATGTTTTTGTTCTTAGCTTGTCTGGGAAAAAACATGGACCAGCACTCCAAAACAGCAACTCAAAAGCACAGACAGGGATGGATACATATGAAGAAACTAATCTTTCATCTACGAATATTGACAAGAGGCTTGGTGTGGACACCGGGGAACATACGTACGACAAGCTCGACGCAGAAGCTCTATCCGTTTCAACATATCAAAATGTCAGAACCGAAAGGCCAAGAGCCCCCATGTATGAAAGCCTGTCTACATAAAAAGAAATTTTCTTTTTCCAATTTTACACTTCTGGTATATTCACATAAACCTGTTGTGATACTACGTATACCATACAAACATAATTTCAAAACCGCAGATGGTGTCTAAGCTTACATACAGACTGTTTTAAACGGAGCTATTCTACTCGTTGCTGAACTTCCCTGTATACATCAAACATATATGAATATTTTTAATAAAGATGGCATATTAAGCAAACTTGCCTTCGTACTGTCACACTTTAACTTCAGGTTTTGGATCAAGAAGGCAAAAATGGTTAACCTGAAATGTCGTATATGTTCCCTGTACACATAGTGAGGGCATGGATGTCTGCATATGTTTCTCGTCAAACAAGTCTTTCTTGTTGCCACTTTACCTTTCACGATGATATTTCCTAATAATCGTGTGTGCTTTGATTCAGATATGTAGTAATACCCATTTTACCCAAACACCACAAATAATAAAGCTCATTGAATTACTTTTGTAGGTAGGGTTAAAACCTAGTGGCATAAAATATATCATGGTTCGTGTGGGTGTTCAAAGGGGACAGCTGAAAGCGCTTAGCAATTTAGCAGTGAAATTTGTGCATTATCCAACTGCAAGGCAAAGAAAGTAAGGAAATTCATCTGGAAATTTGTTTATAACTGTTTATATCTTAAACTCATAGACATTTGTTGGGGGGTTTTTTTTGGGGGGGGAGGGGAGTGGGGTCGGTTTGAAACTTAGTTGTACACATGGGGCAAGAGGAGTTTATTTAATGAACCAATAACATACACATATTGTATTATTACATTTTGCAATCAAAAACAATGACAAAAAATTAAGAAATGCTATGTCTGTCGTTCTTCTAGTAAAGGGCATAAAGTGTTGCCGCTGTTGTGACTACGCAGTCATTTAGCCGTTTATGAATGCGGCGAGACCTACAAAACTAGATGGATAGAAACTTCGTAAACGTATGTGCTTTTCTTGCAATTTTGCTCACAGATAACCTGGTCTCTTTTTATCTGACCTTCAGAATTAAGATGCCAGTGTAACTAATTAATTCCTTCACCTTGAATTTAATCTATAATCAATCATAATGAACGCCAACACAGGCCAAAGCCGCAATTTCTATACAATGTGTTGTACTACTACCAGGCCAACAGGTCTTATCAGCAAATGCCTCTCCCAAAACGCACCAAACTACTGCAAATTGCACTTTATTTCAGACAAAATAGGTTAATAGATATGATCGATTGTCATTCATGGTCACTTTATTCAAACAAAGGGTAGTACGTGGCATATTAATAGTTGTATCAACGTCTTTTCTGCCTTCCTAGTCAGGGTTACGGCAATGACTCGCTCAGGACTTGAATGTGAGCGTGAAAGCGTCCCCTTCATTCATTTAGAACAACTGGGTGACCGACAGGTGATGCTATGTTTCGAAATTTGTGTTGACACACACACACACACACACACACACACACACACACACACACACACACACATATATATATATATATATATATATATATATATATATATATATATATATATATATATATATGTGTGTGTGTGTGTGTGTGTATCCTTGATCATAATGTACAGTGAAAACTCGTTATGATGAGACCATCTGTTTCTTAAGAAATGTGTCAGATAACTGAATATGTCAGATAAGTGAGTGAAATAATAAAGACAATAAACTTTTCCCCTTGAAAATTTGTGTCATTATGCTGAATATGTCGGATATTTGAGTGTCATTATAATGAGGTGTAACTGTATATATGTGTGTGTTTATATATGTATATACATTATGCATAAATATTAACTTTTATTTTCATTCCAATTTTGCAACATATTTTTACATGCACTCACCAAGCCTAGGTCTGAAACAAATATATAAATGATCCCTGGACTCCTTTGGTTTCTCAGCAGCGATGGGCGGTTAAAGAAGGCGAGGGGCGGCAATGGGTGGCGTTGAAGGGTCTCTGCTCATTCCTGCCAAGGTTTAAAATTTCAGTGGCGATTACCGCCGAACACCGCCCACCGCCGCCAAGCACTCCCCCCCCCCTCCACCATCCCCGCCGTCCATCGCCGCAACATGTGCCATACGACGCATAATGGTGTTCCCACTGAATCTCCATTGACTCATATAGTAATCATGTTGGAGACAACTGTTTAAAGGCAGATGAGCTGCACAGCCGTAGAAGATCAAAGGCCTACTCGGCTAAGGGGTTTCAGATTCAGCTTTATCTATTCCATGGTATGTGCATGATACAATTTTGCTGATAAGAGTAGTAGGAGGCCCATGTGCTGGACAAAACAAAACAATTAGCAGTAGAGGCGCTTGGAGCCAGAGGGCGCTCCGATGACACACACCTGACACTCACCTGAACAATGGGTACTGTGAATGCATGTAATTTGGCGGTGTTCTTAATTTCGCTTATTTCGCTTACGCTTCAAACCTTGAAATTTAAAACACAGTGAAAAAAATAACATGGCATTGGTTGGAAGTAAAATTAAAATATGAATTTAAAGTATCAGACACAGGTCCAAAATGCAAAGACCCGCGAAAATAAATGCCTTTGAAAATAATGTATTCACAGTATGTACAGTACAAGGTATAAAGGATTGGGACCCTCAGACTAACCTGCTCTTTAGAAATGTGCCATTGTGGCCAGAAAACTCGATTCTCCAAACTTTCAGCAAAATCATCGTAATATATCTTCTCTCACTGTGGAAAAGTCCGATGTGATGTCTGTTGTATGTGCACATTTTCCATCGTTTATCATTCTTTTGACTCATTGTTCTCCATGGAGCTAACTTCTTTGAGGACATACATCCCAAGGGAGTACTCATTGTCAAAAAAGGCGTTGTTATGGTGCCATGTGGTCAATGGGGATTATTTTTTATCTTTGCTGCTGATGGCGCCTTATGATCAATTTGAATTCTATTTTGGCAAGGGGCATAAAGATGAAATTATATGTCCCTTTTGTAAACTTGTTCTCCAACCTGATTTCGTCATCTATCTATCTATCTATCTATCTATCTATCTATCTATCTATCTATCTATCTATCTATCTATCTATCTATCTATCTATCTATCTATCTATCTATCTATCCCATCAGCCACCCACCCACCCACCCACCCACCCATCCATCCATCCATCCATCTATCTATCTATTTTACAAATACGGGTAGGATACTGGTCTCTATTTGTATTTTAAAGAATATATTTTGTTGTTTAGGAGTCTAATTGTAACTGGAAAAAATTTAAATGATTTATGCAAGGTAAAACTCAACCATTTCTAATTAATTTATTGGCAGCTTTCTTGTTCCAAATACATAAATTTACCACGAGTCAGCATGTAAATCAGTTAAATTACATATATTGAAATCTTGACGTGATATTTTCCAGGCTTTTTTAGGTTTTTGCGCGTGGTTAATTTCATGCAAAGTCGAATTTTCTTAAAGTAATGTAATCATGTATTGTCTATGATATACAGAATGATACGTATTTTGCGTGTACCTTCAGATAACCTAATAATGTACGGATCTGTATGATTCCATACATGTTGCATTTTGGCATCGGTAAGGGAATATTGGCACAATAGTATCCACAGCTTTATCTATTTGTTACATGACTTCATTTTAGTAGATCATTATTTATCACATGCCCAATGGGTATGGTATGCATTGTTATGACTAGGGCCATGATAATCATTAGGGCACAGCAATGGCATGACTTGTTGACATATTGTACAGATTTTTCATGCAATTCTTTTTGATAATTATTTTACTGGTTTGGTGTTTCTCAGAAAATATGCAAGATATTTTATGGGTCTTAAATTTTAGAACCGTATTATATGTGCTTTGACCAGCTTTTGACATTTGTTGTAAAAAAAAAAAATCACTGTCTTGACGCAACTTCGAACTCAGAGACCATGTCCAGTTTGTATGACATGTTCGATAACTGCATCATATGGTGCAGCGAGCCCGCTATGACTCCTGTCTCTTAAACCTCTATTTCACCACTATGAACGCCTTGGAAATGATACACACACCCGAAGAAAGTAAACCAATTGCGTCATAAAAAATCATCAAGGCAGAAAAAAAAAGTTAATTGCAATTGTAAAACAATTGTCTCCAGTATGCTTCTGGTCTGAGGACGTACAGAAATGAATTTTTGCGTGCAAAAACATATGGCCCCAATTCATTTTGATTATCACCATCCAAGGCAAGGTGCCTTGGGAAACTGTTATACAAGTAAATGTCGTTCCGTGAAATGCTATATATTGTGTGTATCGTATAATATACTCTGCATAAATACACTTAATAAGTGTCAGGTGGTGATTTGTATCATAGCCCCTGTATGAAAGGATCTTCAGAATATGACAACAACAAAAAATACCATGTAACTAATGTAACAATATACCGAGAAGTTAAATTTGCCAGTTGATTGAAGTCTGATAAATCAATGAATTAAATCTGGCCATTTTATAGATATATGGCTTTGTTACATCTTCCGTGTAGTTCTGATTCATCTGTCCCCGCTGCCCTCTCCCCACCCGCCACCGGAAAAAAACAATTACACAAACAAACAAACAAACAAAAAAAACCAATCTCTTTTCGCTCCATCATCAATCCCACTCTCTGTGTATAAACCTATGCCTTTGTTTATCACACTAGCACGCTCGATGCATAAATTTTTAAACTTTAAGGTATCAACAGCCAAATGCATCAATTAACGTGACAGCCGCGGAAAACCATGAACTAGGTTCGAACGTGAAGAGTGGGGCACCGCGAACAAAAGAGTTAGCGTGCGCATGGGTGGCAGAACTCGATCACTTCTCCGCAACGCTCTTGGGAAAAAAGGCTCAAAATACCATTTTTACAAATTGGATCTTACCAAAGGAATATAGTTCTGCTATGAAAGACGTTAGTGTTCTTACAGGTGCGTATACAGGAATTGGGAGTATTTCTTCCAAAAGACTTTGCGGGTGGACATTTTTCGATTCAAAAATCCCGCCATTGTGCTGCATGGTGCTGCACATGTGCTAACTCAAACAAAAGACTGCTCAATACCCTTTAACACGATGTGGGCAAAGGACGAAGGTAAATCATTTTAACTCCATATTTTTACTCCAAAAATATGTGGAAGTAAGGAATATAATGTTGAAATGAATTATGTTGTTTGATGATGTATTCATTTACCATTTCATTAATTCCTTTGCGTTCTACCTTAAGCCGTCTAAGCTATTAATGTATCACCGTTGCTGCTAGGCCTACATATCACATGTCCACCCGAATGAATAACTTTATTTGACTACGTCACACACGTTATACATGGTAATATTGGTCTTCCACACAACACAACGAAACAAGATATAACGCAATACGCACATCACGACCAAATACAATTCAGTACAACACAAAACACATGAGTACAACCAAGGAGCCTAGAATAGATTCTGTTCTAGGTTCCTTGGTACAACGCATCATTATAAGCTGGCGTGAAGTGTCACCTGCTTCGGGAGAAGAGGGTTGATGGAGGGGAGCTCCCAGCAGTGACGGGGTGGGAGTGAAGGTGCGCAGCTTGTTTATCTCCACAAGGCGGAGACATGACAGAGCGTCCAAGAGTTTGGGGGCTTCAATAGTTTTGCACATTGTTTAATATATTGATCCAATTCCAACTGTACTGCGAAGATTTACCCCAGTGGTATTCTGGGTGTGAATCAGGGGCTATCAAATTGGTGCGCTGGGGAGTTCGAAAAGGGAGTTATTTTCTGGCCAGGAGGCTAAGGCCTTGTCCCAGGCATGGAAGCCCCTACATAAGGCGGTAGTGCAAATGACTTGAACAAGTATAGAAGTATATGTATCACATCTAACATGTAAAAATTATTGTGGTCAGTAGTAGAAAAACAAACGATGTGTTTTTTCGAAGAAAATAATATATTGGGTGGACTTAGCGGCGCATACAGGAAAAGAAGCAGACTTGAGGACCATATCTTTACTCTGAAAGGAATTTGCAGCCTAAGAAAGGACGACAGGAAAAAAACATGGCTCGCCTTTCTATATATTTCCAAGGCCCTCGATATGGTCTCAAGGGACCAACTATTTTGTAACTTGTGGGACCTTGGGGTTCAGGGCAAAGTGTGGAGTCTTCTCCAAAATTTGTATGAAAAAGTAAGTAATATGGTAGTGTTTGGTCCTATCGAAACATCTTGGTTTAACTCAAGTAATGGGGTAAAACAAGGCTGCATCCTTTCCCCAACGCTGTTATGTCCGACCTCATTGGCATGTTGAATGATGGTAAGCACAGTGTGCGGTGGGTTAATCAATTAGTTCCAGCATTGCTATATGTCAATGACGCGGTACTTTTAGCAAAGAGTGGGACTCCGCTGTCGCAAATGTTGTCCATCTCTCATGATTTTGCTTGCATATGGGGTTTAAAGTATAATTCATCTCAGTCAGAAGTATTAGTTATCGGAATATGTGTAAATCCTCAGGCATTAGGTAATTTGAGGATTGATGAAGTACATACTTCTAATTATCTTGGTGTGCTGTTTGCCAGAACCTTGACTGACTCAGTTCATATTTAGCAGGTTTTAGGTCAGAAAGTAAGTAAACTAAGAGGTTATGTCAGCAGCATTTTGGCTTAGCACGAGGATATAAACAGAATTTCCATTGGGAACACCATTTATAAACACGTAGTGCTACTGTCTCTGCTGCACGGTTCTAGAGTTTAGCTTGAAACTGTAACCACCAGAAAAAGAAAAATAAGCACGTTTCAGTTTAATATTGCAAGAACAGTTTTAAGGGTGAAAGCTACCCCCGCTTATATTGCCACAATTGGGATCTGTGGTGGCTCCCCCTGTGATTGGAAGCAGACATGCGTAGAATAAAACACTTTTGTTATCTTAAATATTAAGGTGGTGAGCAAAGAATTTTTAAACTGGTTCTGGAAGAAATGTTTTCCCGATTTGAAAAGGGTCGTATTTCTTCGTGGCCATATTGCAAGGAAATAAAGTAATTCTTAACTACGCGGCTATGGACTGGGCCATCAATGCGACAGACGGTAGCTGGCTGCAAAAGTTTCATACTTTAAGTAATGAGGCCTGGAACATGGATTTTTTGCATCAAATTGAAAGCATGAGCACCCTTAAAATGTACACAAGTTTTAAAACCAATTCCAAAATGGAAAAATATTTACTTGATGTAAAGGATTTTCGCGGTGCTCAGTGTAAGTTCAGAGCACGCACCTCTACCTTACGTCTCAACACGGACCAGAAACTGGTCTCTTTGGAGCAAAGGCTGGCTGCGAATGACCAGGCACAATGTTTCTTCCTATGAAGCCTCATGGCCTGAAGCAGTGTGACGGGTCCAACTAGTTCTTTGTTCGTTAGAAATCTGTACAACATGAAGAATAAGAGATTCTCTATATTTCGTTGAGGACCTAAGTTTTTACCTTGTTGTTGGCAGGGTTTTTTTTTTTTTTGCTTTTTTTTTTTCGATTTTTATTTGCTGCAAGCCTAAGCCTTTCAAAGGAGACAGTCAATTGTACTAATAGTACGTTACCTGGGATACATGTTCTGACTGTGGAAACTAATTTACCGTGCATGAAAAATGGTTGCATGACAGCGTCGAGGCTGCAGATAACTACAGCAGCCAATTTGTACATATGATAAAAGGAAAGGGTGTGCCTGAATTGCGCGAAGTCTGAAAGTATTTTTAGCGTAAATCGAAATTCCTCAACATTTTGTTCGCATGCCCTCGGAGTTGTGCATGACACAACCTACACATTGAACTGGGAATGGTACCCTATCAAATAGTTTTGAAGTTATCGAACATTATTACTAAAATTGCAATTGCCTCTGATTTGCATAATTTAATTTTTTGAAAATATTAGATAATTCTAAATAAGAGGATATAATTTATGCAATAGCTCGGATTTCTAGCGATACCAATCTCCGAGAAAACCGGCGGACAAACCAAAGCATAGATAGATAGATAGATAGATAGATAGATAGATAGATAGACAGACAGACAGACAGACAGACAGACAGACAGACAGACAGACAGACAGACAGACAGATAGATAGATAGATAGATAGATAGATAGATAGATAGATAGATAGATAGATAGACATTGCCTCAGAATGAGATGAAATGGTATACAGGAATGGGCCATGATGACCTAATAAAGCAAATAGTGATCACATGACCTGTATAAACAAAACTAAATTTTTGTGACTGGAACATGACAGAGCGATTGAGACATGTCAAGGCTACTTTTTGGTTTTAGAAGGGATTGTATGGAACAAGTACGTTTATAAATCTGAACTTTAAAATGTCAATTCACCAATACTCTAATACACCATCTTCGCCAACACAGCTGGTAGCTTACACGGAGCCTCGTCAATTCAGAAAATGATCACAACATTCAATGGCTCTTCCGGATGAACCGATCTTCAGGCCGCGAAAAATGCTCCAAAGATACCTCAGAAATATGTCTATTATGTGTAGTTTACTAACACATTTTGTTCAATGATCATACAATATTGTGCATGTATGACCACGAGATGGCATCCACCGCGGTTGTGTACATGGAAAAACAAACAAAAGGGGGAAAACAGTGTAGGTTACTTGACAGTGCAGCATGACATCTGACGGATAAAAGTTAAACTAATGAATGCCTCGGCCTTTTTTCATGTTCACAAAATTTTAAAATACAAAATTAAACGATTATCAGCCAGGAGCTAGGTTGGAAATTTCATATGCTTTACAAATATAATAAAATTGTGTACATATCAAAAACGGTATGTGTGAAATTACGGTGCTTGATAGTTAAAAAACAAAATGGAGAGAAAATGGAAGTGTATGGACGTTATGAAATGCTTGGTGTGTTTCTTTTATCTTTCTGGATCATAGGCTGTCTGAGAAACAACTTAACATCCTATCAAATCACGCCATGAATGTGAAAGCAATAGGTGTTTCTGAAATGAGTGATTAAGTTAACATGTATACCCCATCGCGGCCCAGAGTTGGCTTCTTAAATTCTGTGTGGAAAAAGGTTGGCTCAAAATGTGTCACATATAAATGACTATTATAAACGTTTATGTTAAGCGTTTTGAACCGACTTTCATGCCGTGCGGTAACGTTAGCGTCGATTATGATTCACAGAAGCATATAAAATAATTTAATTAATAACCGTTTACAGACTGACCTCTTTCACTGCCACATTTTGGATTAAGTCAACTGCTTTCTTTGGCTGTTTCATGTGATGAAAGAGCTGTGGACCTGGACTGTTATATTCTGTGTAACTGCGGGCATATTGGTACTGGAACGAACGGGGTTGTTTTGTTTTTTTTTTGTTTTTTGTTTTTGTTTTTGTTTGTTTGTTTCTTTCTTTGTTTGCTTTTTTTGTTTTTTTGTTTTGTTTTGCTTTGTTTTTTTTTTCACAGGGAACATGAAAGAGGTATTCTCAGTACAATTCAGTGCAGTTCTTTTTAAGTAGTTTGACATTAGTCGGAGTTGGCATTGAAATCGTTTTAAAGGGGAATTCTGGTTGCGGTGAGTAAGCAAGCAGTATGCGTCATCCCTTTCACATGTGGCCAAATGGCATAACTAATTTTCACCGAGTAAGTAATATGGTTGCAGACAAGTGTGGGCAACTCTATATCCCTGTTTTTTGGGATAACCAGAAACAGATAAAATGGTGAAACATATCAGCCACCCAAGTCAAGTTAGGTATTAAGTGCTTGCTAGAGCACCATTGTATCAGCAGCTGAAAAAGGAAAGGTAAACGTGATTTTGATCTTTGCAACTATTACTTTCATTCACGCCTTTGTAGCTTTTCATTAATGCATGGTATGGCTCCCGATGGCTTAATGAAACACATTAGAAGCCAATTACCTCAGGATAACATGGAATTCAAGAATGATTTGGCAAATTTACCAATGATTGAACCATTCTTATCGAAAATTTTGTTATGGTGTCTGTACCTTGGTGTTGACACTATAGCAAAATAAGATTGTTCCAAAATAATGGCCTGTATGACGTACAGAAAATAACAGGGCATCTAGTATGCTGGTGTTGAAAATAAGATGCCAATAAGGTAATATCCCTTCAGGCTCTTCTTCAAAAGACCTCATGGCACCCTTCAAAACTGTTATCTTTCCACAACCAGCCTCGAACGTGGCTGCAGATAGGATGCAGTTCCCGGTGCCATGCCAATATATGAAAGTCGCATTTCAAAATATTCTATCAACAAATAGAGACGGATATATGCAAATCATTAGCATTTGAAAATTTAACTTTTTCATATTGGATATTGGATTGGGGATAGATATATAATTTTATGTCGCTTGATTATGTTTTTGGACAACACTATGGAATAGCCCCCAACAGCATAATACTTGGAAATTAAAGGGACCACGATTCTTGCATTTTAACACACATTCAGATTTGCTTTAGAGCAAATCTTTGTTCTTTGGTTGCTATATTGTTTTGACAATATTATTTCGCACAACAAATATAATCTTTGTTAACCGGATGCTACTATTTCATTCGATAGGTGGAATGTGTTATTTAAGCTACCCCGAGAACGGTCTTCGCTTTACATGTCGTTGTTATAGAACATTCATAGAACCGAAGGGATAACGTGAGCAGTACAAACATTATCACACAACCACTTAATGAAACATTGGCATTAAAAAAAGGACTGCTCTCCATCCCATGTCATTTGATATATAACATACAGATGTGGCGTGGAAAGGAGTGTACGGTCTGAAACTGGTGGGCCCCAGGGAACCAGCCTCAGTGCACTAGCGCACATTGGGTTCCCCCGATTCCCAAGGGGTCACTAATTTGGCCCCGTGCATTACTCTCCATGCCGTATCTGTTTTAAATATATACTCATTCCGTTTTGATCGCTGATACTAAATCTAATTTTGCCGTTGCCAAACTGGTAGTCGTGCGCTCGTCTACTAACTTCGTTTTTGAATTACTAGTATGATCGTCACTTCCTCTAGCCCACTAGTCTGAATCCCGCACTGTCAAATAGCATGGTTCCCGTACAAATAAATAGCCAATAGCCGCAGACCGTGCGTTTTTATGTCAACTGGTGAACGTTCATAATTCACTAATGTAAATAAATTAGGCCTCCTGTATTGTCAAGGTTAAAATGGGAAACCCAAAGTAATGGGATCTAAGTTAACCATGCTTTAAGAGGATACGAATAAGTAAATACACTAATATATCGGATGGAGAAGAATACAGTTTCCCAGGTGATCCCAAGTTGTACTAGTTCCTGAAGCCGTAGGCTGAGTGCACTGATACAGCCTCGGATTATATCTGATCAACGAGTGACAACTCGTTTGGGCCCGGGCACTCTTCTTCATACCACCACTAGTTTAGTAAATACCTCATTCAGAATGATGACCCGATTTTTCTAACACGAAGTTAAAATCATAATATTTTTTTCTTTTTTATATGAGAAGTAAACATTTTATAAAAGATCGTACAAACAAGACCTATTTTGATGTAAATCGGACCGAGATTTTCAATCCTGGCTACCTATGTCGTTTCTAAACAAATACACAAGTAACAAGGCATAATTCCAACTGAAACTGAACTTTATAGCCTATGTTTCTATTTTAGTAAACAGCAGTGAGGAGTCCCCCATACATTCTGAGTGTGTAACCTTCAACTAAAGCTCAGGTAGAGCAACGAAACCTGCGTCATCGATTTTGTTTACGTGCGATATGTTGCGCTCTCTTGCAACACTGATACGAAACTCTGGTACGAGGCATGCACGTGACACCTGTGGCCGCCTGTTGTCTAAGACATATTAGCTCACGGACGATGGCTTTCATAGAATTGAAATTTATCATCTGAAGAAGGCCTTTACTATGTATATATAGCTTTATTTCAGACTCATCGCTACATGTACATGTTGGTCCACAGTGAGAATTAGAAAAAGAAAAAGAAAACAAAAATAAAGTGAAGGCACACAATGCCTGGCGCACAACCAAGGGTAATTGCATATACAGTAAAACCTGTCTATTGCGGACACCTGTGGTTCTGGCAAAAGTGTCCGCAATAGACAGGTGTCCACAATAGGCAGGGGGTGAACTTTTGGGATCTCAGACTTACATTTGCTCTCAGTTTTTGTACATTATGCCGTCACTTTACTCAAACGCATCTTAACTTGGGATTTTACAGTTTTTATCTTTTAAGGCAAAAATTGTGTATGTATGGGCTTACCAGGCTAAAGAAAGTTTGCCTAATTTCTTTTACTAACAGAAAAGAAACGAACAACAAACATACCACAGGGATATCCTATCCTTTGAGTACAGTATAATAATAATAATAATAATAATAATAATAATAATAATAATAATAATAATAATAATAATAATAATAATAATAATAATAATAATAATAATTTATTAAAACCCCCGCGGACGAGGAAATAATCACAATACATCGAGATCAATACAATAAAGGCAAAATAAAAAGCAGGCAGTCATGAATAACTAAAAAGTCCGAATTAAAAACCAAGGTTAAAAAGCTCTTAACAGAAGTGTGGCCAGTACGTGCTCCTCAGAATATGGTTTAATAAAATTCTCCTGCATGACCAGGTAGACAATGTTGTCTACTTCCCCATTCTGTGGCAGCCTCTGACTGTTATTGCGAGGTTTATTGAAAATTAGGTCCACAGGCGACCCGCCTGCTTTTATCACCCTGTCCAGGAGTGTCCCCGAAACGACAACACCGTGGGCAATGTAGAGCGCAAGCAGACTCGCGCACAAAGTCCTGGCGGGGCTTGCCACACGGAATGTTCGCCACCACAAAGACTTAGACAAGTATAACTGTATATGTCATTGTTACAAATTGTGAATAACTTCACATGAGTCCCAGTGGGTCCTTTGTTTTAGGCTTAATGATTGATCTATGGAGCTTAATTGTTTGATAGACAGAGAAACAACAGGAGCACCAGTGCTCAGAGATACCTGGCATGTTCGTTGAGGCATTGCAGCCTAACTGCTTGGCTGAGTGAGCTTATTATGTGTTACAGGCCACTGAACAGTGGATTAATTAGTCTTTGATTCCAGCTTAACATGCACAGCATTGTTCAGGCATTACAACTTGAAACATAACAAGTTATGATATATTGTGTCCACAATAGACAGGTTGTTTTTGCATTTGGTACCCCAAAAAGTGTCCGCAATACACAATAGACAGGTGTCCACTGTAGACAGGTATCACCAATATGAAAATGACTTAAAAATATTCGGTTCTGGCCAAAACTGTCCGCATTAAGCAGGTGTCCACAGTAGACAGGTGTCCACAAGGACAGGTTTTACTGTAACTTGTAAAAACTACCAGACAAGGAACCTCATGTTGAGAATATACTAAAGAAAATCTTACATGAAACAAGAAATCTAAATATAATTAGCCAGCATGCAAATATAACAAGTTTCTCCAGTGTCTTATTACAGGAGACTGATAGAATATGTCAGAGTATAATACACATTGAATTAAAGTATTGTTGCTATATATATATATATATATATATATATATATATATATATATATATAAAATTCAGGTTCTGGATAAGGGTGTCATATTGGATATACGTCTTTTGCTGACGTAGCATAGCTTATGCTATTGTCTGACGTTCAATGGCTCCAACGTCCAGATATCTTGAGAAGTCATTTGACATGTGGTCTACCTTTTCGTAGGATTGCATTGTCCTATTTGACCCACATAAAGGTAAATTTCCATGACATCGTCAAAATAAAACCTTTCGATCGAGTTACATAGATCGAAATCCTGTCAAGAGAATCAAATGATTTACACCGTTGACTAGTACTGTCAGGCATGATTCAGTGCATGCGATAATCTTGAACTCCGACGTTCAGTTGTGATGTCATTATTGTAATGGCACATTTTCTGATTATTGTTTTTTTTCCTCCTGACCTTACATATTTGACCTTACTATATGTCGTGCCATACTTCTCACAGTTGTGATACAAGTCACATAAAAAAAGAAGGGAGGAAAGAAAGAAAGGACGACAGAAAGAAAGATAGAAAGACAGATAGAAAGAAAGAAAGAAAGAAAGAAAGAAAGAAAGAAAGAAAGAAAGAAGGTAAAAAGGAAAAAAAGGAAAAAAAGTGTTTATCTACATGAACCAAAGCTATATACATTTTGTTTGAGCATTACATAGAGAAACGCATATTTTATTATTACCAGTCTCATGAAATCAAATGATTCCCTTATTGACTGTCAAATGCAAAAGCAAGGCATGATGTTGATGCAGAATGTACCGGAAAAAGTAACAATGCATGTGTTCAGAAATCGCTCGGTCCCAGACCAACAGCTGGAATGTTATTAAAATAGTTTGGATAAACTCCATTACTATTGTGGGAAAAAAAAGAAAAAACAACCTGAACTGCAAGTATACAAAAATCGAAAGTTCTGATCTTTAACATAACTGGAAGAAAATATCAACGAAAAGTTAATGTAGGAAACAAACCTTTAAAATATATGAAAAAAAAACTATTTAGGACTAGAATTATATTCGGACGGCTCCTTTTCTTCTGCTGTAAAGACATTCTGTGGTCATGCTCTTAAATTTCGGTCCCATCAAAAAAGATTATTTCTCAAAACAGATATTTCGTTGTGTATGTCTATTTTATTTACTTTATTCCACAAATTTATCCCACCAACTGTCACATTATACTTGCGAAGTTTGGGGGACCATACGAGATCCCAAAAGAAAAAGATGTTTTAGATGACGAAATTGACAATTGTTTCACCTCCCTTTTCGAAAAGAGTAATAGAAAATGTGTGCGTCTCTGTTTAAGTGTTCATTGCAAACCCACTAATATTGCACTAATGAGCAAACTTGGAAAATATCCGTTGGAAACTAAACGTTTTATGATTTATGATTTTTTGTTCCTTGTAACGTGGAGAATATTGAAACCGGAAAATTCAAATGGAACTGTCATTGAGAAACAAGTTTACATGCGGTTTTAACAACATTGGGAAAATGGCAGCTTGAACACAAACAATTTTCTGTCCAGAAGGTTCAATAAAAGAGTGAGGAGGAAGTTTGTCATTGAGTAGAAAAAATCGATGTCAACAATACACGCCCAGATAAAGAAATATGAACCTTTGCCAAATTGAAAGATAATTTCGAAATGGAAAAATATTGGTAATTAAAAGATTTTACACAAAGGAAAATATTACATGTTTCAGGATAAGCGCTGATAAGTAAACAAGTGAAACCGTAAGTTACAAACGGCCACATGAAATCCCGGCAGAAGAACGATTGTGTGAAACGTGTGATGCTTTATACGACGACATTAAGTTGACAACATCTGGTAAAATCTACGCAATCGAACGACAAAAATCTTAGAATTCGTTGGCTGGTAATCTCCCCTCTTTTACTGATCCAGAAGATTAAGATAAGTTCATATTTCCCATGAAATTAAACGACACAGCTAAAATATCTGCAATAGAAGTTTGTTTGCTTGCTTGTTTGTTTATTTGTTTTTTTTTTTTTTTTTTTTTCGGGGGGAGGTTACAACGAGAGTACCCGTCTGCCTGTGCAACAAGAATTATTTGCTCAACAGTCTATCCCTGTATTTGAAAGACATTTGTATGCTGGTACCCACCTAATTTCTCCTTTTCAGCTCCCCCGCCCAAGCTCCCCGTCTGCGCGGAGTGTATTCTGTTCCGTGTCACTTTGAGCCATTCCGGTGTCAGTATCACTCCCCGGGGCTCCAAAGTGGGTGATCGGGGCAATCCCGGCCGACCCACCGCACTGCGTTGCGGTGCGGCGTCAACGTAATACACATACGTTTTGTATAACATATACTCTACTATTTCTGACATATCTTTATTTTCACATATCAGAAACTTATTCATGTTTATATACTCATGCGTATCAATTTCTTCCAGCTGTTCACATATTTGTGCTTTTTTCCGATTGGTGTCGTCTTTGACCATGTGTGTTGACATAAAATAATTTCATATTGTGATGTAGTCAATTAAGTTCAATTCATGCAGATATATTTCATTAAAATTCAATAGTGGCGGAAGTGCATTAATTATTCGCGGAGTGCCTGTACAGTGATTGATTATATTTTCGTCTTTTTTATTTTTATGACTGTTTCTGTCCTTGCATGCAAATTTAGAGATCCTCGCTGGGAATTCAATGTTCGATAGACAAAGGAAACACTGTATTTACACGCACACGCACACGCACACACACACACACACACACACACACACACACACACACACACACACATATATATATATATATATATATATATATATATATATATATATATATATATATATATATATATATATATATTTCTTTATTGTTATGTCACCAGATTGTACGGATGCCATTGCAACAGACGGAATTGTAAAGCTAAAAAAAAAAAAAAAAAAACTAAAGCAAAAACAACATAAATAAAACAAAAACAAAAACAAAAACAAAACAAAAACCAGAAGAATTCGGTAATTATGACATTGGTCGATTACTCCTGCCATTGATCCTTTGTCTGAATTTCAAATTTTGATAATCTGTAATGCAGACACTTATTGCATAGGATTATTCATGCATAAGGTAAAAACGAGTCATGTTCCTCCTAAGATACGAAGTCAGAAGTTCCTATCATTCATGAATATATTGAAAGGCAAAATGGATATTTTACAAGTATAATTTCCGCACAAATATGTGTAAATTTTGCAAACCAATTTTCGTGGACCGGCACCCGGCTCCGCCTTTGGAACTCGCTCTCCACAAATACTTTAGAGGCTCGCATGATACATGTCTGGAAACGACAAAAACAGTTCCATTTGGGTTTATGAATTTTCATTGTAATTTGAATGCCCTATTTCCTGGTCAAATTTTTCCTTTTATTTTAACCTAGAATGTTGTCAAGTGCTTTCCCAGCTGCGACGGATAAAGCAGCCTCCGGTGGTGGTCTCCCTCCAGCTGGGAGTCACTCAACACAAATAGTGGTATGATATGACTTGTAGTTGTACATTGACTGACTTGCTGTTTCAACGCGTAAATTAGCCACTTTCCAAATAAAAAGATGTGTTCGTTGCCGTCGATATAGGCAGTACATGTGTTTCACAACTGCACGTGCAATTGAGCAATCAGAGCGCCTCATGTATAATGCATAACTTCTAATTAAATTGTCGTCGCAGTGGATCCAGAAATAACCGCTAGAGGGAGCAACGCCATGCCTTTGTTTACAGAATTTTTATGGCTCCTTCTCCTTCCATTGACGCACGTGGCCATCGCAAAACAGTCACCGTTGACAGGTACCGGTGGCAATGGCAAGCAAGCAAGGAGCGGAAAAGGAACCGCGGATACCTCGCCATGATGCACCTGATGGAGGATGGGGCTGGATGTGTATACTCACAGGGATTTGCATCAGAAAAATAAAAGTGTGTCAATATCAATTATCGTTGTTTGTCTTGCTCGCTGATCGAGGGCGCCGGACTGAGGGCGCGAGTCACTTTAGTGACGAGAAGGGGACAAACGAAATATGCCGCCTGCGCGCATCTTTTCCCGATTAAATCGCTTTTACCCGCTGCATACATATAATCTTTACCTCCAGTTGTTCCTAAGAACCTACTTCGTCGATTGCAACGCAACAATCGCTCCACTAGCAGCAACGTACCGGTTTTTTTCAACTTTATTCTCAACTCTTCAAATAAGTCAGTCTTCATTGTACGGAAATGACCTTTGACCGACCCCAAACGGCACTTCGAGGATTACTGGCCTCTCATTGGCCAAGCTATTCCCGGTAAATTAAATTAATATATTGTTCAGTCAAGACATTTATGTTTTACTTATATATCAAACTGCTTTAATAAAATTGCAAGAATTTTTCTGTAAAATGCTTTATGAGCGGAGATGTGTTGCATTATTTTCTGAATAGTTTTGTTATAATTCCAAACACAAGTCTGTGACGTCACGCAAAGTGAACCTTGGCGGTATTTTTAACCTGACGGCAGGGAAGTCGAATGGATGCAGAAGTAGCACCACTATGGGTGGAGAATATGCTACAAACTGGTTAGTAGGCCTATTCACTCAATGTCAACGAATGATTAGAAACCACTGTGGAAAGAAAACTACAATATCATACATTGATCTTTCAAAGAAAATAAATATGAAAAAATTGAACAGAAATTGGGGAATGCTGTATTGTGGACTGTCAATCAAGATATTGGGAGCTATAACTTATAAGTTGCGATTTACTGTAACATTAGCACTTTCATTCTTTAATCAATCATCAAGGCATCCAAAAAGATTTAAAAAAAAAAAAAAACACTGCACACTTAACAAGTGTATTCAGGGCCTCGAGTTCTGGATTTGTTATAAATGTTGAAAAATAAAAACTTGTCCTCAACCTCCATAAATTGGAACTTTTTCAATGTGAAACATCAATACTTGCTGGTACCCTGGTGTTACAACTTTTTCGACTTTTTGAAGGTTAATCCTTGATACCTACATGTGCCCTTCATTTGGCTTCAAGAAGGTAAAATGTTCCATTTATTTTGCATTTGATGGTATATGTAGAAGAAAAAAAATGTAAAACAGGGCTGTGTGACAAGCCTGCACTGAGCTGACCTAGAAGTTCATCAAACTGGTGGCCTGGTGATTTTGGGAATGAAGTCAAGTTTACCCTTTTATATTCAAGTCTAGAGCTAACGTGGGGCCACCACTATGTTCAACATTGCTATTACTCAAACAGGTTTCAAGTTATTAACTTGTAATCAATTGAATAAAAAGTGACCCTACGACCTTTCAAGGGAGGTCAAGGTCACCCATGTAATATGCAGGTCTTGCTTCTTGCTCTCATGCTCAGAAGTCTTCATTCAGTTTCAATTCATTGGTCAAGCAGTTTGGAGGTGTTTATAAAAAAAATCTGGAGCATGACCATTTGAGCAAGCTTGTTAAATGTTAGTAACCCAGTGAAGGTATGTCCACACCCAGTTTAAAAACAATGAAAGGAACCACCGTTTCTGAGAAGTACAAGATACGGGTTGGAAAGATGGAAAACTCACCTTCTTATAATCCATGTTGACTGCCAAAGCCAATGGCGCTAAAATTACCTTTTTTATTACTTTTCAAAGTCAGTGTTAATGGAAACAAAATTATTTTAAGCTTGGTCACACTTAGTTCAAGTATGTTACATGTACATGTTCAATGGGCAAGCTACTGCATGTGACATCTATTGTTTTTGAGAGCAATACTTACTTACTGGGAGGGGGGGTAGCGATATGGGAAGAAATCTAAAATTGTTCAGAGGAACACTGATTCTATCCATCACAATATATGACTGTGATACTAATCCATACATGAAGTCTAGCAACATTCCATCTGGGCAAGTCAATTTTTAGACTTTTCCCATAGACACTAGCATCAATAAACATAATTTGTCAATTCTGTCCAGTACCAAACAAGTTAAAGGCACACACTGCTGTCAGAAGATCTATATAGCCTGCAGTGATTGTAAAATTTTATTATGACCCAGATAGACAGCTTTGCTTAGCACACTATAAATTTACGCTCAAATAAATTGGCAAAGAAATGATTAACACAACCACTAGTCTTCAACAAACTCATCTTTATTGTCATTGTTGTGGTGTGAATAAACAAATAACATTTGAAAAGTCATACAGTCTGTATAATACAAGAAAAAATATATGTACAACATTTATGCAGCTTTCTTTTTTACAGTTGTCTTGGGAAAATGTGGCATATTATATCAAAACTTAACATTATGTCAGTTCTCATATGAGGCTGAAAATTGTCTCTCATGGCTGTTATTAATTTTCGCATGTCTAAAATGATAGTTAAACCAGGGATAGTAGCATTACAATTCTGTACAAAATGCTCAATCAATTACAACAAAATATCTTGAATTTTGTAGGATTGCCAAGATGGTCATTCCTTGCACCAGCAACAAGCACATTTTTGCACAAACATTATATAAGCTGTACAAGGATGATCACCCACATAACTGTAGTTCAGAGAAAGCCTTCTACAATGCACTGCACAAGCTGCATCCAGATATAGTCACTGGCATCAGACGCGCTAACGGTGTCAGAAAGCGTGTCTATTTTGGAATAGACATTGTACAAAACAAGCCAACATTTCAGCCTGCTGAAAATTTTGTATGTAATCTATCTGAAATATATAAGTCTACAAAATTTAGACTCAGTGCCAACCTGACAAAAAACATTTTGACAGTCAGTTTACCTTCTACCTCAATATGTAATTTGTTTCGTGTCACGAAGGAAGTTTCCCTTAGTAGCAATGGGCAAATTTCATGTTCTGTGAATGGCATATCAGCTTCATTTGGAGAAATTGGGCTCATCGTACCCATCATTCATAACAGTTCTGAATTTGACTTTTTCTTAGACTTAATAAATAAATTTGAGGTTTGCCATGGATATGAAGGGTCATCATCTGGTGATGGGTACCAGTACACTAAGATACAGGATGAAAACTACTCAGCTACATGTAATAGGAGAAGTAGAAAATGTTCTGCACTTGTTTCTCTCACTTCTTTTAAGTATCCAAATACCTGTGACCACTGCCAAAAAGCACACAGAAATGATATTTTTCAACATAACAAATTAGAGGCAAACAATTTGCCTGATGTCACTGCTCCAGTCACTGCCAGTAGCACTCCTGACAAATTTGAGCACAATGTGGCAACCTTATCAGAAACACTAAAGGAGCTGGGCCTTCCAAATGATGCAACAGTGATGATTCTAGAACAAGCAAGAAATGCATCAGTTATAAATCCAAGGCTACGCCGATGGAGCTCGAGGTACGTACATGTAGTCCTTTATTGCTCAAATCTGCTACACCGTCCTGCTCACAATTCTGATGTTGAAAATATACTCTGAAAAAAAAAGTGATTTACTTGTCAAAATTGTGTTAGATGTTCCTGTTATCTGATGGGCTAATCACAATGTTGCACTACAAGTACGTGTATCACAAAGTTTATGTAGCTACAGATCTAGAAGTTTAAAATCTGAAGCATTGTAATGCCCTTTCAGCAATTCATCTTAATTTAGTTCATTTATTTACTACACTGTATGCATGAAATTAACAATTTCTACATGCTATTCTGTAGCCATTTACAATTTTTTCAAAAGTAAAGAAATACTAATGTTTGATTAGCTAGGGCAGTGCTTGTGAGTAATTGCTTTTGCCCATCATCACTGCAGCTACAGTTACTTCAGGACTGTTGTTTGCTCACCTACACATCAGACTACAAACTGAAATTGCATTGATTGACCATCAAATAGCTCAGCTGGATATATTAGCAGCCCACCTGCAATACTCTCAATACAAGCACTGCTTTGTTTGAGCAGTCCCTGTGTTACCCCAAAACAACTTCATGTTAAGTTTGTCAGGCACTTGCCTGCTTAACAGACTCTCAGGTTGTTTTTGTACCTGAAGGGTGGCCTGTCCACCAGTCAAAGGCCCTAGGTCTGCACGACAGGCAACTCAGGCATTCATGAAATAATTTTGATGGGGGGGGGGGGGGCTTTTCTTAAACATTTATATCACAATATGTATGTTTTCTCTTCAGGCATTATTAAGATTACTGTGCAAGTTAAGCAGTATTAGTAAGTAAAATAGTATCATTGGTCAGAAAATGTTAAAAAAAAATAAAAATAAAATAAATAAATAAATAAAATAAAATAAAAATAATTATGAGGGTGTGACAAGAGAGGTGCCTGAAAAAACTTAACATTTTCTGGACCATACCTGCATCATATGCTATCTTGTAAGTTATCTTTTTTTTATTTATTTATTTATTTATTTATTAATTTATTTATTTATTTATTTATTCATTTATTTATTTATTTATTTAATTTATTCATTCATTCATTCATTCATTCATTCACTTACCAACAGAATGATCCATATGTGCCTGGCATGGTGGAGTTGTAGCCGTAAAACATACAACCTGTGGAGACAACAGCAGACTTTAATACTGCCAAGTCCTGAAACACTGCGCCAGTACAAAAACTGCTTGGAGCAGAAGCCAGGACTGCATGATGACCTCCTTCAGTGGATGCGCCAGTCAGCAGACAAGCTGAACCTGAAAAAGGAGGACCGCATTGGAGGAGTTATGTTTGATGAGATGAGCATCCAGGTATGAGCAAAATGACAAGGTTCCAATGGACCCAAAATTCTTTAATGGGAATAACTTTCTTGGCTCAAGCATAATTATGGCCTTTTGCATGTTTTTGACAAAATTTGAAAAAAAAAAGTCACTGTAGTGCCGGTAAGATACTGTTAACTTGGCCAATGCGATAACTGTAACCAGGAGAAATTTAAACTTTGCCTTTCATCAAGCAAACTTTTGAATGTAAAAGTACAAGCAATGTACATGTACAGCATCAGGCCTTTATAAAAATAAGATGTTCTGCATAGATCTTAAAACTAAATTCAGTGAACAGGGAAACCAAACCTTCAATATTTCTTGTAGATAAAATATGAACAATGAAGCCCTCCTTAAAGTTACAAAATATAATATGATTTTACCATTTGCCTTACATATTTTATGTTCATTCATATGATTTAGGAAGACCTGACTGTCATTTTTAAGGCTGGATGTAACACGTGTTTTGGTGGTCTTGTCAGTATGACTCCAGCAGCTGACGCACTGGCATCTATGCGTAGAGGTATGTAAATTAGAATCATTGAGATCTGCACGCCTAAAAAAATTATGTAATTTTGGAAAATTTGATATCCCATTGATTGATGACCTATATATATATATATATATATATATATATATATATATATATATATATATATATATATATATATATGTATGTATTCAAACCTGCAAGTTTTAGCTTTTTTTTTTCTTTGCAGAATGTGAGTCTGATGTCACACTTGCAACCCACATACTGCAGCTTGTCTATGTGAGCCATGGTGGGTTCAGGTTCCCTTTCGCTCATTTTGCCACCAAAGAGGCACAAGCTCCTGAGTTGTTTGTAATTTTATGGGATGCAGTGGACACACTACATGAATGGGGTTTTGAGGTCAGTTGAACTTAGAAATTAAACAGGCCAATAAAATAACATAATCTGTTTTTGTGCTATTTTCAATAATATAGTCTTACATGTACTTGTTATTTAAGACAACCTTAATGACAGAAAAAACTTTGTCACATGTGACTCATTTGTGGTTTATGATTGCAGGAAAAGTTACTAAGAATACATAATATTGTGCCTTCATGCATTTGGCTATAACCAGGCAGTCTCTTATGTCTGTGGTCCTAAATTGTATGCACAAGTGCATATGTGTGTAAGAGGGTATGGGTATTCCCCCAAGATAAACATGTATCCATCTTTCTAACATTTAGATGTATATATATATATGCATAGGTGCAGTTTCACATCATTTATTACCTGTTCATGCGCTTCTGTAACTTAAGCAACAAAAATAAATTCTAGTACATTAAAAGAGAATGTGTCAAACACAAAGCTTTTATGAATACCTCCTCCTCCTCCACACTAATATATTTAAGTAAGTTGTCAATCACAGTTAGACAGCAGTATGTCAACCCATAATCATGCAGGGAAATGAGGCCAGATAAATGGCCAAGATATGAGACAAACAATTTTCCTCTTTTGCTTCAAAGCAACAAGAAATATTTTTTTAAACCAAATTTTGTAGGTGGAGTATTTCTGTCAAGATGGTGCAGTAGCAAACAGACAGCTCTTGAAGCTACATATTCAAAGTAAAAACAGGGAAAACAATTTCACCATAACACACCTGCTGAGACCATCCAAGAAGATATCACTATTGATGGATCCAAAGGTATATCTTTTTGGAAAAACTGTTTTTGAAATACATCAAATGTTCATCACTGTTGATATGATCATCTATTCTGCATATATACAGTAAAACCTCCCTATACTGAACAATCTTGGGACCCGAAAAAAAGTGTTTGGTATAGGGAGGTTTGCTTACATTGAAGGTATATATTTGGGAAAGGGTGTTCAGTATAGAGAGGTGTCCCGTTAGAGAGGTTTTTCCTGTACATGTATGTATGTATATATATATATATATATATATATATATATATATATATATATATATATATATATATGTGTGTGTATATATATATATATATATATATATATATATATATATATATATATATATATATATATATATATATATATATATATATATATATATATATATATAATCATTCAGTCATGTCTTCTTACTTTCAAAATTAGCGTTTTTGGAAATTACACAACAATACTTACTTACATGGTCACCATGTTATCATCAAGCCTCTGTCACAAAGCAGGAATGAATAGAATTTCTAGTTTTGGATCCAAACTGAAGTATACCACTACCCCATACATTCTTCTAGCAAGGTACACTCTGAAAGTAGCATAAAAAATAATAAAGGTATATTTGTACATGTTGTAACTATTGTGCCAAATAAGCAAACTTTTAACACATGGATGAACAAAATGTTTTAAATCATTTGATGATTTTATTTTTGAAATGACTGAAAACCATTATAGCAAAAAGAAGTCAAGAGAATGAATTAAAATATTCATATGTTGCACAAGAAAAAGGCCTTTGTTGCCAATAAAAGTGGCCTATGTTGTGGTGTATCACTGTACTAATACTTATGAAAAGTCACTTCATGAGGATTTTGAAGTGGAATCCTAACATAAAAAATATCACACACAGCACTGCCTTTCCTTTATGTCTACACACACCAAATTATATCATTTCAGCACAACCTAAATAAAATCCGCAACCATGCCTTGGCAAGTGGGACACAGAGCCACCACAAAAGAATGCTCAGGCCATTACATCTTCATCCGGAGTGGGTGATTTGTTGGTCGCACTGGGTAGATGCTTGGAAATGGGACCAAATGAACAACTCATTCACTGTGTTTCAGTGGCTAACTAGAGAGCACATTTTTCCTAACCAGCGCGAAAAAATGCGCAACAAGCTTGCAGAAGATTGCCTGAGTGACAACATGCTTCACTTGATTAAGGTATACTAGAAAATAATTATAATAACTGACATAAAAAATAAGTGCAAATACAATACATTCAGTGCTGAATGGTAGATAGCTATGCCTCCAAATCAGTTAGCAACAACATCTGGGTCACTGTGATCTATAAACTTTATAATTTTATATTTGCCTCCTCAGCTCCCTTGGTGTCAAATTTGTTCATGGTTCAAGTTTGAGGCAATACTTGCAGAGCTGTGCCAAAAAGTGAATGGTGAGAGTGGCACCAAAATGCATAATGACCTCCTCCCTTGAGAAAGGGAGGCATCAAGTGATTTCCATATAATGAATCAAATGTAAAATGTATTAATCAAAAATCATATTAATTTTGACCTGCGAGTCACAATGTCGTGGCAAATCTGCTATCATATTAGCAAGCTGCATACTGTTAATTTAAAATAGTATTAAAACTGAATCAGACATCTGTAGATGTAAGCCCCCCCCCCCCCCCTTGTGTAGCCTCTTCACCAGATGAAGTATTGTTGCAAAGGGACACCATACCACTGTGACCCACATATTTAAACTAGTGACCTACTTTTATTGCATGACACACACTTATGTCCAGATGCACCTGTGTGTAAAGTTTCATTACACTAAGTTTTAAGGACAAGTGAATTATAGCCCGGACATGAACAGCAGATGGATGGAAAAAGCAATCACTTTATCCCCCTCCTCCAGTAGGCTGGGGACATTATTAAAGAAATACCTATCTATGGTAACTATTTATTTGCAGGAGTACCAGGGAAGCTGTGAGCCTCCACGCTGTGACTTGAATGGCACCATTGCCTTCTTGGAGCAGACCTCTCAGTTGGTGTCCATTTTCAATGACCTGCGTCCTATTGAAGGCATCGATGATCCCCGCCTCCTTCAATTGAAAGCTGTGGATACCTGGTTCCATCAATGGGAAGAGGCAGTGGCAGCATCAACTATGACAAAAAAGGAAAAGAATCAAGCCCTTTTGTCAGCAGAGGCACTTGAAGATGTACATTCTATGTTGCTTGGCTTTGTTCACTTGTGCCACAATCACTTTCAGTCATCTTCAATGACAATAGTACCTGGAAGAATTAATTCAGATATTTGTGAAAACATGTTCTGCCAGGCACGAGCAATGTGCAATGGGGCAAATGACAATCCTAATCATTATGGCTATTTACAAGGACTCAACACAATATTACTGAGCCAGGCACCTATAAGTAGGAAATCAAATGCCTTTGGCTCAATTGAGCCAGCTTGTTTTCGTCATTAAAAGTAAAAAACACTTTTCATCATTAAAAGTACAAAACAAACCTTTTGGCAATGAAAATTCTGAACTGACAACATATTATCCACAACAATTTTTGAAAAACCTTTAAAAAAATCAACATACATGATGAAGCTGTAATTAAATATGCAGCAATATACATGTAATCACTAAAAGAGAAAATGTAAGCATTGAGGCTTTAAGAACTTGTATGCACTGAAAAGAAAAAAAAACAAATAAGTCATACAATTGTGATGGTAACCACTGAAACAAAAATGGTCTTCATACGTGGATGCAACAGACCTGTAATAATTTAGTTCATGTATTGAGATTGACAGAATAGGTTGCAAATAATATCCTCCATACAGTCACTACCAAGGTAAGTAAAGTTTATGAGACATGCATAAACCAATGCACAGTAGCTGGGTAAATTTTACTGTAACTTATAACTTAGAGCCATGTGGCTACATATCTAAAATAGGATTAATTTCACTTGTACTATAGTGATTTTCTTAACTTCTTTCTTACATGCATGTTAACAGGGCCTGACATTAAGATTTTTGACTTGTCTGATAGCAAATTTCAACAATTTATGACTGCAGTCTCCACACAGGATAAGATTTTGAACTGTCTGGATTAAAAATCTAGTTGTCGTGGACCAGGGGCAATATTTAATGTGAGGCCTGGTACCATGACAATGGCAGATGCAAATACCTATCCCAGAACAAAATTTGGAGACCACATGAAACCTGTCAACTGTGGACACCACTGGGACTGAGCAAAAGTGTGCCACAATTGAAAGGTGTCCACATTAGGCAGTGGCTGCACTTGTGTGACCTCTAGGTAAAATGAACATACATGCACATGTGTATATATATATGCTTACATGTATATAGAAACAGATATATATATATATATATCTGTTTATATATACATGTGCATAATTAACTGTTTAATTCATCATAATAAAAACTAATACAATGTTTTAATATACAGATTTATTCAAAAACAAAAAAACAAAAAAAACCCCAGAAAATTAGCATAAGTTAAACTATCTTGACCCTTCCCTGGTCAGAATTACAGTAATTATAAATATCCCTGATACTGTGCTCTGATGCAAAGTGACCTAAGCACACCAGGGTAAGTTGTTGGCATAAATAGGGCATGATTCTGCATACTGGATAATACTTCATGTATATTTTCAAAACTGTAAGTTTGTTTAACTCAGCACTGCTCCATGCACTTCAATGTCACCAGTAAGAAATATGCAATCATGTAGTACACCTATAAGGTAAAAGTTTAGTACAACATACATGCCTTACTCTTTGTTATGGACATACGTAAAGTTGCAATTTAAGGTTTGTAACACAATGATTTGATTCAGAAAACAAATTGTACTGCTCTACAAAGAACAACTTATTGATGCAATAACTGCTAAAGTAAATATTTTCTGGTTGCTATTGTAATGAGCCACCAGGACTCACCAATTCCCATGTCCTTATGCCCACCACAAGTAAATCTCAGTCAGGGCAAGTAAAAATTTTAAAGCACTTGCTGTGGGGGCATTCAGAATTATTGCTTTTACCACACACATTTCAATGGATGGACAAGTAATTTCTGATGGGATGCAAGTGAAATATCATGGGCACCTGCCCTGAGGACAAGTGGACTGAAAAAGAACATAGTATGCCCTGACTACAGATGAATACTTTTGGTACCCTTGCATCAGTAAAGTGGTATTTATCTGTAAAGCTGATTTTCTTAATAAACAATCATTGTAACTTGATGCCCTTCATCTAGTACACAGGCAGCTACATCCTTTCTTGCATTTCATCCAGTCTCTCCAAACATTCCTGACATAACCATGGTTCTTCTCCTTCACATACTGATTCCCACCTAAGGTCACTGACAAGATCTACTGTACATTTCCGATGATACCACCCACTGCACCCATCACAGCATACCCATGGAAGTTTGTCAGTGTATGGACAACCACAAATTTCACACAAGCATACATCTTTTTTTGTTTTCTTTTGCCTCTTTGACTTCATACGGCCTGTCCTGATCATAATCTTTCTTCGGTGAGCTTCTTGGCTCTTGACTTTCTTTGCCAACATTAACTCTGATCTGAACTGCTTATATCCAGACTTCATGTATAAAACTATTATATCTGTGCGTACTTCTGACAAAGTAACAGCCTGTTTGGCAATTGAGCTTACAATGTCCTTACATGCCCTTGACACAGCTTCAATAGCAAAGTGGTCCGATACACTCTGTGGGAATTTCGGGGTGGTTAATTCACAAAAATCATCTCTCAATTCACGACACCCAATAAGTATTTTGGTGACCTCACCGGGCATGCTGTTACCCAATCTGACCAATCTTGGTACACTTAAGAGTTTAAGCCTTTGTTCCTCCAGTTTCAAAAAGAACAGGTAACACTGGTCAGTCAGAGGAATTAATCTCCCTTGCTGTTTGTACTCAATTTCTCTCAAAGTATTGGGATATGCTGAGTCAACTGGGAATTTTCCTGCCAATGTTTCATACATATCAATTGCACCTTCCATAACTTCAAGTGCTTTCAGACTCACAGAGAACATGTTATGTTTCAGTTTTTTCTTCAAACGAAAGTGTAGTCGAGCAACCACTGATCCACCTACATATCTTACTTTGCTACAAGCTACATCATGTTTCTTCAGCTCATTTAATTTATGTACAGTGGAAGAAGAAACTGATGACACATCTGGGAGTTTCTTTTCTGCTAGCTGCTGGACATACAGTTCCTGAATCTTGAATACCATTCTTTTGGCAACAGTATAATGTCTGCACGATGGAACTGCAGGAGAAGCCAAAGCAACAACCTCATTCGTGTATGACAAACTGGACATATAGGCATATACAGCAGCAGTATATTTGGTCTGGACCCTTGTACTGACTTCACCTTCCAACTTTGTTAGCTCAGTCTGTAGTGAAGATAAAACATTCATGCAAAATGTTTCCACTGCTTTTACCTTTTTCTTCAGTTGTATAATTGTTTTATTTTTGTCTTTTTGTTCATTTGTTACTGTGACTTTACAAGATGTCTCTTCAAGGATGTCTAAGGGGTTTGGTAGAAATTCTGGCCAGTCAATATCACCAAATGATCCTAATTCTGAAATTTCAATGTCACTGAATGGGCTATCTTCAGAGTTAATACTTTCACAGACTGCCTCAGTGACAGCGACACCTGTATCTGTGGATGCAGATGGCTCAGTGTTTCTGTTTTGACAACAGCTGTGGTCTTCTTTTGGCAAGGTATCTTGATGTGTCAGGAACGCCATAACTGCTTCTGGGGGTGGAGGGCAAGCCCCACTGCTGTAATTGACCACACGTAGGCTATCCATGTCTCTGACCCTTGAGATGGCCACACCCAACATCCCTGTAGAATAATTTAAATTGTCAAGGGGAGTGTGTAAAAGGCAGAATGGAATGGAATGAAACATACAAAATTACCTAAATGATTTTAATGCACCTGGCAAAGTATAAGGCTTAAGGAAAGTCTAATAACAGTCTGCAGGCAACCAATTTGAATTTCAGAACAACAAAAATTGTAAGCCTCCACCCAACAGTACAACTTACTTCAGGTGGACAACGTGACAAGTGACAAGAATATACTACTTTCTATTCATGCACCAGCAGACTATCATTTTTCTAGCAAGCTAAACATTTTGGTGATTTTGCATTTTGCATTTTTCTTAACTGAATCAAACATACAGTGTATCATCTATTTTGGATCTTGTGTAAATGTTGTGCTTTCTGTGGATTTACAAGTATATATTCATGTTCGGAACAAGTGGGACTCGAACCTGCAACCTTTGGCACCAGTCGCAACAAACATACTATAAACCAGAGCCATGCCCGGAGACATGAATGTCTTTCGCCAGCATAATTCAAGCCACTCCGAAGTTTTTCAACAATGCTCATTCAAGCATGATGCAACCAATGAAGTGTGACAGTGATGGTACAGATCTGTAGTGACCATCACTAGCAATCAAGTGTGAAAGCCCTATTCAGTGTTGTTAGTGAAATAATGCCACTGACTCTGAAGTTTTTCTACAATGCTCATTCAAGCATGATGTAACCAATGAAGTATGACAGTGATGGTACAAATCTGTAGTGACCATCATTATCAGTCATTTACCCAACTATGAAAGCCCTACCCAGTGTGGTTAGGGAAATAATACCACTAGGAATTTTTTCTACAATGCTCATTCAAGCATGATGTAAACAATGAAATATGACAGTGATGGTACAAATCTGTAGTGACCATCACTATGAATCATTTACCCAAGTGTGAAAGCCCAACCCAGTGCAGTTAGTGAAATAATGCCACTCCAAAGTATTTTGTTGACAGACAGACGGACAGAACCAATGGAGCATCACAGTGATGGTACAAATCTGTCTTGGCCATCACTACCAATCAATACCCAAGTACGAAAGCCATATCCAGTGTAGCTAGTGAAATAATGCCACTCCAGAGTTCTTTTTTTTTAACAATGCTCATTCATGCATGGTGTAACAAATGAAGTATGACAGTGATGGTTCAAATCTGCAGTGACCATCATTATGAATCATTTACCCAAGAATGAAAGCCATGCTCAGTGAAGTTAGTGAAAAAATGCCACTCCAAAGTATTTTGTTGACGGATGGAAGGATCTTCGGACTGACAGAGCGATGTCCGGAAAGTGAGTGCTTAATCTTGCTGACAGCTTATGCTGGTGAGACAATAATAATCTATTGTCACCTTGTGCACAGAACAACAAACATACTATATACTTTGCAGATTATATCTGCACAGCTACAAAGTTTCAAAAGTGAATCATGTGTAAAAACATTAGTGGGACAGGGGTATCTTAGTTCTTACTTGTTCTGTGCCTGAGGTAAAACATGCACATGTATATATACTTGTAAATCAATGGAAATTTCAGCATTTAGAAAAAAAAAACTTTACTCTTTATATGTTTACATTTATGATAACAATTGTGAATGAAACCTAAGTGCTGTTAATTTTTATCATACCTGATTGGGAAATGTTCTTGCAGTCTACAATAACTGCTGGCAGTTCCAAGCCCTGCGCTTTGTGAACTGTTATGGCATACGCTAATGCCAAGGGGAACTGCAGTCGGCTTGCCATAATCTTTTGCTTCTTTGGATTGTATCTTGTGAAATGTGCTTTGGTCACCTTCACCTCTTGCTTGTTAAACTGGACAAGTATGCTGTCCTTTGACATACTGCCAATTTTGCCCCTCACACCATTAACCAGCCCTTTTTCAATGTCAATGTTCTTTAACAAAATAACATCACACCCGCTTTTTAGGGCAAGAATTTTTGGTGCCCGCAACTTCCCTAGCTGGGCCTGGTCCCCAGTGTCAATAGCATTGAAAACCCTTGCTTCACCTGATATGTTGTCCAGTGCCTTTCTATTTTGAAGGTCAACACTAAAATTGTCTGCACACAGGTAAACTGCAATCTGGGATTTGTGTATCGGTAAGGGCCTCTCAAGCCATTTCAGAATATTTGTGCTCTCCTGCGATACATGTCCTGAGAAAACTTCCTCACACAAAACAGCTAGCTGGTGTGTGTGTCTATGTGGTGTTTGCAGCCATACAGTATGTGGAACCCCACTCTCTCAAATGTCACTTTGGAAGCAGTATTTTCCAACATCTCCGTAGAGGTGATCTGGGACAGGGGGTAGCTGCCTTGGGTCTAATACACATACAACTTGGGTGCCCCCAAACATCAGGGTATTCTCTTTGGCCACTTGTAATGCATAAGCGACTTGTTCGAAAATAAATCCACTAATCATTGATGCCTCATCAATTATAAGTACATCAGTTTTTCGCAGTCTAATTTTGGTTTCTTCCCAGCCTTGATCGAACAAAATTAGTTGCTTGAGGTCATGCCTGCTGTAACGGCCATCTAATATCCCTGCAAAACTGTGGACAGTAGTAGCATGGAGATCTTTCAGTGAAAGCGCTGCCATGCCTGTGGCTGCTGTCACTGAGCAGCATTTCCCCATCCGTTGTAGGGTTGACACAAGCCAATGGACAATATGGGACTTCCCAGTACCTGCATTTCCTACAATTCAAAACTAAGTCGACAGCCCTCTTTTGGTTGGTGTCCAGCTGAAATATAGGTAAAGGTTTATTAACTCATGTACAGCTAGCTACCATATACACTTATAGGTGTGTGTGGAAAATGTTGTGACATCTGAGAACAAGTAAACCTGAAAAAAAGTTTAATACATTACAGTAAAACCGGTGCTTAGTGAAACCCCTTGGGACCAAAGGAAAGTGCTCAATATTTCAAAGTGTTCACTACTGTCACTGTCAGCTTAGGCCAACATGAACAAAATAAATCTAAGAAAGGGACCATATAAAATAATCACCAACATCAGGGTGTTCACTAAAGACAAGTTTTACTGTACTTATAAGGCTAACATATGCATAAATGTGTTGGACCAGGGAGGTTAAACCTCCATGCTGATACCTTCATTGGTGGGGGGGGGGGGGGTCATGTATTACGTATGCAAAAAGAGTGTGTGTGTGTGGGCATGTATTGACTGCATAAGGAATGCACTTTGGGGGAGAGGGGGGGGGGGGCTACATTCCAAAAATTGGTTGCCCCATGGGTGGAAGACATTTTCATTTGTCTGTTGGTTGGAGGATCCCAGAGGTATCCATGTCCTATGGGTGGTGGCCACAATGACCTCTCCTATAGGCCAATGAAGAGGTTACTCAGGGTATAATCATCTGTAAATAACGTTATGGTGCTGGTACTTTTTTACTTTGGACTCACAACTGTTACTGTTCTCTCAAATGAGATTAAATACACTGGTGCCAATGGTTGTAGGCTCGAGTTCTGCTCATTCCAAACATAAAATAGATCACTTTGGTGAACTGAATTGTGAATTTAAAAAGTTTCCACATATTCTACAAATTATGTAGCTGACAAAATGTATCAAATTTGCCTGACAGACAGATCCTTACTTTGTTTATCAAGTTATCATATGGGTATAGTAGGGATTCCACTTCTCTTATCAGCTTAAAAAGCATGTTTTCATATCATGGAACAGATAAAAAGTCAATCTGGCTGGGCATTGTGCCCCCCCCCCCCCACACACACACAAACACACAGTGTACCCACCTTGGCTTTTCATGAACTCTTGGTATAGAACTGTTCTTCCTTCAAACAGTTGTACCCAACATGATGAAAAGAAAATGCTGAAATATGTTGCATATAACGATAGGCCTTTCACATAAGGGATCTGTGTCCCTCAAATGTGTGAATACTGCATGTGAACTGAAATAATTTTCAACTTTGACCCATATAGTTGGCGACTTATAATGACAGCCCAGCTAGGTACCATATTTCTTTTCCTTTGAATTCACACATCCAGGAACTTTCGACACTGGCCAACCACATGTAACTAAAAGGAATGAACAACAGTAATGCAGCCACAAATAGCTAGGTGACCATGCAGCATGACAACCTGCATACTCCTTGCTAAAAAGGACCAACAAAAATCTGCTCAATGTTCAGGTTTTTGACAAGATATTTGACATAATTTTGCACCTTGTTTAACAAGATTACAACTTCTTCAATACCATAAGTTAGACTCGTAAATAGTTCTGAGTTCCACTAAATTTGATCAGCAAAGTAGCCAAGGTTAGCATGTAAATGAATGGTAAAGTCTGTGAAGTTTCACTGAGTTCTGAATGGGGTGTGACGTCCCAGCAAACTCCAGAATACATCACACATACAAAAATTGATCCCTATCGAGTCAGTCTAATTCTAATCCATAAGGCAATATTCAGAGACAGCTTCCTTCCTCCAGGTATGAATACACCATTGCGGCCAATCAGATGCTGGTTACCGCACAAAATAGTTTTTGGTTGTTTTGAGCTGACACCTATGGGGGCTATTTACCTGTAATTAACCCACTGTTTCAGCCAGATTATTACATTAACTTATCAGCCTGTTTGTGTTGTATGGTTTGACGGATATTTTTTCCATGATGAATTTTATAAACAGAGGGCGAATCACATAGTCATACACAGTGACGTAATGCTGGCAAGCAGTGCTCGGAGCACTCGTTTCCTGGCTATGACAGGTAAACACTGGCATAACTTTTGATTCTATCTATAGACTCGCATTTTTTATCTTTGTTTTCAATGAAAGGTGTCTGCACAACACCAACTGCATACTTTATTTTAAAACGTGACGCAACAAAAGTTATACACCTTTGTGCTAATATGAGAATATACAGTAAATATAATGGTGGTTTCATCCCTCCATGACCATGGTGACAGTGAGCTGTCAATGTGCAGACTATCGCCGAACATTGGAAGAAATAACTTGAAAAATCGCGGCTCATTTAATCAATGTGGCAGTTAGATGTGATGATTTCCAGGTCAGTAGATAACGAAATGCACCCTCTCAGTTAATCACACATTTGAGGAATCATCAACGACAATTCCTCCAAGTAAACACCTGTTCATTTGATGTACTATGGCTATGCCATGAACAGCAATGACAAGCTACCCTATTATCGTTCACACATGGTCTGGAAATTGCCTGAAAGTCAAACGAATATTAACGTCAATAACATGACCAATCCAATATGTCAAATACATTGTTCATTGTAGAATCAGTTAAACTCAACAGTAATTCAACATTGTCAGGCCTTTTCCCACCAATATGACAATTATCATGATCGTTTCTGCAATGGACCTTTAAATTACTCACCTCTGTTGACTCCATTTTGCCGACAATAGCTTGGCCAATGAGAGGCCAGTAATCCTCGAAGTGCCGTTTGGGGTCGGTCAAAGGTCATTTCCGTACAATGAAGACTGACTTATTTGAAGAGTTGAGAATAAAGTTGAAAAAAACCGGTACGTTGCTGCTAGTGGAGCGATTGTTGCGTTGCAATCGACGAAATAGGTTCTTAGGAACAACTGGAGGTAAAGATTATATGTATGCAGCGGGTAAAAGCGATTTAATCGGGAAAAGATGCGCGCAGGCGGCATATTTCGTTTGTCCCCTTCTCGTCACTAAAGTGACTCGCGCCCTCAGTCCGGCGCCCTCGATCAGCGAGCAAGACAAACAACGATAATTGATATTGACACACTTTTATTTTTCTGATGCAAATCCCTGTCTGTATACTGGCTGCATCACTAGCATTTTTCATCATAACTGGAATGAGCACGTCAGTTACTTTCATGTATCAGCAATGGCGAGAATACTTCGCGAGTTCAGCCACCGCCACGGCCTGGGCCCTCGCAACCAGGAGTACCGTTCAATATTTAGCCAGTGAGTGCAAGGTTAATGTCATTCTTTTACTCCAAAGGACACGCACGCACACACAAATTATGCGTTTTTGTGGATATACACAAAGGCGGGCTTTGCTTTATTTAAAGTCGAGTATTATACAATGCAACGTCAGCAGATATATATATATATATATAGATAGATATTTGTATATGTACTGTACATATATTCATATGTATATATATGTGTGTGTGTGGTTGTGTGTGTGTGTGTGTGTGTGTGTGTGTGTGTGTGTGTGTGTAACGTGTAAAAGATAGCATAATTAAGAACGATATAACACATTATAAAATAATATATAGTAACAATTTGAATGATGAAAGCCTGCTTAATGCATAATTTTCATAAGAGTACAGTCACGGACAAAGACATTAAACCTGCTTTGCATCATTGATGTAACGTAACAAAAGGCAATATACATGTAAAGATGTGACGTTCCGTTGGGTCAAGTTCGTTTAGTCAAGATGCAGAATGGTTGAGGTCATTCAAGCGCAAAGTGCACATCTACGTCAGTGCCATTTGCTCATCCGTCGTTAAGATATTGTAACATTTTCACTTGGTTAAATATCACCACCAAAGTTGAGCACCCTCGTGTACAAAGCTACGTGTCCAATAGCGAGTAGTATATCAGATTTTGGGAGGTCACGCATTGTACCATCACGGAAATTCAGAACTCGGACTCGAGTTGTGTGTGACATACCCATACAAAAAAAACTCCTATATACTCTGGACTGGGTGGCACATGGGTCACACAGCTGTGCCACCTATGGGTGACCCATGGGCAAGTACTGGGTATTTTACCATGCAAATGAGGTAGTGGGTGACAAGTGGGCCACAACTGGGCGAATGGGCCATGACTGGGCTACAACTGGGTGAAAGGGCTAAGACTGGGTGAATGGGCCACAAGTGGGTGACAACTGTGCTACAACTGGGTGAATGGGCCACAAGTGGGTGACAACTGTGCTACAACTGGGTGAATGGGCCACAAGTGGGTGACAACTGTGCTACAACTGGGTGGCAACTTGATCAAAGGCTCCTCTTCCGTGGTGCTCCTATATGTATGAATGAAATATCATTTAGTATGTGGTGGTTGAACAATTAAGCCCCATACCTCCTATGATTAGCAATGTATACTTTGAAACTAATGAAATGAAACACTGTGCCATACTTTTTATGTTCTTACACATTTACATATAATATACTGAACCCCAATGAAAAGTATCCACATAAAAAAATTAACACATTAATTTTGTAAGTTACTAAGTACTGTGTGTGCATATATGCATGGTTTGGAGCCTACATCAGGGTCATTCAGGACAACTTTTTAACTTTTGCTGGGTTGTTACATAATGCATGTGACTTTTGTGCACCGAATATGGCTTCTGACCACCACTCCTATTGGATGGCTAAAATGACCTGATGTTTTCAGTGGCTTTAAAAAAGGATGTTCAGCCAAGAAAAAAGCCAGTGGTCTCAGGTGTGTTGAGGCGATCATGCCGCGTCTGAGCCAAGGTCAAAGACACCATGCTTTGGGGCTTGCAGAGGGTGGAGTCCCAATCACTCAAATCGCACAAAGAATGGGGTGTACTCAGCGCACCATCCAACGACTAATTGAACGGCAACAAGAAACTGGATCCGTAGATGATCGGCCTAGGCCTGGCCGAGAAAGAGTGACAACACCTGGCCAAGACCGTCACATCCGGCTGATGCACCTGCGATACCGTTTCCGTACAGCAGCCCGTGAGACTCAAGGGGTGAATCACCGTCCTGTCAGTAGTTCTACTGTGGAGAGGCGACTGAGGAGCAGTGGCCTAACAGCCAGAAGACCTTACAGGGGTAACCTGCTGACCCAACCCAGAAGAGAAAGACGACTGCAGTGGTGTAGAGCACACTCCAGGTGGACTCGCCAGCAGTGGAATACCGTCCTTTTTACTGACGAGTCCCGTTTTTGTGTCAGCAGAGCAGATGGCAGAGAACGTGTGTGGCGCCGGACTGGGGAGAGATATGCAGATGCCTGTGTCCGTCAGGCAGATCGATGGGGTGGACCCTCTGTCATGGTGTGGGCAGGCATCAGCAACCGCTACCGGACACCCCTAGTGGTCATTCAAGGGATCCTCAATGCTAGGCGGTACATTGATGAGGTGCTGGAGCCGCACATGGTCCCATTTATGGAGCAGCATCAAGATCTGGCGATCTTTCAGCAGGACAATGCACGTGCACACTCTGCAAGATTAACAATGAACTTTCTCAATGAGAACAACATCAATGTCATGGAATGGCCAGCGTTCTCACCCGATCTGAGCCCTATTGAACATTTGTGGGATCAGTTAGGCCAAGGTATTCAACGGAGGACACCTAGGCCTACTACCCGAAACCAGCTGATCCAAGCTCTGCAGGAAGAATGGAATAATGTTCGCCAACACAGAATTCAAACCCTGGTCAGCAGTATGCGCCGCAGATGTATAGCATGTGTTGATGCTCGAGGTGGCCACATCCTATATTGAACAGAAAAATTTGTGTGACTTTCAATTAGGGCAGTTAATGACATTTTTTGCCTGTAAGTGACGTTAATGTCGGTAGAGCGTGACATTATTTTTACGCCAGAAAAGTGAATGCTTTGTTAAGTTCTAAGCAGGTCTAGGTATGAAATGTTTCAAGTATAAACAATAAAATACTTCAAAATTGGCATGTGGATACTTTTCATTGGGGTTCAGTATACTTTGGCTGCCCTGCCCCCTCTCCAAGAATGACACCACCTCCAAATACTGCAAGATACAGTGCCCTCATCATTTTGCAGCGTATCAACAGTAGATCAGCAGTATACATACAGTATATAATGACAGTATATTTATGATACACTCACAGTAGACCTAACAGTAGTTATGCAGCATATACTGTTCTCATACTGCCAAAGTACTTGCACAGCTAGCACACACAGTAAAGAGAAAATGCTAAGTCCTCACAGTATAAAAGCAGTAGTATGGCAGTATATGTGCAGCATGTTCCAAAAATGCAAATTATGCTGTAGTACTACTGCCATTTAAAACCAGGGGAGCTTCAGCACCAGGCCTGGCAGTAGGACTACAGTAGCAGTTTCTTTGGCAGTATAGCTGCATTATATCATGGCAGTATTATCACAGTAAAGGTTGCCAGTATAACTGAAGTATACCATGGCAGTATGACTGCAGTGTGGAGTGGCAATATGACCACAGTATACTTTGACAGTATGACTGAAGTATAGAAAGGCAGCATAATGGCAATATACCATGGCAGTATTACTGCAGTATGGAATAGCAGTAGAATTGTAGTATGGCGTGGCAGCATAATGGTGATATACCATGGCAGTATTACTGCAGTATGGAAGGGCAGTAGAATTGTAGTATGGCTTGGTGGCATAATGGCAATATACCATCGCAGCATTACTGCAGTATGGAATAGCAGTAGAATTGTAGTATGGCTTGGCAGCATAATGGCAATTTACCATGGCAGCATTACTGCAGTATGGAATAGCAGTAGAATTGTAGTATGGCTTGGCAGCATAATGGTGATATACCACGGCAGTATTACTGCAGTATGGAATAGAAGTAGAATTGTAGTATGGCTTGGCAGCATAATGGTGATATACCATGGCAGTATTACTGCAGTATGGAATAGCAGTAGAATTGTAGTATGGCTTGGCAGCATAATGGTAATATACCATGGCAGTATTACTGCAGTATGGAATAGCAGTAGAATTGTAGTTTGGCTTGGCAATATAATGGCAATTTACCATGGCAGCATTACTGCAGTATGGAATAGCAGTAGAATTGTAGTATGGCTTGGCAGCATAATGGTGATATACCATGGCAGTATTATTGCAGTATGGAATAGCAGTAGAATTGTAGTATGGCTTGGCAGCATAATGGTGATATACCATGGCAGTATTACTGCAGTATGGAATAGCAGTAGAATTGTAGTATGGCTTGGCAGCATAATGGTGATATACCATGGAAGTATTACTGCAGTATGGAATAGCAGTAGAATCGTAGTATGGCTTGGCAGCATAATGGTGATACACCATGGCAGTATTACTGCAGTATGGAATAGCAGTAGAATTGTTGTATGGCTTGGCAGCATAATGCTGATATACCATGGCAGTATTTCTGCAGTATGGAATAGCAGGAGAATTGTAGTATGGCTTGGCAGCATAATGGTGATACACCATGGCAGTATTACTGCAGTGTGGAATAGCAGTAGAATTGTAGTATGGCTTGGGAGCATAATGGCAATATACCATGACAACATTACTGCAGGTTAGGTTCTATGGAAGTACTGTGGAGGTTCCAGAGAATCACCATGGAGGTCCCATGGTAGCAAGGACAAAAATCTGTGGTTTCTAAAAAAAGTCAAATGAACAAGAGTAGAACAGTGCACACAATGTAAATTTTTTTTTTTTAAATAACCAAATGACCAATAAAAAAAATGTGGAGAGAGCCTCCATTTCACCAATACTTTTCTTTTAAAATAATAATGAATAAAAAACAACAAGACAGAACTACTGTATAATAATTCATATGTATTTTGGTAAATACACAGTTTGACCATTATTTAAGAAAAAGTGTTTGCAATATGCCCCCTTTGAACAGGGGGCATAAATATCATACAGTCTGGAGTTTAAGATCCAGATTCATTATCTTTGGTTGCAGCTGCTTGTAGTTGAGGGGATGGTCTCACAACTTCTCGCAGCTTGCTCTTGATGTCCCCATTTGTGGTGTTAGGATATGCTTCATGTACCAGTTCTGGAAAATGGAAAACAAATTTGCAAGGGCACAGGAAAATAAAATGTTTAAAGTGTAACATTTACATATTGTCAAAAAGTTTGGTTTAAATATGTTGCTAAAGGTTCCTCCCTTTACCTCACTATGTGCAGAATGGTTAATGATTTTTCAAAGTTCATTGTACATATGGGTTTTTATTGACATTTTAAAACACATTTCACTGCTCCAGTGCTTATATAAAATAAATTGGCTATTCATGGATGTGCAGACTTTTCCATGCTTCGGCATTTCACATGTTTTAAAGTCTTACAGCAACTTGACTGACACAATATGCAATGACCCTGGTCCTGCACTATATATATATATTGTTTTAAAGAAAATTATCCCAACAAACTTATATTTTCAAATTAAAAACTTTTCATTTGCAAGATAGTCTTTTTATATGTTTCTATAAGGAAAATTGCTGCCCCAGATTACATGTTATAAATATCTTCATGTAAGCAGTCATACAATAAAAGTGAGAAACAGTAAATTGATTTACAGAAATAAAAAAGAATACAATGAAAAATTTTTATTATTTGTAATTTCCACAAGGTTCAAAATTGTATTTTAACCTTGGCCTTTGGCAACTTCAACTGGCTAGATGTAAAGCCTGGACAATAATATCATGTCATATTTTCACAATAAAGACCACATCAGATGGACTGGGTATAAGCCACGAAAACGTTGATGGTGAGAATGACATCTCTTCTGGAAAAGCTGGACTAAGAGGCTGAATCTACAATCAGCTGCCATGTATCTGTTACAGTTCAGGACCTGCGTTCAAATGGAGCTTTATACTTACCAAATATAATATTCAATTTGGATAGATATCATCCAAACCACTTCTTTTGTGGAATCCTTTTTTTTTTTGTTTCCTTCCATTTGTTCTGGAATTCCCCACAAATATGTACACTGGTATTCCAGTGGAATTCCACTGGAATACCAGTGGGATTTTCAGTGAAATGCAAGAGCGAATACCACTGTGTTTCCACTGGAATAAAACATAGGAGTCAATTTCTGTGTAAAAGTTACCTGTGGTGACAGGTCACCTGCTATATTTCCATTGGAATACTAGTGACATTTCACTGGAGTACCAGTGGCATTCCACTACAATACCAATGGTATTTCACTTGAACGGACATTCATTGGACTGTCAGTGGAAATAATTTGAACACATTACATTGTTTATAATTTTAGTGGCAAGTTGCCCATTCTATATACCAATATTCAAGTAAAATTTTGCCTGCTCAGTTCATATTCACTGCAATGTTTGATTTCTTCAATCCTGGATTTGAAACATGTTGATGTAGATCTTCCAGCTCAGTACAGCCATCCAATAATGTTTATCAACACAGCTTTGTATATTTGCTGGGCTCTAATTAGTTACAGCCATGTCCTCTGTCATCTGGAAGGAGTTGGCAGGCTGTGTGCTAAATATGGCTGACCATGCAGAGGGTTTTAGAGGCTGTACAGATCCCAGCCTTACAATGGAGGGGCATATGCTGTGAAATGTGAAATCTTTGTGACCCACATCCCAGAAACTGAATAAAATTCATGAGCATTACAGAGTCAGCTACAATTTATACTTACTTGGGTGTCCTGTGCCATTAATGATGCCAAAGTAGTCCTTTGTGTTCATTATCACCACAGCCAATGTGAGTCTGTCTCTTTGTATAATAGTCCTGCATTCAGTTGCTTTTGGTAGCTGGACAAGTTTCACGCTACACCATGTATACTACTTGGAGCTGAAGTTTTATCCACATGCCTGCCAGTATGCTATAATGTCCATGTAGCCATCATAATCTCCACAAGATGCTGCCTTGTAATACGTGTATTTGACCATGAGCCCGCCATAGCTATTTTAAATCTGCAGCTGACCAGCCAGGCAGCCTCCTGATAGGCCCTCTTCAGCCAATCAACTACCAGTATTAAGTGGAGGAGTCAGGGTGGCTGGTAGTGGCAGTTGAAACTTGATCCCTGTGCTTTCACTGGGTGAAGCTACATATATATTTAGGCACAATGAGTATGATCAAACATAATCCACATGATCACCAAAACTCCTGGGAATGTATGTGATTAATGGGTTTGTGAATTTCTTGTCATATATATTGGAGAGAAAAAAATGTCTGGTGAAACTGCTAAAATTCCATAAATATTGTCACTTCATGCATATGGAGTATTCTAAAAAAAAACATATACCCAACTATATGTTTTTTTTTAGAATATTCCATATGCATGAAGTGACGATATTTATGTCTGGGTATGGACCCAGACATATTTTCTCTCTCTCTCTCTCTCTCTCTCTCTCTCTCTCTCTCTCTCTCTCTCTCTCTCTCTCTCTCTCTCTCTCTCTCTCTCTCTCTCTCTCTCTCTCTCTCTCTCTCTCTCTCTCTCTCTCTCTCTCTCTCTCTCTCTCTCTCTCTCTCTCTCTCTCTCTCTCTCTCTCTCTCTCTCTCTCTCTCTTTATGACAGTAAACTGTAAACTGATGATTTTCTAAGTTTTTGTGACCAAGTACTGTCCCATGTCACTGGTGTCACTGAGGGTTTAACTATTGTTTGTAATCAATGTGAGTTTACCTGTCTTGCCTATTGTATATTGTATGTAATATTCTGTACCTTTACATGTATATGTACTTTGATGAGGGCCTCAGGGGAGATTAGTGATGATTCAGTAACTGAGTTACCCTCTTGAAATAAAGTTTTATATATATATATATATATATATATATATATATATATATATATATATATATATATATATATATATATATATATATATGCACTGTTGTTAATTTCTAAGTTTTAATCCAGTGCAAAATTTCTAAGTTCCTGTCACCCAGAGGCTATTTTGTCT
>OZ026623.1:70182534-70340034 GCA_964020975.1 Hermodice carunculata
ATAGTTAGCGTAAATATTGTTGAAAATGTTCTGTATATGAGGGTCAATGAGGGCGGCTGCCCTGTTACACACTGTTGCTGGTGACCACACCTCACTGCCATACACAAATAATGGCTGGGTGTTCAAATCAGAACCTTTTCGTTGCTGGGGAAAGACTAACACCATGATCACCCGTTACTTTAGCATTTATCATACAGAATTCAAACAATGAATATAGGTATCATAAAAACAGACGGAAAGAAGGGATTAGCCGTATATAAATCCCTGTTGCAAGAAAGGACAGACGGAACATTGCAACCCAAAATGCACGTGGTGCCCCTCCTTGAGATCTGTTTGGACACGCAACTACCAGTGGCCGCTTGGGTCAGCCTTTGTGAGAGGCACCGCACCATGGCAGACACGTTTCAGAGAGACACCACAATAAACGCGAGACGGATAGTGGGACTCAGTATTTTATGATTATTTGCACCAAAATTTATTTATTTATTTATTTATTTATTTATTTATTTATTTATTTATTTATTTATTTATTTATTTATTTATTTATATATTTATTTATTTATTTATTCATTTATTCATTCATTTATTCATTCATTCATCGGACAGCATGTTGGTGACCCTGGAAGATGAGAGGAGGGTGATTGCGTGCGTGCTTAAAGGAAACAAGCATTGCATCGGTTTTCTGTGCGTTAAAGGAGACAAGCCAGTCTTTGGACCATTCGTCCAAAGAAGAAAGATCATTATTCATGATCACTGCACCATGGGCTGGATCGTCAATGGTAAGAAAGAGCGAAGTGTCATCAGCAAAAAGTTTGATATTTGAATTCACAACGTTCACAATATCATTAATATAAATTAAGAATAATAAGGGGCCTAAAACAGAACCTTGGGGCACACCGACAGTAATGGTACCCCAACTAGAAGATTGTCCGTTAAGGACGACTCTTTGTTTACGATTGTGCAGATAGTCTTGGAACCAGCTCAAAAGTTTATCAGTTACACCATTTTCTTCAATTTATATAAAAGGCCTTCGTGCCAAAATTTGTCGAAAGCTTTGCTTATATCAAGGAATACAATTCGCACTTCTTTTTCTTCGTCAATGGCTACACATAATTCGTGGTAAAGTGAAAGTAATTGGTTGACTGTCGAGTCACCAGGCATAAAACCAGATTGATTGACCGAAATGATCATGTTATCGCGAAAAAAGTTGAAAACATGTTTAAAAACTACCCTTTCAAATATTTTACCTGTGCAACTTAATAAGGACACAGGACGATAATTATTACATAAGTTATCATCTCCTTTTTTGTGGAGTGGTGTGACATGTGCTTTTTTCCAAATGGAAGGGAACTGCTTTAAATGTAGGGACATGTTAAACAATTTCGTAAGGGGTTTGTAAATTATCGGGGCGGCTTCTTTCAGGAGTCTGGGAATTATTCCATCAGGACCAATAGCTTTTGTTGTATCAAGGCATTTAAGTATATCAAGTACTTCATTTTCACAAATTTCCAAATTTCCGATAGTATAAGTGGGGTGATCGGGAGAAGTAAGGTTACGGGCTGCTGATGTATCAATGTTGTTTTGTCTTAAGAAAAAGGCATTAAATTCTTCAGCTTTGGAAGCATTATCGGTTATATGTTTACCATGGCAAAGCAAGGATGGTATAGTTTTGCGATGATTTTTACTTAAAAAGTATTTAACAGTCCTCCACCAAGCTTTATTTTTCTTTTGGGGACTTTTAAGGGAATTACTTAATTTGCTATTATGTTGCTCTTCAGCATTATGGAGATGCTCCTGATATTGGTTGCGAAGCCGATTATATGAAGCCCATAGTTCCTGGCTATGAGGTCCGTGATTACTATCTTTTGCTTTCGAAAAAGCTCGCATAACTTTGCGCTTTTCGCACCGCAAGGCTGAAGTGTACCACGGTAAATCGTCAGGCCGGATTATAACTTCTTTGTTGGGTATACAAGCTTTAGCGGCTTGTAGAAAGCCTTCCGTCCAAGATAGACAGCACTCATTTACATCATTGGATAAAAAGTAATTATCCCAAGATATCCGACTTAAGTGGTCACGAAAATCATTAAAATTTGCCTTTTCATATTCCCAAATTAATCTTTCATAAGCAGTTTCAATTTTCCGTCGGAATAACATATTGGCAGACACCACGCAGTGATCGCAATTGGCAATCGGTGGCAAAACGTGTGGTTCTGAAATATAGTTTGGAATATTAGAGATTATTTGATCGAGACAGCTTGATGTATTATGAATTATACGCGTAGGTTCATGTATATGGGGGACAAGAAAATTTGTTGTACAAAAATGATCAAGTTTCCTACCTGGTGCTGTAGTAAAATCAGCATTCAGGTCGCCTGTTCTAATAATGTTATCAATACCTACAGTCTTGAGGTGATCAAGATTGGTTTGCAAATTGTCCCAGAATGACACGGGCGAATCCGGTGGTCTGGAGACGACCCCTAATAAAAAGGAATTATTATGTAATTTAATTTCTGCCCACAAAAGTTCTAAGTCGGGACTTTCCAGATCATGACGCCTAGATGCTAGAAGCTGTTGAGAAATGTACAGTCCAACACCTCCAGTCCAACACCTCCACCCAGGCTGCTAGGGCGACCCCTACGTATAAATGAGTGGAAACCAGGCAATACAAAATTACTGTCGGATGAATTCTGAGATAAGAGCGTTTCAGACAAGGCTATAATACCGTGCTGGTGGGCAATGTCCGCACAGATACACCGCATTTTATCCAGAGTCAGACTGCGAACATTAATATGACAGAGAGTTATATCTCGAAAATTAGTAGCAGGCCCAGGATTGAGTTGTATATCCCCTGCCAGTAAGATTAAAAGTGGGGAAATTATGAGCAAATAATCATCAAGTTTAAAATACTTCCTAGATAGAACAGAGTTTTCTATATAAGTAACAAGTAATCTCTGACGGTAGTAATTTCTGACGGTAATCTCTGACCCAAAACTTATGGGCAATTATCGCCCAATTTCTGTACTTCCCACAATTTCAAAAATCTTGGAACGCTGTGTTGCAGATAGACTCCTGAAGTTTCTAAACAAGCAAACATTTTTCTATGATTTACAGTTTGGTTTCCGAAAGAACTTGGGTACAAAAATAGCAATTTGTGAGTTTACTAATTTTGTTCAGCAACAGTTGGAAAGTAGGAAAGTTTGCTTGGGGATTTTTATTGATTTAAAAAAGCGTTTGACACTGTTAATCATGTGCTATTGTTGAAGAAATAGAACACAATGGCATAAGAGGAATATCATTGGAGTGGTTTAGAGATTATCTACTGGATGGACAGCAATTTATACAAATAGGGTCTAATAAGTCAACATTGGAGACAGCTCAGTGTGGTGTGCCACAAGGGTCTATTTTAGGTCCATTGTTGTTCTTAGTGTATATTAACGACTTACAAAATTTCTCTTTTATTTGGAACCTCTCGATTATTTGCTGATGATACTAATATAATTTATAGTGGAAACAACATAGATATTTTGAAACATAATGCTGAATTGGACTTGATAAAATTAATGGACAGGTTTAATGTGAATAAATTAGCGCTGAATTTGAATAAAACTAATTGTATAATAATATGCTCTAAAAACAAGAAAATTCAACCAAATTTTAGTATTATAGCAGGAACAAAAATTTTACCACGAGTAGCTAGCATTAAATATTTAGGTATACTTAAAGATCAGCAGTTTAATTGGCAACAGCATATTAATTCTATTTGTCATAAAATTGCTCCCATTATTGGTATTTTCTCAAAAATTTGACATTTACTTACTTTTGCCCTATTGCGTCAATTGCATTATGCTCTCATTCACCCATACATTTTACATTGTATTGAAGCTTGGGGATCAGCTTACCAAACTCATGTCACTCCACTTTTAATACTTCAAAAGCGAGCGGTGAGAATTATTACTTTTTCACATCCCCAAAGCCATACAGAAAACTTGTTCAAGTTGATGAAAATTCTTCCCTTTCATAAATTGTATTTTTTTAACTGTATGCTTGCTAGTTTATAATGAACAGAGTGGTACATCTTCTCACAAATTTGGATTTCAACATCGATGTTTGACACACAACTGTAACACTCGAAATAGGTGCCTTCTGTCCCAATCTCAATATAAAACAAACTACTTTTGTCAAAGTATATTACATACTGGACCTAAATTTTTCAATTTAATACCTGAAGAGATGAAAAATGTTATATCTGTTTTTTCCTTTAAGAGAAAATTGAAGTATTGGTTACTGGAAACTAATCTTGATATTTATTCACATATATATCCTCAGAGGAGATTTAGCAATTAAGCTCTCTCTTTATCAAGGACTGCTCCTGTTTAATAATTTGGCTAAACGCACATTCTGATGTAAATAGTACCACACAATATTTTGTTATCTACTATAGTAATACATGATCACATTGTTCCGTCTCAATTCAAATTACTGTGAAACTCGTGGTAAACATATATGTACTATGTATGTCTGTATCTACTTTTATACTTACTGATTTACCTCTAGTTTTGCAGCTGTTTCACATGCCAACACATGTATATATCTAATTGATGGACGGCCGTACAAGGCACAGCCTTCTGGCCATCCTCGCACATACTTATTGCATATATATTGTATTAGTATTATTGATGTGAAATTAACTATTTGAATTGAAGTTCTCACTCAAGATACTGCATCCTATTGTGGTCGTATTGTAATATGCTTGTTCATATAATTTTCATTTACTTTTTTGAGTTGACGATTCTTGTGAACTCATTGGCAGCTACGTATCTAGAAGACAACAAAGAGTTAAGTATGGGGGAATTTTTAGCGAATGGACAAATACTTTAAGAAGCGTGACCCAAGGTAGCATTCTTGGACCTTTGCTCTTCAGTATTTTTATAAATAATTTCTCATACTGTATCGATGGTAATGCCAGTTGATATAATTATGCAGATGACAATACACTCTCCAGCAATGACTTGCAAAATGTAAAAAAAAAATATAAATATATATGTATATACTTTAGACACTGCAGCACGAATTGGTGTTAAAGTGCTTGAAGAAAATGAAATGGAAGCAAACCCTGACAAATTCCAGTCTATGTTACTTTTACCAAATACTACTTATTGTCCTGATGACTTTTACTTTGAAATATATGGTATCAAAATAAGGCCAGAAAAATCTGTTAAACTGCTCGGCTTTTATATAGATGATAAGCTTAAGTTTCATGATCATGTATCATACCTATGTAAACAGGCTTCCAAGCAAATAAGTGTTTTAAGAAGATTCTCCAACATTTTGAGTGAAAAAGGAAAAATGCAGATTTTAACGGGTTTATCTTATCGAACTTTAATTGCTGTCCTTTAGCGTGGCACCTATGTAATCAAGCCGATGCGACCAAAATGGAAAACATTCAGGAAAGAGCATTGCGGTTTGTCTCAAACATGTTAAATGATTACACCTCTTCATTATCAAACATTTTATATCAGGTGAGAAAATCCTCACTTTATCTGAATAGATTACGAAAGCTCTGTATTGAAATTTATAAGATTACTATGAAAGACTGTCCTACTTTTCTCTATGACTTATTTACTTGAAAAGAAACTCAGTATAATTTACCAGACAATATGAGGTTTAAGCAGTCTGCTTACAACACTGTTACTTATGACAAAAATTCTGTACGGTACCAAGGGGCCAAGCTTTGGAACTCCCTCCCTCCTGATATCAAAGAACAGAGAACTCTATCTCAATTCAAAAGACTTATAAACACATGGCCTGGCCCTTTCTGCTTATGTTCTGTACATGCCTTATGCCACAGACGAACCTAATTGTGTCACTTCCTTTGCAAACTTGCCTCCATAGAAGCCTCCCATACTCGCTAAAATTACTGGTGTGGGCGCTTGTCAGCTGTAATTGTTATTCATGAACTCGACGGGAGCTAATCAGATCGGACTTATGGTTCGCGGGTCACACAAACAAACAAGATTGACGGAAGAAGTTTGCTGGCTCACGTGTGAGCGAAAGGTGCCAACAGTAGCCCAGCGCGGAGCACGGTAGTACCTTGTTAAGTATAGGTTAGACGCCGCGTAGAGTTTTCCAATTGAATTAGAAGACGAGCGCGCAGCGCGAGTCTTCTAATTCAATTGGAAAACTCTACGAGGCGTCTGACATACTTATACTCCAAAAGATGGGTATTATAAAAGTATTTCCTACTTGAAACAAAATTAATAGACTTGATTTCGAAGAAAAGCGACAAGTAAGAGTACATAATGTAACGACCTTTGACACTTGACCTGTCACGCTCCCTGACTCTATTCAATGCTGGTCAACAATAGACACGCTGGAATAAATATTATGTAAAATCCGTGAGGCGTAATGGACAGCACGCTCAGCCGTAGATCACAGAATTCGTGGTTCGAACCCTGCCAGGGACAAATTATTTTTTTCATTAAAAAGTGTAGACAAAAATTGTCGAAGTTCCATTGCAAAGTCCCGTCATGAGGTCACTTGCACTTCAGCGGATCTAATTCAATTAGACTCCTAGGAAGAGAGGAGCTCTATGAAAATTAGACTCCGCTGAAAACAATAGAAATTCGGCGCTGAGGAGTATAATGGAATTAAATTGGCATTTGCTCCCCGGAGTACACGCCAATAGCCAAACGAAAGCATGGAACGTGGTTGTGTGTCAATCCCGAAAAGTCCTGCGTTTTAACACAAGACTTCAATTCCCCTCATCAGGCTTACCAAGGGACACACCAACAAAATAAAGTTTCTATTTAATTTTAAACCCCTAGCAATCTGGCAGTTTTGGGATCTGGCACAGCCAGCCACTGGGCATTTTTTTTTTTGTGCAACACGCGACATGCTGGCGTAAAAGTGCCATAATTTTTTTTATTTTTGCAATTCATGCAAAATGATCAACATGACTTTTGTTGAGTAAGACCTTCTCTACATTTCTAATTTGGTTTCTTTGTCAATTTTATTTTAAACAAAAACTCGTGCCCTGCACCCTAACAAAGTGAATATATCGATCTCAATCACGAATTGATCAATACGGTCAAGCCTGTGTGAATACAATTGCATGGGTACCGGTCCGCGCATTTCCTTGGTTAGGGTCACGAACGATGGTTTCTCTTTAGTTTTTTCTAAAGATCCGTTCTGTGTCGTGATTGTGATACAATTATACTGGTAGACTTTGTTTGTTACTTTGTTAAACACACTTTATCGCCGTCACTGATAAACTGTGAATATGATCAACACATGCTGCAGCGGTATTTTCACCGGAGCCATGTTTACCTGCGGCTGGTGTATTTTACTCACTTTCCTTAAAAAAAAAAAAAAAAGGACCCTCTGCTCTATTGTACGCAAACACTGGTAGTATGTCATCATTCTGACCAATTTACAGCATTAAATTTGGTTTCTAGCTTTAAAAAATTGTCCCTAATCGTCACTTGTGCACATACAAATGTCGCGCACCTTTCAAGCCAGACTTCATAACCCGGGGTAGCGAGTAGTCCCGAACGAATCATCGGTAGAAAAACGACGCATTCGATTGAACGGCGAACACAATGTGATCGATTCCGCTCCCCACCCCACCCCCGACTGACCAAAAATATTCCGGAGATTCGTCCTCGATAGTTTCCGACTAAATAACAACGTATCTGTTTCAAATAGAAGCAGTTTTGGGCGGGGCTTGCCTAGAATACTTTTGTGGTTAGCCAATGGGGAGCTTGTTCTTAAAATGGACAGGGTTCTCAGCATTTTGACGATATGAAGAACATGGCGGGCAGAAAAGATTGAGACCGCGACGATGAAATCACACTTTTTTTGAGCAGTTTTGCAAAGTTACATCATTCAATTGTCACAAACAACGACCCAATCATTGATTTAAATCATCGTAGAAGGAAAACATTCATTTTTAACGCAAAATTGGCAAGAGCTGACGTTTCTCTACAATGAAATGTGTGTGCCTGCATGTAATTTGTAAATAATAACAGGCACTGATTGAGTAGGCCTACCCCTGAAACTGGTGTAATAGGACTTAAATCAGGTCCACGATATGCCTTGTACGAGTTAAACACGCACGGGCTTGCAGCGGCGATGAAACAGATTAGCGAGATAAGATTAGATACATACGTTTCCAAGCTGGTTGCTGCAGTTTTACTAGTTATTTGTTCGCATTCGTACTCAAAGCTAAAATTCGAGTCTGCTTCAGAATCTGTCAATCATTTTAGCCATATCTAAGCCACGGGCCTATAAAGTGATGAAATCACTTTTTTGCGTGATGGAATCACACAACTCCCACTGTTTTTGTATATACTACACCTGATGCAGGCGTGCATACTGCAAAGTATATACGACTGATATAACAATTTCCGTTTTGATTATGGTTGAATAATTACAATTCAAATTACAATAATCTATGTATCTTCAAATCCATCTTCAGAGTTAATTTGTTTGTCTGCCTCAAAATCATAAATGCAAACAGTTTTTTTGTTTCTTAGGTTATTGCGTGATTCCGTCACATCGTTTGTTTCTTTCCTGTCGTATAAAATCGCATAGGGTAACCATAGTGCCATAACGCATACTCTATTTTATGAAACAAATCCACGTACAATTTTAAATAAATATATGTTATCCTCACATTAGGCGCTAGCCATTGGCATTCTGCCAATGAAATGAGGAAATATCGTAAGGCAGATATTCAAGAAATAAACAGTTGATGATTAAAAAAATCCTCCCGTTAGGCCTACGTATTTTGCCTCAACTTTTCTACAATTGACAGTATTCCCCACACTGAAAATTACGATGAGCATGGTTAAAGGTGTGCTTTTGATTAAATATTTCAACACATTTTGCTGTAAATATTCAAAGATGGTTAGAAAGTTTGGCTTCATTAATTTGAGAGATTTTAGACTTGCATGTTTTGCTATTTAATTTTATCCTTTGGCATCATTCTGTTTAATATTCACCTCTCAGACATTTAGGCTAGCTTGTTTTATGTTAGGCTAAACCTCCAGTGGCCATAAGTAGCAAGCAGCTACCCACGAAAGTTACAAGCTTTGCTAATTGTTCCTGAAATTTGGTTAAGAAAAATTATGTTTTGATAACATGTTTTGGACTTTAATGCTAATGACTTTCATTCTTTTCTGACATGCCTAAGTACACATTAACTCAATGGAAAAAACCCCTCAAACCTGACCCATTATGTTAAAACATTGACTCAGGGTTGGCAGAGAAATAGAGCTTTATTGTTTGGAGACTTTCTAAGTGAGGAGTATGTGTCATCATGGGATTTGTTTCACATTTGTTTTGCAGGATGTCCATTGTTGCCGTACTTGTTAGGATTTGTACAGGTGGTTTACATGCAACTGTTTATTTTACAATCACTGGTACTGAATATAATGACCCAGTTTGTTTCCACTTCAGTTAAACACTGGCAGGTGGTTTATCTAAGATAAGTTATCCAGCTAGAAAGGGTACATACTGGTTCGGGGGCAAGTCAAAGAGTTCGTATGTTAACTTGTACCATTCAAATTTAGTAATTATGTTTGATTTGACAGGTATTCTTCATTATAATGAAGCTCCGCATTTATAATCAAAACTTCAAGTATCTAGCTTATTCATACTTTGCCACGTTCATATTCATCCATTGATAATGTGGGTTGTCTTTGCTGAATATTTAGCTTGGACAAGCTATTTGCATGTCTCTCAGAGAGGCATGCACGGGTATTGGCTCCTAAATATGTTGAGTAGTTGTCCACTGAAGACCCTTTAATTTATTTGGGCTGATACAGCATATGTCAAATTTCTACAGAGGAACGTGTGCAGTATAGACAATAGCACTTGCATATGTAGATAGGTTGGGCAGTGACAGGTTGGCTAATGGGGAGTAAAGAGTTCGGAGTGCGGAATAAGGTAATGACTAGTAGGAAGTGGTTCTAGACAAAAAGACTCAAATACAATATAAATACAAGCCCATTGTCCTTATTTCAGTCTTGGTTAAAGCGATTGTATAATAATGTTACTTCAAAATATTCTATATGATACATACTTGTTGGTTCTTGGCCATTTGCGAGGTATACCTGTATGGTTCATTTCGGAAAATATATTTTCCAGGAGGCTTAAAACATCCTCTATACAATAAAACAGTAATGTTCAGTTTTGAAACTAAGTTCAGCTGACCAATGTTAGCAGCTGAGCATATAAATGGTAGCAAGTGCACTCTGGCAGAAATTAAAAACGTTTGAATGAACATTTTTTTTTTGGGGGGGGGGGAGGGGGGAGGGCTTGTGCTAGTGGATTTGTCAGTTTTGTGATTCCGTTACGGCCAAATTGTGATTTCGTCACGTGATGTGTTTTACATTTAGGTCAAGATCACAATAAAGTATTTTGGTTTTCATCACAATTATCATATTTCAATATAAAAATTAATTGCTATTGTAATACATAGCTGTTTTTTCCGCAAAACAGTACACCATGGGCTAAACTGTTGCATTGTGTTGTACGTGAAATTTTTAAGGGCTGGTTTTTGTGATTCCGTCATGCAGGCAAAAGTGGTAAATATAATTCTAAAAACACGTGCATATCTGAGTGGAATGATAATTAAAGTCTGCAAGAGCAGAAAAATGCTTCCAATACATTATAATCTTAGAAGACATATTGTACATATTGGCGAGAAAGGTTTGGTCAAAGAAGAAAATATGTCATAATTTGGTGACTCCGTCACGCTGGAATTCATGCAGACTTTGGTGTCGTTTTGCGAATTTGTGTCTGCCTTTCTGGTGTAACCATAATTTCAGGATCCGGCGACGTTTTATTGACATCTTCCGTTAATTTTGGTTCATTTGATGGTCGAACACAACGAGTTCTTCCGTTTCCACAGCCAGAAGGCATTTTGTCAGATCAAGATCTCACGTTCTCCTCTTTTATGACCAAGACACATGGTCACATGACAGACAAGAACACCCACTGTATACTAGTTTCTAAATTACAACAGGCTGAAACACCAATCGGCTTGGACTCGCACGACCACAGGGATTTGCATCAGAAAAATAAAAGTGTGTCAATATAAATTATCGTTGTTTGTCTTGCTCTCTGATCGAGGGCGCCGGACTGAGGGTGCGAGTCACTTTAGTGACGAGAAGGGGACAAACGAGATATGCCGCCTCCGCGCATCTTTTCCCGATTAAATCGCTTTTGTCCGCTGCATACATATACTCTTTACCTCCAGTTTTTCCTTAGAACCTACTTCGTCGATTGCAAAGCAACAATCGCTCCACTAGCAACAACGTACCGTTTTTTTTCACCTTTATTCTCAACTCTTCAAATAAGTCAGTCTTCATTGTACGGAAATGACCTTTGACCGACCCCAAACGGCACTTCGAGGATTACTGGCCTCTCATTGGCCAAGCTATTCCCGGTAAATTAAATTAATATATTGTTCAGTCAAGACATTTATGTTTTACTTATATGTCAAACTGCTTTAATAATATTGCAAGAATTTATCTGTAAAATGCTTTATGAGCGGAGATGTGTTGCATTATTTTCTGAATAGTTTTGTTATAATTCCAAACACAAGTCTGTGACGTCACGCAAAGTGAAACTTGGCGGTATTTTTAACCTGACGGCAGGGAAGTCGTATGAATGCAGAAGTAGCACCACTATGGGTGGAGAATATGCTACAAACTGGTTAGTAAGCCTATTTACTCAATGTCAACGAATGATTAGAAACCACTGTGGAAAGAAAACTACAATATCATACATTGATCTTTCAAAGAAAATAAACATGAAAAAATTGAACATTGGGGAATGCTGTATTGTGGACTGTCAATCAAGATATTGGGAGCTATAACTTATAAGCTGCGATTTACTGTAACATTAGCACTTTCATTCTTTAAATACAAATGTTTTGACTGAACAATATATTAATTTAATTTACCGGGAATAGCTTGGTCAATGAGAGGCCAGTAATCCTCGAAGTGCCGTTTGGGGTCGGTCAAAGGTCATTTCCGTACAATGAAGACTGACTTATTTGAAGAGTTGAGAATAAAGGTGAAAAAAAACGGTACGTTGTTGCTAGTGGAGCGATTGTTGCTTTGCAATCGACGAAGTAGGTTCTAAGGAAAAACTGGAGGTAAAGAGTATATGTATGCAGCGGACAAAAGCGATTTAATCGGGAAAAGATGCGCGGAGGCGGCATATCTCGTTTGTCCCCTTCTCGTCACTAAAGTGACTCGCGCCCTCAGTCCGGCGCCCTCGATCAGAGAGCAAGACAAACAACGATAATTTATATTGACACACTTTTATTTTTCTGATGCAAATCCCTGTGCGCACGACAATATCAAACAAATCCGTACGACGTTGGAACGAGTTTCAAAACCGGCGCGATTTTCCGAAGTCGGGCCGGCGGTGAGACACATTGAACAAACATCTGGACGGGCGACTTGGAACACTCGCACGACGCTTGTACGAGCCCAAAATCGGCCGGCCGGCTGGTCAGTGTGTTAGGGCCCTTAGTTCAGCTGTCCAATGTTAGCAGCTGAGCATATGAGTGAACCATAATCTCAGGATCCGGCGACGTTTTATTGACATCTTCCGTTAATTTTGGTTCAGTGGATGGTCGAACACAACGAGTTCTTCCTTTTCCACGGCCACAAGGCATCTTGTCAGGTCAAGATCTCACGTTCTCCTCTTTTATGACCAATACGCATGGTCACATGACAGACAAGAGCACCCCCAGTACACTAGTTTCTAAACTACAACAGGCTGAAGCACCAATCGGCTTGGACTCGCACGACAAAATAAAAAAAAATCCGCACGGTGTTGTTACGAGTTTCGAAACCGGCGCGATTTTCCGAAGTCGGGCCGGCGGTGAGACACAGTGAACAAACACCTGTACGGGCGACATATGTTAGCATGTTTGCATCTTTTCCCTGCCCACAAACATACTTTCGGCATGCTGCCTTATTTCTCATTGCCACCCTGATACCACTCTCCTTTTGCCATCGGCCGTTGCTACCTGCAGCCACGTGACAGGCTGTTAAGTATGATTGACGGGTGGCATTGTTCGGTTTGGCGGCTAAAAACCAAAAGAATGACACATGGACGTTCGGATGTCCACATGCCTGTGTGGTTTTTGGCGTGTCATATTTCTACTTTAGTTAAAAGCTCGAAATTTTGACAACTAATAGAAAGGACATTCATCTTATAAAAACCGTTAAAATTTCAAAATCGGCCATGCAAAGGTTTTTGGTGTCTTAACGGTCCTTAAAGATGACAATTCACTTGCACTTGATATACCTGCGAACATAGACCGTTGAGGTTGGCTGTGATTGTATATTTTTTTCGCAGGCAAGCATTGAATTTGTAAGCAATTTTCGGCAGTCAGGGACAAATTCCAGTTTAATAATATGTATGAGATCAAAATCCCCAAAGCCAAAGTGCACCTCGAGGATGACGATAAGTTTGTCAATACACAACGACGTCATTTATTATTTTGGAAAGACAAACTGGACACAAGTGGACACTTTATTAGTTCAAAATTTATAGAGTGCCAGACTTGAATTACTTCAAAAAATGACATTTAGAATTAGAGTCCGTAAATTGCTATACATCTCATTGCGACAACTATTTCAGCATACACCCATAACAGAAAATGTGCATAGTTCAATGTTATACGCAAACATATAAAATGAAACCTGGAAAATACTTTACGTCATGTGAAAAACAACAAAATTTAAATGGTCAAATTGATTAAATATATAACAAATATCATTTTTTATTTTATTTTCTACAGCAGTTTGGTCTTACTGATACGCGATAAATTTGAAATTATGATAAAAATGTCTTCAGAAATGTTTACTTACTGTTCTGAAATCTGATACCCATCAGCAGACAAGGAATTGGCGTTTCGTTAAGTGCAGCTAATGCCGACTGCAAGGCGTCCTGTGTATCCTGAACGAAAATTCCCAGGTGGTTGGCAGCACAAATTAATTTTTTGCATGCTTAAATTTCATTACACACCTAAGAAAGTTCTAAGTCTTGTAGAAATATGACACCATCAAAGCGCTTCTGTTCATTCTCTGCATTTTGAAAAGCTGCATTAACATTATGAACTTTGTATCCTTGCCAAAAACGGAAAGAAAGTCCATGACTGTTGCAATAGTGGCACTGGCTGCAGGACTGACCGCTAGCCCAATAAATTGAGTTAGGCCCTATGGACTACGTCTCCCTGCACAAGCACCAACACTCACAAATCGTGTTGACACCGGGTAACTTTCAAAACTAAACATGTAAAGTGAGGGTACGCTTGTTTTAGTGGAACCATTGAACCGAGACTTGGTTTAACATAATCTTGTATTTCAGTGTGAATGTTGCCATTTGAAAAGTTAAACGCAACTAAAATTGGTTTAAGATAACAATGGAATGGTGAATGCAGAAATTGTCGCTCTGATTTGGGGGTATTATGGAATATATCTTATCACCCCAGGACAACAGGAATGCAACTTATTTAACCCCTTGGTCAAGCCTACTATCTTATGAAGGGGTGAGAGAAGATATGTCTTTATAATTATCATTTTTCAACACTGCATTGCATACTACTCGTGTATAATTGAAGAGAGAGGGTTTTCTCGCCTCATTTTGATTTTAATGTAAGAGATAATGCAAGCTGTTACTCTGTGCTTCATGCAGTATGGGAGATATTGAGCTCTAGCTATCTGAAACACCCTATCTGAAAGAGGGCATTACTTGTTGCACAATATCCCTTCATGAATATGAAAGAAATATTCTGTTATTTAAGTTGACGGCTAATATCACGTGGTCATCTCTGCAAAAAGCGCATTTGTTTCAAGACGGAATTTAAATGATTTCTAGACTTACGTAGGTGTCTTTGCATGATAAAAACCAAGTTCTGCTTACTTGATTGTCCTGGGTTGTGTGCTTAACCATCTTTTTCTTGTCGTGACTTACTGAATCACAAAAGCTTCTTTATTCTGCCGAGTTCGTGGGAGGATCAATCAACCGCCCGCCAAGCATCCATCGTCCGTTCACCCCTACAATTGCGTTTCTTTCCCAAAAGCCTTTTGGATAGATCTCCTTCAAAGTTAATGTCAATCACGTTTGCTCACATGGGCAAGCTCCATTGACTTTTGTGGTTTTTAAAAAGATTATTCTGTTTATTTTTGCGGGGAAAGTCAGAAATCGAGGTACTCTGTTAATTCCGCTGACCTTGAATTCACCTGTAAAAATAACTTTTTTCACGCGAATGAGAATATTGGACAGGTAGTCGAAAATGTGGCTTTCCATCGCAATCCCCTTGGACTTGCGTGGCAATCAATGCAAATGCATAAATCGAAACTCCAGGCACCCAAATTCAACAATTCGTAAAAAATCAGGGGTACAGAGTATCATCATCTAATGAACAATTTTGTTTAACCCTTCCAGAAGCTAGATTTCTAATCAGTGTTGGAACAATCTAAGTGGTGGTTTTAGAGCATAAGTCGAAAATAGCGAAATCTTATAAAAATAGAAAAAAATCGCACCTGTTGAACAAATTTATGTTTCCGAGTCCTATGGAACTTAAAAGCAATAAATGAGCAGTTCGGAGAAATTTATAAAGATCCCCCCCCCCCCTCAAAAAGAAAAAAAAAATGCCCCCCCCCCCCAAAAAAAAAATGAGAAGGTAAATAAATAAAAAATACCAAAATTATTGGAGAGTGACTATTTTAACAATTTCGGTAGAGACCCACCCGAGGTGAATCCACATCAAATTTGGAGTGAATCTGGTCAACGGTTTCGGAGAAAAGTCCAAAGTGTGAATTTCTATTGCGGTACCCATAAACTTGCATGGTAATCAATAGGAATGCATGTATTAACCGACAGGTACCCGAACTGAAAAATTCACGGTTTGAGAGAAGAATAAAAAGTCTAAAACACACAGGTGATTTTAACAAATTTGGTAGTGACCCACCTAAGTCATGCCCAACAAATTTGACCAACCTTTACACACTGTAATTCGTAACAATATATAAATTAAATTGAAAAACTCACAGCGCAACTTGTTGTAAAAAATAAGGTTTTGGGTTCCCAGAAAAGTTTCTGTGTGATTTCAAAGCAATTGGCTGAGCGGTTTCGGAGACGGAGAGGGAATATCTTTTCAGGTTTTACCAGACATACACAACAATTATTAAAAATCAACGGAACATCACCATTTGACCAAACTTGGCACCGACCTACCCATGGTACATTCCCTCCAAGCTCGAAGTGAATCTGGCTGATGGTTTTGAATAAGTAAAAAATGTAAATTGAAGACGACGGACAGCCGACGGATGCATAAAACCAGCTATTTTTACCTTTGCCTGTTTACAGACCCTCCTAATCACTTCGCTTAGTGTTTTCGCAAGTGTGTCTTTGTATTCAAAAAAGTTGTGTGACGAAATCAGTAAGACTTCGTATGCCACTTTATTCTTGTAAGCGACCCGACTGTCAGACTCTTCAGCCAGGACATGTTGTTTTACGCTGACGTTCAAAACCTACATAGTTGCTGAGGTAACAGCTGACTGTTAGCCTCTTAGTGTGGACACTGTGACAGCGTTTGCTACCGTAGCAAAGCAAATGAACATTTCTTTTCTTTCAGTCTTCAGATGTCATCAAATCACTTGTACCACAGGCGTATGAAAATAATTTTGAAAATGCACTGAAAATACGTTCAATGTGGAGAATGATAGATAAGGATGACATACAGATATGATTTTACTCTATCTAAGCATTGGAATATGTACTTCATTCATATGTATACAAAGTGGTATGCCGTAACATTGGTTTCCACAGGTAGTTGGATATTGGCCTCGTGGTATTACTAGACGAGGAGTAACGGTGCTCTTGCACTCAAAATATTTTCGCACGCCTGTCACTGGTACCATTTTCACACTTTTTCGACAAAATGGATTTCGATGTTTTAGTGTATTATATTTTGGTCTGTTTTCTCTGCGTTATGTGTATACTTTTCACGTTTCTCTTTGTTAGGGCTCTCAAATACATTTATATCATGTTGAGACGTACTATTTTGTATCATTGTATACACTTTTGATATGCCCATCCGATGTATAGGGGTTAATAATTACAACATTTTTGTTGTATGCATACTAATAGAATTACTCCTACGAGCTGCTCTGTTGATGTTATTTCAATTGGTACTACATCTGCCTTCACGTATATAGTATATATTTCATGTTTATTAGACAAAATTCATGATATGGTTCACTTCTCTCGTCAATGTCATTCTTGCGAATCTTCCATTTTACATGCCAACGTGTCGACACTATTTCACTTTCAATATCATCTCCCAGGCACGGAAGTACGAAAAGTACTAGGATGCATACAGTTTCTTCATCATTTATTATATGTTTGCTTGTATCTTTCTTAAAAATGCTTATTCGAATTAATTTGGTCTTTGATATCTAATATACATGTGTGCCTTTTGCGGCTAGTCTTCTTCCTTGTATAACTTTATCCTACGATTTTATCTGTACTTCATTATAATTTCTATAGGAACAGGATTTGCATAGAATTTTGTGTAAGGATTCGTGCTGTTTAAGCTATCTTCAAATTTGAGTACATAATGAGGTGCTATACTTGCATTCTACAGGTGCCCATCCCGCTTATATACCAAGTTGATAACATACCCCAATCTTTAATAATGTATCGTGTAAGCGATCAGCCGTTGTGGCCAAGGTACATATTTGCCCTATACTATACTTTTTGCACCACATTTTGCGCGTTGATGGGAATCTCTATAACTATAAAGATAGTTACCGGTTACCCTTATGCGTATTTATACTTCTTGCGCACAGCTGTCCAAGACCGCAATCCATGTTTACTTATATCGAATCATGAGACTTATTTCCTATTATCTCTATTTTATATGTATCTGATCAAGTTCATGGCAGACTAACCAAGCGAATGGGTGTCTGTGATGGTACCGCAAAAGCAACGAGGAAGTACAGTTTTTAGTCAAATGGGGACACCTCACGAAAAGCCGTTTCAGGAGAAACGGAGCGTGAGGAGGGCAGTGTACACGTAAATGAGATTGACGAACAGGAACGAGGACTATGTACCCTTCACATATATCTTCCTGATTGTAAGTTTGTCTGCTTGGAGTCCCGAGGAACAGTTGCTGAATTTGCCAACCGACAGGTAGGGAAACATTTAGAACTTACTGTGGAGGAAGAAGTTTCATTATGGCAAATTGAAAGTATATCACATATCAGGTAAATATAAAAACAGGGTCCATATGTTGACTATCTATCAGTGTGTCCATGTATCTTGAATGTATATGCATTCTCACGAAGGCGTTCTTTAACCATTTAATCAACTTAAGTTTAGTTGCAATCAATCTTCCTGGATGCCTGTAAGGGCCTTGTACAAATTTGTGTCGTGTGCATTGGGCCAGTGTGCCGGACGTTCCAAATTATCAGCCGAAATACTTGGGACCTGAGAAGGGGAAGGAAACCTGTGGCAAACGAGGCCATCCAGCCACTGCGGGGAGGTTTTTTTTTTTCTTTTCTTTTTTTTTTTTTTTTTTGATAATTGTAAATGGGCAATCGAAATCTGCAGATACAAATTAATGCGGAAACTGCATTAATCATGGATTGGCATTGGTATTTAAACTTACATAAAACTATTAGGATATACAAATAACAATAGAACCCACCCACCCCCCCCCCCCGAAACTTCAGCTGATTATGAGCTGTCATGACCAGATGAATTGTTTTGGTGTAATATATCATTGATGGTCTTCCCAGTTTTATTATTTTATATTCTATAGCCGGCATAAACAGTTGTGTCTAGGTCTCGAATAATATCAGTTAGACATGGCATGTGACAAGCCAACCAGGCTGCGCGTGGAAGGGAGAGGAGGAGAACACGCCACCTAACAACAGGAAACATCGGGGAGTGAGGCACATCAGTGTTTCTATCCGGGTAAAGTTGGAGCTGTAATAATTGTCTTGCTTTTCATCTCTACGTCACGAAATACACAAGGTTGAACTCTGACTCACCTTGATGCGATGGTGTTTGTATCTGTGTTTGCTTCACGGTAGCACAGACTGTGAGAATTACAAATTTTCAGTAAAAAAATAAAACATCAGCATAATCAAACTAACTCTTGTTCGAATTCATTTTAGTCACATTTTAAACGATGCTGCTCTTCCTACCTCATGATAATGATGGGACGCAAAGTAGCGCATGACTCGAATAAGTGTGGTCTGATAAGATACCAAGTGCCTTTTCCTGGGAGGGTCTTTCCTAAGTGTGGTGCATCAGAGGTAACTTGAAGAAGCCAACGATCAATCACAGTAACCACATGATTCAATCGGCGATTGATAAGGTTCTGTTGAAAAAGTCTGATAATATTGGATTCAGGATCTTGATCTTTGTGATAATCAACCAAAGTGTTACATGAATACACAGAGGTACTTAGGACCATCAAAACGTGCCTTCTCCATCAGGAATTAAGAACCAAAAGGACATTTTAGGATCTTCGGGTGGACGAAAGTGCCCGCCATTAACCAGGTCAGTAGGGCCTTACCTGATCTTTGTGTTCTCCATTAGTGGCACGTTATGGCGGACAATACGAACAAGTCTCTAAATTGTGGTAAAACGCTTGACAAAACGCGGACTCTGAGATGGCTGAAATAACAGAATGCCAGATTGCTAATATTATAAATGGGATCGAATGCTGCAGTAATAAATAACACTGATGGTGACCTGCCTGAGTTGAGCGAGAGTTTGCAAAGTGAACAGACTGTGACCGTTTCCCAACACAAACCTGTTAAACTTAGAAAGAGTAAACGTTCTGTACAGAGTCCATCAATGGACCTTGAACAGACATTGAGAAAGAAAAAAGCTACCACCAAACCCAAAGTGCATAGAGAATTAACCCCTAGAGCACCCAAATCTGGAAAGCAGAATGCTAATAAGGAGAAAAAAGGAGAAAACCCGTGGACCTAAAGAGCAAACGCTTACGAGTGTACTACAGATTGTAGGCATGAGAACAACAAAGCTATGGCGATGATACAGTGCACACAATGTATGGTGTACTTCCATTATGACTGTGTAGGTGAAAAAGAGGAGGAGATTAATGCTATTTGGTGCTGTTCACAATGCAGATTAACCCCCCGTCAAGATAGATAGCATACTTACTGAGCTTACATCAATTTCATCAACGATGAATACTCTTCAGCAAGTAAATGTAGACCTATTTAAGCAACTAGCTGCCAAAACTGCTGAATGTCAAGAACTAAAAAAAGCAGAATGAGCGCCTGGTTTATATGCTAGCGGAGAGTGAAAGCAAACCTGTGCAAAGTAAGCAAAATGCACCTGAAAGCATAGTACTTGAGGACAGCCTGGATCTTGACAACGATGTGCCCGATGACAGCCTGAGTGTTGAAAATAATGTCTGGCAGAAAATGAAATTTTACGGTAAGAATGAAATGCGCAGACATGATCATGGACATGGATGTGTCGCTGAGCCACGTCGTGATTCGCATGTGCGAGAAACTGACACAGTGACATTAGGGGACTCAATGATACCCGATATTCACCAACATGTAAATAAAGATGTGGAAATAGAATGTATCCGAGGAGCGAGAATTATTGAGATAAGTGAAAAGTCGGCCCAAATGGAACGACAAGGCGTTAAACCTGCAGTGGTGATTGTGCACGTCGATACAAATGATTGCTCTGATGAGAGAGAAACAAAACACATCATGAGAGACTTGAAAATGTTTATCAGGAGTGCAAAAAGTCTGGCATCTAACAAGCAACTTGTCGTCTCAACAAGGCATCTGGTCCATCCTTGCTTATTTAGTCATGAAGTCGTAAATATCGCATTAAGCTATTTGGTAAACCAGACATTCGGATATTATTGTAAACATTGAAGTATTTGATGAAAACAGGTAACTGGTAAAAATATACGTTCTTTAAACAGCACAAGACTTCACTGGCGCTTCTCGGTGCTGATCTAAGAAAGATGACATGAGTTCATTAGTCATTGTCGTTATGAGTGTATAATCAAAACAGAACCCACGAGAGCATCTTGGTGACTCAGTGAAGGTGACGTGTATTCTACATAAGCTATGTACATCAGAAATAAACAGCCTTTCTTACCATCTTGGCCACTGAACGGACGTGTTGGGTTGTCTCTCCCCCTGCTTGCCTGCGCGACAGTATTATTTTATCATACCTGAACTATGGAACAGTGAATCTTCTGAAGTGACGCGAGTCAGCGCGTTTGCCAACAAGCCCTAACATTATAAAGAAAGTAAAGGACACCTCTCTCTTCTAGGGAGTGAAGAACTTTACAATATGGAAAAAGACATAACAAAGAAAGGACACTGGAACCAGAACGTACCGAAGAAAAAAAGCTAAGTAACGTCGGGTATAAATAAAAGAAAGCAGGGCTACCGGAAAAAACCAGCCTACCGATTACTACTGTAATGAGCCTGGACACGCATACCATACATGTTGGCATGATGGACCAATTACATTTAACCGTTGTGGTGGTTTTTCACATAAAGAAAAACACTGTGTGCATACAAAACAATAAAGGTTAGGCCATGAAAAACAAAAGGCTGTGCATCTAACTGGAAGACTGTCAGTCACGCATAGCACAATAAAACTAGAAAACAAATTTGATACATTGAGCACAAATCTGGTACCATGTAATAAATAAAATATTTGTCACTGTTACTGTATACCAGAAAATATCACACGAAGACTAGCTCAAGTGTTGATACAAAGAAATTTTCTGTATTTAAGTTTGTTAATAATAAGAAATCAGGAGAGGGAAAGGGGGCTCAAGATAATGCAAAAAAAACAACCCAGCCTTCTTGTTGCACATTTGAATGTACGTAGTTTACTACCCAAGTTACATCAAGTAGAGGTTATAATGAAAGACAAGAAAATTGATGTGTTGTCTATAAATGAGACATGGCTTGATGATACGGTCAGTGATGGCGAAATTGCGATCCAGGGTTACCATGTGTTCAGGAATGATAGGAACAGAAGGGGTGGTGGAACACTTTTGCATGTGAAGGACACTTTAAAGGTAAAACACCGCAAAGACCTCACCCCAGGAAACAAAGGATTGGAGGTATGCTGGGTTGAAATTAAAGCTTCAAACGTGTCATTAATTTTGGTATTTTCCTTATACCGACCCCCATCTGCTACTGATGACTACTACGATTGTATTTTGGATAATATATTCATAGCTCAATCTGAAAATAAAGAAACAATCATATCAGGTCATTTGAATATTGATTATAAGCTTGATGAAAATTTGTGCAAAAATCCAGTGTATCACATTGAAGATCTGTTTGGATTTAAACAGCTCATTCATCAGCCTACGAGAGTAACATTGAAAACAAGCAGTACCATAGACATAATGTTAACAAGTATTCCAGAAAAACATATTAAATCAGGTGTCATAAAAAACAACAATAAGTGACCACTATATGGTATATAAAATTGTTGACTTTAAGGCTGAGTGCAAAAGTCATCGAGAAGTTACTTTCAGAGAATATAAGTATTTTGACATAAACAAATTTGTTTATGACTTACATAATTCTGAGACTCTAAAACGGGGAAAATTGTCTGGGGATGTAAACAATGCCTGTGTACAGTAGAAAAATGAAGTTCTACGTATTTGTAATGCTCATGCTCCGATAAAGACTGTGAGACTAAAGAATAGGAGGAACCCATCGGTAAATAAAGAAATAATAAAATCAATGTACGCAAGAGATAAGATGCATGAAAAAGCTGTACTTAGTCAAAATAACGCATTATGAGAGAAATACAGATATTTACGTAATACCATAACTGATACAATAAAAAGGAAAAAAGAATTTATTTCAAAAACCTCCTACAGCAACAGAATACAAATGCACATCACTTATGGAAAGAAATAAAAAAGGTATATCCTGATAAAAAGAGTATAAATGGTGTACCGATTGATATTTCTCCGGATGAATTTAATGAGTATTTTACAGAGATTGGTCATTCTGTGTCTGCCAAGATACCCCAATTTGACAACCACAATGAGTATTTATGGGAAGGATTATCTAGTATGTACAAGTTTCACATGTCTTATTTGAGTTGTTCTGAAGTAGCTCACAGACTACAAATGTTAAAAAATAGAAATAGTCTTGATTTGTTAGGCTTCGATACGAAACTTTTGTCATTGGGAGCACTGGCAATAAGCCCTTCATTAACACATGTATTCAACATGTCTATTCTACAAGCTACAGTTCAAACAGATTGGAAAATGTCACGTGTATCCCCGGTATACAAGGGTCAGGGGTCAAAGTTAACAAAGAGTAATTAAAGACCGATCTCAGTCGGTATTCATGTTAGCAAGCTACTTGAAAAAGCTATACAGGAGCAGTTGCTTGATTACTTAGTACTCCATGACTTCATCAGTACGGAGATATCTGCATATTTGAAAAGACACTCAGCGCAAATCTGTCTACACAAAGTGGTTGAAGACTGGTTAAGCAACATTAATGATGATTTGATTACGGCAATTTGTTTTTTAGATATTTAAAAATGCTTTGACACCATTAATCATGACATTTTAAAGTTCAAATTGGGCAAATTTGGGATTGTCGACAATGAATTTCAGTGGTTCTCTTCTTACTTATCTGAAAGACAGCAGATTGTAGTATGTCATGGCAAATCATTTGGACCACGTAGTGTAAAAATAGGAATCCCTGAAGGTTCTATCCTCGGCCTTACCCTCTTTCTCTTATATGTAAATGACATTGTTCAGTACGTTAAGAATGGATCTTGTAATTTGTTTGCCGATGACACTATAATATACACGACCGGCTCTAACGTGGAAGAAGTGAATTCTGCTATGCAGGATAGTTTGGACAGTGTTACTATTGGTACAACAGAAATAAACTGTCAGTCAATGCCGGGAAGTCAAAATGTTTGCTTATAACCCAGAATTACAGTAATAACATGTGGCAGGACAAATCCGGACTATGAACTCAGTCCGGATCTGTCCAGTAACGTAACTCAAAAACTATTCACAAGTACATGTATTGTCTAATATCTATCATGTAGACATCTCTGGTCCTTACTATCTTATAAATATAAGAAAAAAAATCCAGTAATCTATATTTTTTCAGATACCGAAAAAACCATCCCATTGGATCCCACGGGATCCTACTGGATATCCCGTAGGATGACCTTGTATTCCATGGGATCCCATGGGATCCAATTGGATCACCAGCTTCTGGTCCATCCCATTGGATTATATTTTACACCTACAAATGCAATTAAAAGTCATAAGCCATTCACATTCCCTTCATACATCATAGGTCACGGGTTATTGTCCGTGGTGCCAATTTTGTGTAAAAGTTCAGATGACCATAATCCAGACACTAGATTTGATTACAGAGATTGCTTTGTTATTCAAACCTAGTATGAATTCAGTTTGATACCAGTTTGCCCTCAGATGCTTCCAAATGTTTTTATGGATTTTGTTACTGTCAAAGAAAACACCATCCTTCTTTGTTTGTACATATTCAGTTTCATTCCATAGGACTGTCCCATTTGGATCATCCCACTGGACCATCCCATTGGATGGAGTGCAGAAATTGCACAAGTGCCAACCAAGTATAAGTATCAAATCATATAGTGTACAATAACAAATATACAATCAAACTATTTAAAATATGTGGGTTTTTTTAAGAAAACGCCCACAACTTGTTTATAAGTCAATATTCATCTTCATCCTACAGGACCATCCCATTGGATTGTCCCATTGGATGCAATGCAGAAAGTGCACAAATACCGATTACAAGAATAAAACCAAGTGGTTCTCTACTATTCCGAATATGATAATGAGTCTTTGTTTTGTTTTGTTATTTTTAAGAAAACACCATATTTTTCCATTAGTCAATTATTATTTCCATCCTGCAGAACCATCCCATTGGATGAAAGGCACTTAGTTCTATTAGAGGTCTCAATCTAAACAATTCAATGCTAAAAATATGCATTCAAATGATTCCAATTGCAAATGTAAGCATGGTCTGTCATTTTCAAAGGAATCACCAGGATATTTTATTATACTTGTAAATATTGACCTTCATCCAATAGAAGCATCCCATTGGATGAAAGGCGCCTACTTCTTTTACATGCATCAATATAAACAGTTCACTGCTACAACTTTGCATTCAAATAATTCCTAATATTTGCATGGTTTGTCTTTTTTTTAGAGGATTCCCCAAAATCTTTTATTATATTTGCAAATATTTGCCTTCATACAACAGGGCCATCTCATTGGCTGAAATTTGTACACACCTAACACAGGTCACAGGTATCAATTTAAATTGTTCAATGTAAGAAAATGTGAATGATTCCAAATGTTTTCATGTTATTTTAGAAGAAAACATTAGAGTTTAAAACTTTTCTTGTACATGTATATATATTCACCTTCATCCAACTGGACCATCCCATTGGACCATCTTGTCAGAGTTTCTGCATGTCACTTAATATATTAACACGTTGTGTTCTGAATCAACACATTCATCACCTATAAAAATCATTTCAGAGTCTCTTTTGTGGAGAGTTCATCAAAATGTACTTTTGTTTGGTCCAACTGTAATGTTCAATTGGCTTGACCAATGGGGTTTTGCAATTGAATATCCAACTGGACAATAACATTTTGATAATGTTGGACCCAAAATTGTAGATATTGTAACACTGCACATTTTTGTAATTTACATGTGACCTCTAAAGATCAAAGGTCAAGGTCATTTGTACGTTTGAAATATTCATCCAGCCATAACTCAGTCAATTTCCATCCAATTTTGATCATGTTGGTCACAAATTGTAGCTACTGTAACACTGCACATTTTTTTAATTTACATGTGACCTCTAGAGGTCAAAGGTCAACGTCATTTTGACATTTGATATATTCATGTAGCTATAACTCGGTCAATTATCATCCAATTTTGATCATGTTGGACACAAATTGTAGCCACTGTAACACTGCATATTTTCTTTCTTTCTTTGTTTCTTTCTTTCATTCTTTCTTTTCTTTTCTTTTCTTTTCTTTCCTTCTTTACAGGCAAATTTGTCCGACATTTCATTTGAAAATTATTACATGTAGAAACTCCAAACTTGGCACAAATATACTTCTATAGATAAAGTCTGGCTTTTCTATTATGACATTTCATGCTTTACAAAATTTTGCAAATGAGGGCTAATAAAAGTTTTAAATCTTCTTATATACTATAGTAGATGTGGTTCCACGTTTATAGAGTTTGATATCAAGGTAAAGGTCATCTCAAATGTCAAGGTCATGTCAAGATCAAAGGTCAATTTTAGGCCAAAATGTCATTTTTAAGGTCAAGGTACACTTCAGGTAGAGGTCATCTCAAGGTCAAAAGTCATTTCAAGGTCAAAGGCCACTTTCAACGGTGGATTTCTTCTAGCCATAACTTGGTAAATTTTTATCCAAATTTTATCATTTTGGGCTCAAATTGTAGTTATTGTAGCCCTGCACATTTTTGAAATGTACATGTGACCTCTAAAGGTCAAAGGTCAAGGTCATTTGTACCTTTGAAAGTTTCATCCAGTCATAACTTGGCCAATTTCCATCCAGTTCTAATGATGTTGGACTCAAATTGTAGGTATTGCAACACTGCACATTTTTATAAGAACATGTAACCTCAAAAGGGCAAAGGTAAAGATCATTTGGCCCTTTGAAAGTTTCATCTTGCCATAAGTTGGTCAATTTTTACCCAATTTGGTTCATGTGGGGCTTCAATTGTGGGTATTTTAACACTGCACAATTTACATGTGACCTGTGAAGGTCAAAGGTCAAGGTCATTTGGACTTTGAAATTTGCAGGCAGCCATAAGCTTAATACAAAAATGAAGGCTGTCTCTGTTGTTGTCATTGGCATGTAACAGCGCGGTTCTTGGTTGGCATGCCTACCATACTGCTGGTACATGCCCATGACAACAACAGAGACAGACTTCATTTTTTATATTTATATTCATATTAACATTAATACTAGAATTAAATTTGTCATGAATATTTGTGCGTAAAAGTTGTGATAGCCACTGCGAAGGACCTTTTGTTTATCAGTGGGAGGAGCTATGGGTGTGGCGGGGGTGTGGCCAGCCGCTTGTTACGTAGGGGCAAGTAGGCACTGGCACGTGCCGTGCTGTACATGATGTTACCATCGACTGATGAAAACAAAATTTGTGCCTATTCGTTCAATGCTTACAAAAACTCCGAATGTAAATATTGCAATGTGAAGTACGGAAGGATAAAAGTTGTAACATTCAATATTTACAACTTTTGAAGGCACACAGACAGATGTGCTTTGAAGCAAATCTTCTTTTCTAGTTAACATGTGTTCTGTATCAACACATTCATGCACCTATAAAAATCTTCATTTCAGAGACTTTTTTGTGGAGAGTTTTTCAAAATCTACTTTTGTTTGGTCCAACTGTACAGTTCAATTGGCTATACCAATGGGATTTTCCAGTTGAATATCCAACTGGACAATAACATGAAAAATGTTTTATTTTGATTGAATAATATTGTATAATTTACATTGAGTACATAAGTACCTGTTGCCACCCCGATGAGAGACCACTGGTTATTTACAACCACTTTTTCACAGACGTCACTTATTTTTGGAAGGGGGGGGGGATAGTTACTTGTACATGTACCTCTCATAATACCACATTTTACCTTGTGTACGCTCTCAGTGATACACAGTGCATATGTGTAATGCAGACTTTAGGACATTCGATAGCTTGGGCCACTTCGCTGTAGCCAGCTACAGCGTGTCAGAGACTTTTACCCTTGTAGGCAAGTTATTTATATCCTGGCTGAAGCTGGGCTTGGTGGTGACACTGGGCAATGAGACATCAGCCATCGCTAGGCTTTGGCTTTGGCTTTGGCACGGGCCGGCGTGGCACAGCACCCTCCTTTTTTCGTGCATGCAAGTTACGTATGTTGGAATAAATCCAAGAAAACTCGCTCCCTGTTTGGGCATCATTATTTGTGGTCTCAAGTGAAACGCCTTCACAAGCCTGGTCTTTGGTGACAGGTACCGCTCTCTCAATATTACTATCCTGGAAAAGTGGTGGAGCGTATTAAAGGGTATTGCAGCACTGATGTGCTGGGGCTTTTTATTACCCATACAAACATGCTGGAAACCCTCTTATTTTTTTGTATTTTGTACTGACCACTATTTAGAACATTCTTATTTTCTATAATCAGCATTTATTTTAAAGTTGCTGGTAACATCATAACCAGTCCTCTCTTAAGACTGAGTCTAGCCTACATTTTACTAGCTTCTCGAGATCACTGGGAAATCAATGTCCCGATAGAATTCAATTTATATTTAGAAGTTTTGGCGGTCTTACAACAAGACATCTCATTTATTTAATATGCTGGTAGCAGCATAGGTGTCAACTCTCACATTTTGACCGTGAGTCTGACGGGAGTCACGGTTTGAGGACTTGCCTTACAGCCACTTCAAATCTCACATTCGTCTCCAGTTCAACAGAAAATATCGATGTAAAAAAAAGTAGTAAAAATCAAGCAAATTAAAAGATTTTCAAAGAAATCTTGGCTTCCAATGACTTTTCCGATCCGAAAGTCATAAAATAACATGATAACCATGATGCCATGACACTCCTTGCTACTCGGTTACGCCCTGGAAAATCCCAGATGCTGCCAGATTGCACCATTTTGAACCTAAAAAAACAAAATTATCTGGGGGAGGCTCACCAGACCCCCCTCCCGAGGGGATTCCCCTTCCCGCACCCTCCCTCAGTCGATCCTCCAGGTGAGATTTCTCTAAGGGTTGACACCTATGTAGCAGTACAGTGAAAAACTATCTCCAAAGACAACCTTTGTGGATGACCAAATTGTGGTCTCTCAAGACAGTGGTCTTTCATGAGAGGTATAAAGGATATGAAAAGTACTCAGCAAAGTATCCTGAAAAGTGGTCTTTCAAGACAGGTTGCCTTTCATTTGATTGGTCTCTCAAGAGACGGAACCACTGTATGGATTTACCATACTGGAATTGGGGGACAGAACCAAATAAAATGGTGTACTAATAACTCAGCAGAGAAGAACCCCCATCCCCATCATCAGTTTCATCAATGGACCTACCATCGGTGTAAGTATAAACTTTCTTTCAAGAAATTTGTGACTTCAAATTTCAAATACACCCATATAATGGCAGGGGTTCATAGCATGGACCACTGGTTGCTGCACTGGTGGTCTTATCAGTCAAGTAGATAATTGGGCCTGTCATGGGTACTGAGATGATAATTGTTGCCAGCAAGCTTTAATTATGTGGGCAGGACAGAACATTAAGAAAACAGCTATGCCCTACATATTGGATCTTATTACACCAGTGTCTGTGGCTAAATATATCCTGCCTTGCAGGGACCCTACGGATGGTCAGAATACATAGACCAGATTGGGCTTTTCTAAAGTTGATATGGGTGCCAGTCTTTTACTAGAGATGGGTTTGCTGTACAGTGGGCTCTTTGGCAAAATGTATTATGTTTATGATACAGATACAACAATTATGCTAATAAAATGCAAGCACTTTACATGTACTTGAATTTATCTAGCTTAAATTTTTTTAGGGAATCCCAAGTGCATTTTTTTTGCCAGATTTTTTTATTATTATTATACTATTATTATTATTATTATTATTATTATAATTATTATTATTATTATTATTATTATTATTATTATTATTATTATTATTATTATTATTATTATTATTATTATTATTATTATTATTTGTAGCATGCTTAGCCAGCACGCTTTATTGTCTTCATTGCATTACGGCTAGTAGTACAACAATGCTTGGCAGCCTTGGTGTACTCCAAGCTTGAAAAAAATGCTACAAAAATGAACTAGAAAAGAGGACTTGTGTGACAGCAAATCTGTCTGGGTGCCTTCAAAATGAAAACAATTTGAAATGCTAGACTTTGCCATTGTTCAACATAATCTAAACTTTGTGTTTTAGAATAACTTGGATAGATCAAAATGCTATAACATTGGTTCTTGGCTCATTGGATGTGGCCATGTCAAAAACTTATGAACTGAATTTTTAATGACACTACTGTCTGTGATAGTTTTGAAGCTATTCATGATCTTGACTTTGTGTATTTGCCTAATTTGAATAAATTAAAAGCCTACAACTCTGGTTCATGGTTTACTGGATGTGGTTATGTCACAAATCTGCAAATTGAAGTTGGAATGGTACCTCTATGTATAATATTTGGACGTAATTCAAAATTTAGGTTTGTATGTTCACTTTGTTTGTATAAATTAAAATCCTACAAGTTTGGTTCATGGTTCATTGGATGCATCTATGTCAAAAATCTATATAGTTAAGTTGAAATGGCACCCCTAGGTACAACAGCTTTGAAGCTATTCGATTTAAATTTTGTGTATTCACCTAATTTGCATAAATTAAAATTCTATAACTTTGGTTCATGTTTCAGTATGATGCGGATATGTCACAAACCTATCAATGGAAATTGGAATGATACCTCTATCTATAATAGTTTTGAAGCTTTTCAAGATTTACATTTTGCATATTTACCTCATTCCCATGAATCAAAGTCCTACGACTTCGGTTCATGCTTCGTTGAATTTGGCTTTGCCACAAACTTACAAATTGAAGTTGGAAAGGCATTTATATGTCTGCAATAGTCTCGGAGATATTGAACTTTTAAATTTTTTCAGTGTCTCTAATTAGCATAAATTAAAATTCTACAACTTTCAGTTACTGTCCATTATATTGGCATGTGTCACAAGCCTTTACACTAGGAGCCCGGAAAATGTCTTAATGGAAAGTTTGAGTGCAAATAAGGTCTAACTTTCTCTTACCCAATTCTTGCAAGACACAGTAAGATGCTTTTCTCATGGTGCCAGACAAGGAGAAAGTGGTAAGAGGGAGTAAGATGTACTGAAGACAGGGCTAGAGGTAATTAAATTTGGCAAGAGGTAGTAAGACATGCTTGTTATGAAACAGGATGTGAGGAGAAAGTCAAATACTTGGCACTATGAAAGTAAGATGCAGTAAGGTGTTCTTGGGATACTTCACAGAGATTGCTTATCAGCAGGTTTGAACTCTGCTGGATATCTGAGTAGGTCAATTAGAATGTAATTAGCAAACATATGTGCATTAAGCACAAATTTAAGATTAAGATACTGCAGGTCCAGTTAAGAAAACACATTGATCATAAGTATGCATCCTCATCTTATATCCATGATTCATTTTGCCTAATTCATGAAGTTAATTTTTTTTATGCCTGTGGATGTTAGTAATTGAATTACATGTATGCTCAATTAGACTAATTTTCACATAGGTGCATAAAGATACCATAGACAGTTTTGTTTCCTTTTGCATGCATAGATAGACTGTTTACTTTGCATGTGACCTCATGTAGGGATTACAAATTCATTCATCCAAAACTTTTGTCATCTGAACTGGGCTAAAACAGTGTGTACACACTCAAGCATGTATATTAGATTCAGAAGATCAGAAGTAATATATACACTGACATCTTGGTGGTAGCTCAATTTGTGCTGAAGTTATTGCATCTGCAAGGGTAACAGACAGATTGACAGACATGGTGATGGCAATATATATGTGTATATATACACACACACACACACACATGTATATGGCTTATTGTGTCCCTATGTAACCATGGGTCCATCACAGTTGATAGTAGGTATGAGTGGTAAATTGAGTCATGGGTGCAAACCCAAACTTTCTTTCTTTCTTTTTTTCTTTTTCTTTCTTTCTTTCTTTCTTTCTTTCTTTCTTTCTTTCTTTCTTTCTTTCTTTCTTTCTTTCTTTCTTTCTTTCTTTTTTTCTTTTTTTCTTTTTTTCTTTCTTTCCTTCTCTCTTTTGCTCTTTCTCTCTTTTGTTCCTTCTTTTCTTTTTTTTTCTTCATGACCAAATTTATCCAGAGTTATTCTCAGACACCATTACTCCAAAAATCACCAAACTTGCCATAGTGACTGACCTACCAGTGAAATTGAGTACCTGGCATGGGATAGTCATGATGTTTGAATTTATATAAGTTAGGGGCAATTAAAATTTTAAAAGCTCCGTATCTTCCAAATTAATGCAGATAGACACCAAGTTCTAACTTAAACATGTATGGTTTGAGAGATGTGGCAAATCCAGTAGCATGCAAACAAAATTGGGAATTTTAAAGTATGCTAAATTCACTGAATTTCCCAACAGTACACATACTGGCCTTCTACTGCTGGTTACAGCTGCATTTATCTCCATGGTGCTAGGCAATCATTTTGCATTCATAAAAAATTAACTTGAACCAGTCTAACAGGCAGCCTTCTATCCAAGCATGCTAGGTGTATGATTTGAAAGGTTTGGGTCTAGTTGCAAATGGGAAGGGGGGGGGGGGGGTCACCAACAACTGTGTAATGAGGTTCTCAATAAAATACACAGAATCTCGTTCTGTTCATGCAGGAACAGGTCTGCTCCATGTTGCTATATGTACCAGGCAGGCTATACATGTAGTTCCCACTACAATGCTGGACAGAGCAGTCAGGGCACCATGAGACTGATGTCCCAGCTAGTCTGTTTTTGCCTGAGGCAATGAGTCTGCTAGGCTTATCAGTCCCAAGGGGGGGGGGGGGGGGTACAGGCACTGGACTTTCATACAGTGCTGAGTTGGCTAGGCCCATCAAAGTATGGTCTTCCAGTCCACAATGACTGTTTTCACAACTTGTGAATTTTGAAACAGCGTGTTGATTTGTGTCATCTCAGTGGACACTTTTATGTCTATTTTCTTGTAACCAGTGAGATGAAGCCTGTTCTTCATAGCCAATACTGAGACAGTTTAGTGCTTGTCTTAGTTCAGGGGGACATGTACATTTAATTTTGTGACAGCATCTGTTAATTTTTTTTATGCAATAAAGGAACAAAGACAGTTTGCATATATACACATCCCCCTGAATTATACTATGTACACACTGTACATGTTCATGTGCATAATGTACAAGTACATGCACATATACTCATCCATACTGCCCAGAAGGGCTGACCCTCTCAGTAGTGGGCACTTATCCGTGGTCCCAAGGGTGCCCACTGTAGAGAGGTTTCAATGTATGAGTAAACTCTCTCTCTCTCTCTCTCAAATATATTTTTAAATTTCGCACAATTTAACACCATGCAAATCAAACACATTTACAGTAGATCATAATTTTCTTGCTTGAGCATCCATACTTGGCTCAAAAGCAAATCGTCAAGCTCTGTATTATCTCTACTTCAGAAGTGGTGTGGAGAATCACAGAAATTGGTCTGTTTGGCAGCAGTTTTACATACTAACACAACAAAATGTACTGAAGTATTAGGTCACTGCACATGATCATTTAAGTCAAGAGATGGTCAATGATCATGTGAGCTCATCAACTGGGGTGGGGTGGGGGACAAAATTCAATTCATTTGTCAAAAAAGAAAAAACAAAAAAAACTTGTCTGCGAAGCAGGCCTGCTAACTCCAGCAAAGATTTACATAAAAATAAGAACATAAAAAACAGAGTCTGCTTTGCAGGCAACCCCCCATCCCCCACCCCCGGGTTAGACTTAATGTGCATGGAGTTTTGCAAACTGTTACTTGGCTTTGTACATGACTTAGTTCTGCATTTTGTGCGGCCAACTTCTTGACTAGCAACCTGGAAGTGTAGGTGATGGAACACCACAACTTAACATGTATATACACACTTAATTGCACTACAATCTTAATCCCAGATGATTGCCTACTTGGGACATGCCAGGCCCTCTTCCACCTTCAACAATGCAAACATTGACCCAGATACATGTAAAGGTGAAAGTGCCTATAGGCAGGCATGTACATTTGCTCTCTTCCGAGCTATCCACACTGGGTACAAGAGTGTTAACTACATGTATACTCATATTACTATACTGCATGATCCTAGTTTCACACACATTATGATGTAATCTTGCCACTTGTCTGCATTTGTGGGTTATTGTCATATCCTTGCTGGGGGTCCCCTTTTAGATCAGTCTATTGTTATCAACCCTCCAAGGAAACTGCAGACACTTGAACGTCCAGCATAGCTGGCAACTTGTGCACAGACCTGTGATACATACTATTTCATGCATACATTATAGTACATATATCAATCATGACATATTTAAACTTAATATCTGTAGGGTTTTTTGTTTTGTTTTGTTTTTGTTTTTGTTTTGTTCTCTCACCAGGGCAGGGAGGTGAATTAAAGAATTCACGTGCTTGCTTTCACTCACTGTTAGCTTTACTCAACTTGATTGCATAGTCATGAGCAACTTAACCCTAGTGCTGCGGGGCCCGTGTTTATACGGTCCAAAACGCAGGTGAAAAAGAAACATTTAGCAGTACTAGGGTTAAGTGTATGCAAACTGTAATCTTTAGCAACTTGCAGGTGGAATTTTAAAATGAATAAAGTGGGGGGGGGGGGGAGTATTCATGTTTACAGTCTGTTTTGATTGATTGATTTATTGTGCCTGCCTTGCTGCCTGCAAAGCAGACCAAGTTCTGTGTTATCTCTGTGACACTTGTGGAGTAGACAAAACCTAGACAACACAAAGTTTGCAGCTGATCCACATGAAACCTGCCTTGATAATTACATTGTGTTGAGATTCATTATGGCATTCTTGCTATCACATCATAATGTGTGAGACCAGGGTTATGCAGTATAGTAATATGAGTATAGTTAACTCTCTTGGGACTGCCAAAAAGTACCCATTGTGGATATATCCCCAACAAAGATAAGTATATGAACATTTAAGAAGAAAAGGAAATTATATATTGGTGTGGATAACTGCATTGTGCTCAATGTGTCTAGGAATAGGTTTTACTAAATTTACATGGCTTAACACAGACCAAACTGCCTTCATTTGCCTATTGACCCAGTATAGCTGTAGATCGACTCTTTCCTTAGGGGCCAGAGTGACCAACAAGAATAATAGAAAAAAAAGATATAGGATTGTTCAAGACTATAATACTCATCCGGACCAACATAGATTCTACATAATCAAATAGGTATCTTTCATATGAAGCAGACTAATGTGATTGAAATAATAATCACAGTGTCAAAGCAGTCTTAAAATTTTAAAACCAAAATAAGTAGAGCTGCTGTTTATGAATTCCCCCCAATGAAATTCAGTCTTCTTACTTCATATTGATTTCACTCTAAACATTTTGCTTAATACAGTGAAAATGTGTTAAAATGACACCATCTGTTCCCCAAGAAATGTGTCAGATAAATGAGTCAAATAACAAAGAAAATAGACATTTTTTCATGAAAATTTGTATCATTATATTGAATATGTCGGATATCTGAGTGTCATTATAAGGTTTCACTGGACATTCTTAGGGCAGAAGGGGTCAGTTTCATGGCCCCCTTATAGTTATTATCACTTTGTGCGAGTCCAGCCTTTGAAGTCTACCTGCCTATTTTTACTTCTTCTGGAATTGCACCTACAACATAAAGGGACAGAGACTATGGGGTTGCCTCTGGAAACACAAGACTTACATACAGTAGTTAAAACTGAGACCAGTAATATCTCAGTATTCCTGATCTCAGCTGGGGTTAAATACATGGAGGAAGAAAACTAGTTTCTTCCTGCATGGTCGAAACCACTGTACGTACAATTAAATAATTTACACCAACTATCAACAGTAACAACAAGGAGGAAAAGAAAGACAGACACACAGACAGAAAGAAAGAAAGAGTCCGGGTTTGCACTGAGACATAATAAGTCAATTTACCACTCATACCTACTATCAACTGCGATGTACCCATATTTACATAGGGACACAATAAGCGATATATATGTATAAATATATATATAGAGAGAGAGAGAGAGATAGATAGATAGATAGATAGATAGATAGATAGATAGATAGATAGATAGATAGATAGATAGATAGATAGATAGATAGATAGAGTCTGGGTTTGCACTGAGAAATAAGTCAATTTACCAATCATACCTACTATCAACTGTGATGTACCCATATTTACATAGGGACACAATAAGCGATATATATATAGATAGATAGATAGATAGACAGACAGACAGACATACAGACAAGTAGGTAGGTAGGTAGGTAGGTAGGTAGGTAGGTAGGTAGGTAGGTAGATAGATTGTCATCGCCATGTCTGTCAATCTGTCTGTTACCCTTGCAGATGCAATAACATCTACACAATTGAGCTACCACCAAGATGTCAGTGTTTATATCACTTCTGATCTTCTAATACATATGCTTGAGTGGGCATACAATGTCTCAGCCCAGTTCAGATGACAAAGGTGTTGGATGAATGAACTTGTAAACCCTATATGAGGTCGCATGCAACATAGATTTTTTTTATAATGCATGCAACAGGAAGCAAAACTGTCTATGGTATCTTTATATACACCCATGTGCAAATTTATCAAGTTGAGCATACTTGTAATTCAAATGCCGAAATCCACAGGCATAAAAAATATAGCTTCATGAATTTTGCAAAATGAATATATGATGAGGATGGATACTGATATAAGATGTACTTTCTTTACTTGACCTGCAGTGTCATTAATAGGTACACATGTGTTTGCTAATTACATTCTAATAATAAGTTCAAACCAGTTGATAAGCAAGGAGGCTACACAGTAGCCTCCTTGTGATAAGCAATCTCTGTGAAGTACCCCAAGAACACCTTACTGCATCTTACTTCCATAGTGCCAAGTATTTGACTTTCTCCTCACATCCTGTTTCATAACAAGCATGTCTTACTACCTCTTGCCAAATTTAATTACCTCTAGCCCTGTCTTCAGTACATCTTACTCCCTCTTACCACTTTCTCCTTGTCTGGCACCATGAGAAAAGCATCTTACTGTGTCTTACCAGAATTGGGTAAGAGAAAGTTAGACCTTATTTGCACTCAAACTTTCCATTAAGACATTTTCTGGGCTCCTAGTGTTACATGCACATTGAAAGAAAGAAAAACGTTTTTTATAAAAAAAAATATCTGGGTTTGCACTCAGACATGGCTTAGTCAAGGAACCTATCTCAATCTGCATACAACTATGGTTTTGAGATATTCAAGGTTTGACATTTTGAATGCCCCAAATGTTCACAATTCTAAACATCTGGATATTCCATATAAAATGGCAATTTTCTATGCCATGCATGGAGATAAAACCCTGCCAAATTTTGAGTTTTTGATGAAACTATCAAATTTCTTTTTTTTTTTAAAGCATTAGCAAACTGGTAATACAGTTTTAAAGCCTTCCTCCATCTTCCAAATGCTCACATTTCAAATTGAGCCTATCACAAGAAAGTGATCACTCAGAACCATAAAAAGTAGAAGAGCCTCCCCCCCTGTTTTTTTATACATGTATCACATTAGCAGCATACACAACTTTTAGAATTTTAATTAATGTTAATTTGGGACACTTAAATAAATTAAATGTTGGATATCTTGAATACTGTTACAGGTAGAGGTGAAATTGCAACTTCCAACTTCTATGTTTGTGTTTTATACGCATCCTGGGAACCAACAAGAGGCCCATGGACCTAATGCTCAGCTAGCACCATGGCTATATATTGCACCTTCATTTTCATTTCGAAGTTGTGAGTCCTAATGTGGCTTCTGAACTTGAGAAAATCCAAAGGTCAATTATATAGGTGGCTTTAATTTGCATGATGTTATTGGAAGGTTTTTCATGTTATTATATGTTTGTAATGAATGTTAACAGACGAAAGGATAAATCAGATAATATATGTATACATTTTATTCGACTGGAAAAGTTAGGAGAATATTTATGAATGTTTTGATCTTTTTGTAGTTCGTTTGTGGTATATCTGTATTCTGTGGGTTGTTGTATCAATCAGTGACCTTTAAACAAGCAGGTTAATGGTCATTTATGGGTTATAAAATACTCATGTAAATTGCATATTTTGTATCAATTTAGTAGCCCTAGCTCACTTATATCAATATTTTGTACTTAGTTATCAATGACATATGTAATTTGTATTTTGACCAAAAACTGGATCAAGGGCATCCAAATTTTTATAAAGGTTGATTACTGACCAAATACATAGTTGGTGTAAGTTTCAAAGCTCCATCTTTATCTTTGATCATAATACTGAATTTACTGTGTTTTTTTACACCTTTGATGTTATTTAACATTGAAAACCATCGGTAGAACCACCAGCACTCCACTCATCATAAACGTGCTTCTCTATAATACGCCTATAATGGTAAAATGCCTATTTTTTCACATGTAAAGACAGAATGACCATCACAAGAAAATCATCTCCTGAAAGTTATTCCATCAGTGACCTTGAGAAAGTGGGCTAAGGACACACATATTATGTAATATTATACTTTCAGACATGAAACAGATATGCTGTGACATTTGATTAAGTCAGCTTGTTTATTTCTCATGATAGCTCTGAGCAGATATTGGCTCATAATTTCCGTTCACCTGTCCGTAGCGCCACCAGTACTGTTCGGATTCCACATATTAGCCTCCCAAATTTTTCCACCAAATTTTATAAAGATCCATCACAAATCAAGGACTCCATAGTGTTTTCAATTTTTTCACTTTTTGGCCTGTATATTACGTAATCCTGTTGATGGCATCACCAATAATACAAAGAATCTAGACTGTCACTCGTTGAGCATGTCCAAAAAAATTCAAGAGGCTAACTTTAAATTGTTCATGCTATCGTGTTGGCGAGCAAATTGTCTAACAGATGGAATGATGGAATGACTGCCAGCCAGAAATGAGTGACCGCATAAGCTTTGCCACCTTTAGTAAGCAGAGCTAAAAACTAAAGTTGTAGAATTTCAATTAATGCTAATAAGGGACACGTGACCAACATAAATGTTGAATATAGTCAACATTATAACAGATAGAGGTTCCATTCTAGGTTCAGTTCATTGGATTGTGCTGTATGCCTATCCAATTAACCAAAGTTGTAGCATTTTGATTTGTGCAAATTTTAAAAGTGCACAGACAGATTTGCTGCCTCAGTAGCAGCCTCCCAGACTGGGTAAAATTTCTGATGTTGGCACTCGTCAAACAACTGCTATGCCCAACAAGTATTACACTGTCCAGTCAAGGCTGCTATAGAGCCAAACAGATTCACTGAGAAGCACATTTTTTTCCTAGTTGGCATCTGTGCACAATGCAAAATTGAGTCTCAATTACAGGTCTCCCTTCCCTAGCTAACTGTAACTGACCGATGGTCTCCTGTATCTGTGTTCTTTCCTCCAGGGCTCCAGCTGATTTAACAGCGACAAATCCAAGATTTACATCAATGCTATGGCCTAAATTGAACATTGATTAAGTTATAATGCTTACTGTTGATTTCCCAAAAAATAATTAAAAAAAAAACTGTTCACATAGAGGAGGTTATGTTGATGGACTGACACACACATTCAGTGTGGCAAAAAATAGTTGGAAGTTTGGGGGTTGCACTGAAAGAAACAAGTGGAGGAAAAAGAATTAGATTTGTCATTTGTAATTTATCAACATTTATCACACATGATGTGTACATGTAGTTATGAATTCTCCCCATGCAAACAAGCACATGCTTTGTGGACAGACAGATCTGGCATGTCACTGTTCCAAAGAGGGGGATCAGCTATTTCTGTACTGGCCAACCAGGGACATTTTATTTTTTGCAGCAGCATACTGGAAGGCCTCATATTTTCCTTACTTTGCACTATCCATCATTTTAGAATATCTATCTTTTCTTTACTATGTAATGGAGCAAAATTATATTCTGTACTAGTACACTGAAACCCTCTTAACCCCCTTTGTCAATGAGCATAAGCTGTTTGTTTGGACTGACCTGGAGGAAAGGATTGGTCTTGCCCATGAGCCTGAGTGTATGTGTAGGTTAACATGCATTTCCTCAGGCAGGGTGAGGAAACCTGATCTGAACCCTTTGTGTTGTGTCCATCACATTTTATCCTACTGGTACCAATTAAATACCCATAATCCTAATTGATCAGTAAACCACAAAAAGTTACTGGTGATTTGTCAAGAATCAGCCTTGAACTAGCATATGGGATCCACCCCATCAGACCTGAAATAACCCTATATGTTGGTTTTATACAATATTCCTGTATGGGGGCATTCACAATTGTTGTCATTTTTTATGAGTCGGCATGGATGTTAACATTTTTGAAAAAAAAAAGCATATTTGTAAAGAGTGAAGAGTGTGAGGAGATGGATGGGTACAGGAAGAGGATACCCCTTCCCCTCCCTACCCCCCCCCCCGTTCTTAAGGAAATGTTTGAAAAAATTGGACCTCAAATGATGCAATCTAGTGCAACACATTAAATATCAAAATGAATTTTACACTGAAACTCCTGCATTCCCAATTTTATTTATGTTTTAAATATAGATTTTGGACTTTTCTTTTTATAAAATTATAGTGTTAAACTATAGATCCTGGCCAGGTTCTTGCCTATATGGGCCATTGTAAAGGGATTGAATATGCAAGTGCAGATTGCAAAAAACAAAAACAAAGGGGGGGGGGGGTTGGTCCCCCTTCCCCTTGAAAGTAGACCTACATGTATACTCTGAATATGAGGAAATTAAATAAACTTTTTACTACAATATACATAGACAAGGCTGTTAGCCTTACCAACCAAATATTTTAAAAAAATTGAGCAACCACTATGAAATTTGTGCAGTGGACAGTGGAAGCATGTCACCAGATACTTGGTTCAGCTCAGCTTTCTTTGACCTTGATCTATTTTCAAGATCACCTGGTGTTATCAAATTGATGTCGAGAGGGTCTTAAGAGCATTTGCCTGTTATATTTTGATTGTCACGTGACATTCAGGCACATATCATACTTCGCCATAAGGAGGGCATGGAATTGAGCATGCTTTTGTTGGCTTTGATATTACAGTGGTACCTGCTCTAAAGACCACCTCTCATAAAAGACCACACTAGATTTTAAGACCTCCCTTTCAAGACACTGTCCTTTAATTTCTTTGCTAGCTTACCTGCAGTGAAAGACCACCTGTCATATGTGATCATTTTTGTCTGGCATTATGGGTTGTCTTAAATAGCAGGTACCACTGTACCAGAATGTCCATCATTATCAGTCATTACTGGCTGTGTTTGATGTCTACTGGTATTTAATCGAGTAAAAGACTAAACAATTAAATAATGTGTGTTCTCCCTCTATGTGGGCCTAGAGAGAGATTGAATATTATAATCTTGAAGTTCTACATACATGTATTTGTAAACTCATTCCATATCAGTCCCTCATTTTTCCGTATATTTACCAAGACTTAAGATGGCAATTGAATGAAAAGATCTTTCATTCAAGTACCAACATGCCTATAGTCTTAAGTCAGTGCCAAAACCACAGACCAATTCCTGTCATCATAGTATAGAATAAGTGAAACATAGTAGCAGACAGATAAATGCCCAAGTTTACGATATAATGTGAATGTGACTTGTTAAAACAGGAGAAACATAGGCTTATTTTCATGAAATCTCACATTATTTTACATTGTGGATCACAAAAGCTGAACTTCACAAACCCGATTAACCTTTCAAATATCACACTTATTAAGTTTGAAAGGAACACAAATGTTTTGCCTATTTTTTTAGTGCCAAAGTGGCAATGACTACTGTAAGTTGCTTTAATTTCACTGTACTCTTATTTTCACCTTTAGCTGATGGCTCGAAACCATGAAAGTAAAAACACAGTTAAACAGTATAATAAAATTGTTTGAATAGGAATTATTTGCAAAATAGGAAAATTAAAAGTACAGTGATATGTCAAAAATTACAAATTTGAAAGAACATTTTACAGCATTTCAAACTTACTTCAGAGCTTGTAACTTCTGTAAAAAATAAGCAATACTATTCGACATTCACTGTATCCAAAGATATTTGATTTGGAAACTTAATTGGAGCTCACATTGTATCCTCGAAAAAAAAGAAAACAAAAACAAAAAACAAAACCCCCCAAAAAGGACAAAAAAAAACCCAAAACCAAAAACAAAAACAAACCAAAAAAAAAACAAAACAAAAAACAAAACAAAAAAAAAAAAACAAAAAAAACCCCAAACAAACCGCATTTCATATATATATATATATTGTCCTTAACATAGGTCTGCCTTGATGGGCTAAACTTCTACATGGGATACCACTGAGATCAGTGAGGTCCATGAAGCTCTAGTCTGCTTGGTCTTAACACAGAGACTGCCAGCACTGTGGACACTGGCTCAGTGTGATTTTTACCTTCCTGGCCCAAAGACGAAGTAGGCACAGCTTTATGCATGCATTGATGGCGGCAAGGCGAAATGTGATCTCTCACCTCACAAGCTGTATCAAATGTTATCAGCATCATCTCTTTCAAATACACATTTTAAAATAGGGCAGCTAGCTACCGGGTAGGGTGCTGGGAGAAAAGAAAATGAACTGATAGGGCATAATAGCGACAGGGTAAATTAGAATTTGAGAGTGCAGGGAGGAGCGGGATGGTGGTAGCCCTTATAAGGGCTCCCATGGGGTCTCCCATGGGAAATGCCTGAGCCTTAGAGGCAGGGATAGGGTGTATGAGAGTCCTTTTTTCTTTTTTTTTTTTGTGGGGGTGGGGGTGGGGACTACAAGCGATGAGTGTTGGGGGATATATCCAGGACCAGGGGCCCACCACAGCTGTGAGAGAGTGTGTGGTGGACCCTTTGACTTGGCTGTGGTCCTGGAAAACATGGCAGCACAAGCTGTTAGGATAAACGGTTTTCTCCACCTCATCTTTTTTTCTGTTCTTTCCTTTACTTTTTCCTAGGCCACCTGTGCCACACAGGACCACAGGGCATAAGCGGAAAGCCACAGTGATATTATTATGTTCAATTTACCTCAGCTGGGAGGAGGGGGGTGTACTCCCATTACTAAACATTAGAGATAAGCTTTGCAGGAAAGACTGCCTTTTGTTTTGTTAGCATTTATCACTGTCAAACACCCCAGTACTCAAACTATTGGTCCTAAATGCCCCATTTTTAATAGTCACCTGTATATTGTAATGGGTCTGAGTAATTGCCCCCCCCCCCCCCTCCACCAAATGGAAGTGGCCAACAAACTAACTTTATAAATACCGCGCCCCCAAAGACCCCTATTAATAACATTGATTCAGTTCCCATTGGGTCTGAGTTTTATACCCTCGGTGGAGCCTACTCATCCTAAAATATGGGTAGTGCCCCCCTCCCCGCCCTCTCCCTAAGGTTAATGTAACTATCAACATTACTTCTGAAACTTGGGTCTTTACAATGATCAGTAAATTTTAACCACAGATCTGATCCTACCTACACATGTAAAGTTGTATATACTTGGAGGGATTCAAGAGGAGAATGTCTTGGGATTCAAGAAGGGAATGCCATCCGCTCGTCTGTCCCATGGTTTTACCACCATAACTTCAGAAATTTTTGAGACAGGACTTTCAAATTGTACATGATATTACACTCCTACATGGCTTTCTTTGTGTGCAACAAACATAGTTGACCTTGACCTAATTCTCAAGGTCACACAATGGTCACATGTGCTGAGCGACGTTACCAATCTAACTATTGAAAGCCTGCATCTAGCAATCTAAAGCTTACACACAAGAAGCTTCATAGAGTGATCTAGAAGCCTATTGAAAATCGGCGTCATAGCTCTATATTTGACCTACTTTTTGAGGTCAAAGATCAAGTGCACAATGGTGGTATTGGTAAACGTAAGGAAGTATTTAAGTCAGTTATATGAAATTTTATACACACATGTATCATAACCAAAAAATGTGTCATGAATCAAAAGTAGGTCCCTCAGGTCAAGTATCTGGGTCAGAGTGACCTATTCATTGAATTTTTTTAAGAAGAGCACTGCATTCTTTGAACGGTATTTTCTCCTATACCACCAACAATAATACAAGAAAAAGGTCACATTGTATTATGATGACCTTTTAATAAGACTCTACATATTTGTTGGTGTCTTGAGTTATGCCGATAATATAGTTCTTTTAGCCCCCACCAAATCATCATTAAAGAAGCTTATGTTAATATGTACTGAGCATGGAAATGAGTAGAAAGTATTTTTCAGTCTTTCCAAAAGTAAGCTTATAATTTTCGGGACACTGATCCCAATGCAGGAGTTTTTTTTCAAGAATGAGAAGGTGGAATGTGTCCACAGTGACCAACATTTGGGAAATAAATTTGGTAACCATATATTTGTAAGAAACAAATTGATTATGCAATTGGAGATATGTTTAACAAGTGTAATTTGCTTATCGCTGAGTTTGACAAAACATTTCCTCGTGTTAAGTACCGGCTTTTTTAATCTTTCTATATGTCTGTGTACGGTTGTGTTCTTTAGGACTTTTCGACAACATATGTGGAAAAGATTTTCATAGTATGGCGTAAATGTATCCGCAGATTACATGTACTTGATATAACTGTTAACACTCACTGCACCTTAGTTTGTTGTGTGACAATATCCCTATCGAATGCCAGCTCCATTTAAGATTTCTAACATTTGTTATCTCTTGCATCAAAACAGGGCCAATTATTCATTTTTTTCCATCACAAGATGTAAATAGGCCAATGATGAAATTCCCTGTGCATTTCACATGCGGTTGCCGTTTCGATTGCTACATGGAGCGATTGGTTGTGATGCGCGTGATGTCGCGTGTACCATCGCCCGTGAACCGCGTATATGGAATCAACTTAAAGAAATGCTGCTGTTTATTTTTTTTGACGCGCGGCATTCGCTTCCGAAACCACGCATATGGAATCCCAACTTAAAGCAATTTTTGATCAATTGTAGGTCTAGACATCCTGTGATGAACACATTTTGGGAGATTTTGGGGGGGAACTTGTGTTCTATAAATTTACAAATTAACTTCAAAGTTCTGTGGAACAGATGCACTGTACCTCTTCCTGAGATTTGAAAAATATATGTTTGAGCAGATGTGTAAAAAAGACTTGTTAAAAACAAGGTACTATACCCTGTAGGTCCAGATGGATTCAACAGTGTCCCATGTTGTTCAATTGGATCCAACAGTATCCCATGTTGTCCAATTGGATTCAAAAGATCCCAAGTTTTCCAATTGCAGTTGTGTCATTAATTACACAAGGCCAGATGTTCCTTTTGGTGAGTCTTGTATTTCTTGTAGAATAAAAGTCATCAGTAGCGGCCTAAACACAATCTTGAAGATTTGGTATTTGATTGAAGTATTTCATAGAACATGGCCGGAATTAAAAACAAAACAAAAATGCAAAATAAAAAAGCGCATGTGCATAATGAGGTTTATGACAAATTTGAGTGCATGTTATTACCAGCAAGTTCAATTTAAAGCACAAAGTCATTGTACATTCAACTAATAATTCACATTAATTAGGCACATGAAATTATCAGATTATAGGAAATGTTATATTGCTTGAACATTATTATTCAAGCTTTTGAATTGTTGCTAGCTTTCTTCTTATGTGGTTGTACCTTATGTATCAACAAAGTTGGAAAGTTTGACGTTTCTTTTCATTTCAAGTTCAGAGAGATCATACTCTGACTTTCAAAGCATGCTTCATGTAATGATTCTCAATTCTGTCCCTGCACATAATGATTCTCTTTCTTTTGACATAATCAATGGAAGGTATAGATGTGTTCAAGTATTTAAAATGCTCTGAACGTGAATAATTTTTTCCTGCACACATTAAATATATGGCAAAATGCCACCATATTTACGTCTGTGTGTGCCAACACAGACATTGTGTTTCTTTAAATTCATTCATTTTTTCCTCTATAGTACCAAATTTTGTTCGCCAGTTTTTCTGGAACACTATTACACTTAGAAACTTCAAATTTGGCATGGATATAGGTCTATACATGAATTTGTGCCTATTAATAAAAAGATGAAAATATGTTGAAGATTATGCAAAAGAGGGGCATTTGAAAATTGAAATCATGAATATCTCCAAAATTGTTATAGGTACATGCAACCAATCCAGCTCAATTCATACGTTTGTAACACTGCACATTTTTGTAATTAACTTGTGACCTCTAAAAGCAACAGGTACTATGCACTAAAAGTAAAATGTACATTATGATCCAATCAAAAAAAGACATTTTTCATGTTATTGTCCAGTTGGATATTTCAATTGGATATTTCAATTGGAAAATCCCATTGGTCAAGCCAATTAAACTGTACAGTTGGACCAAACAAAAGTACATTTTGATGAACTATCCACAAAATAGATAAGACTCTTAAATGTAGATTTTTATAGGTGATGAATGCTCTAAATATAGAACACAACATGTCAATGAATTACATGACATGCAGGAACTCTGAAAAGATGGTTCCTATCGGAGACATGACCATTACTGGAAGGGGCTTAACCTTGGGATTTCACAGTCTCCAATAATATGTAGACATCTATATATATTTTTGATCAATAAGTTTGACCTTTTCAAGCAAACTTGTAGATAATCTTTAATAAATGTGTTACCAGTAAATTGTTAATATGTGGCTTTATATAGCTTAGTTCTGAGCAGTTTTGTGTGAGAAAAAAAAACTACGGGATCCCATTGGATGAATGAAAAGATAGGATCCAGCTGGATACCATTGGATACCATGGGCTGTCCAATGGGATACCACAGGACATCATGGTATTCCAGGTAATTTTCCAATATCTGGAATTTGAGACAACCTAGGATATTTTGTTTGGTACATATATATACACAGCAACCGATCCGGACCCGATTCCTAGTCCATATTTGTTAAGCCTTATACATAATGCACATAACTAATGGCAATGCACAAAGAATATTTTTATTCCTCAATTCTACTGATGATTCAAATAGTGCAAATCTGTTTGACTTTCAAATTGATTGAGTTGAGATATCTGACATTAACATTGATGCACTCATCAGTCTGCCTGGTGATTAAATATGTAACATACCTGTAGATATTTAGTAATATAAAAAAAATTAAACTTTCCAAAATGGAAAGTTTTTTTTCCCAGAATGAATACCTTCTTTACCCTGAATTTTGTTTTGTGAATAGGTCTATTTTCAATTTTTGCCTATCACTAATATCTGAACTCTATGGTTCAGATGCAGAAAAGCAGAAATAAATTAGGAAAGTTCCTTAAAACAACAGGATGTTATTTGGTCGCTTTAAGGAACTTTCCATAATTTTTCAACCCAAGACCAATTTAAGGGAAAATCCTTAAATCTTTAATATGTGATTTTGTCACTTAAACATGTTTAAGGACCTTTCCTTAATTTAGAATGATAGGCCACTTTAAGGAAAGTTCTCTAATTATTCATCAGAATGTGTTTTCTATATTTTAAGGAACTCACCCTTTTTTCTAATCATAGACCATTTAAAGGAAACGTCTGTAAATCTTCAGGATAGTGATTTATCCATTTAAAGAAACTTCCACAATTTTCAACCATAGGCCAGTTTAACAAAATTTTCAGAATGTGATTCCTGTGATTTAAAGGCACTTTCCTTATTTTCTAATCGAGGACCATTATAGGGAAAGTTTCTTAAATCTATACATCTTTCTGAAATCTACACAGAATCGGATTTAGCCATTTAAAGGAACTTTCCTTATTTTTCAATTGTAAACCAGTATAAGGAAAGTTCCTTAAATTTATAGAACGAGACTTAAAGAAACTTTCCTTATTTTTAAATGATAGGCCATTTTAAGTTTAAGGAAAGTGCCTTAAATGAAGACCCTAGCTGTTATACAGGGACTTTTTAGGATTTGACCAGGGATGTGCTATAGATGGACTACCAATGGCAGTGCTAATTCATTTTATGGCCAACTGGGCATGACAACTACAAAGCGTGTTCAGTATCATCCCTTTGTTGTTCCATCTATGGTTCCAGTTTCCCTTGTATCTGATCACTTACATCCGGTGTCCTAATGTACCGAGTTCAAAAACAGGGGGATTTATGCGTGCACAACCAGTCTCATTATTTGAATCAGAACCGTGCAGGTCCATCGATGTGTTTTTCATTGAAATCAGCCAATAAAAAGCTAAGTTTTTTTGCGATTTTTCTGCACAAAATGATGCAAAATTGGCCAATTTGCATGCATTAAAGCTCCTTGCGCCGCACTCTGCAATTAAAAATGGAAAGATGGATAGTGTATGCCAGTAGGATCATGATGGTAGTTTCATTTCTTGTAGCTGAGTCCAGCATATTGCTAAATTTTGGTTTTAAAATGCGGAACACGGTGAAAAGAGCGTATACACATCCATCTTGCTGGTTGGCATGCAGTTGACTGTTGGGTCACACGAGATCACACCACCTACGCGACTGCCAGCGGCCAGCCTAGACCAAGAGTTGTATTTGTTGGAATATCTTAATTGATTATGCCAGTGTTAAGTGTGTATAAATTTCATCCAATGGGATGGTTTTATTGGATGAAGTTCAATATTTACAAATATAATAAAAGATACTGGTGATTCTTTGAAAATGACACAACATGCTCCCATTTGGAATTAGAATTATTTGAATACATATAGTTTTAGCAGTGAACTGTACAGATTGATGCCTCAAAAAGAAGTAAGTGCCCTTCATCCAATGTAGGATGGAGTTAAATATTGACTATTGACCAAAATCTGGTGTTTTCTTAAACAATAACAAAACAAAAAACTCATTGTATTTGGAATAGTAGTGAATCACTTGGCTTGATACTTGTAAAAGGTACTCATGCACTTTCTGCATTGCATCCAATGGGACCGTCCAATGGGATGTTCCTGTAGGATGGAGATGAATATCGACAAATGAACAAAATATGGAGTTTTCTTAAAAAATAACCAAACAAAAACTCATTATTATATTTGGAATAGTAGTGAATCACTTGGCTTGATACTTGTAAAAGATGTCGGTGCACTTTCTGCAACGCATCCAATGGAACAGTCCAATGGGATGGTCCTGTAGGATGGAGGTGAATATTTACTACTGAACAAAATGTGGGTGGTTTTTTTTGAAAAAAACACGCATTTTAAATGTTTGATTGTATATTTATTATTAACTATATGATTTGATACTTATACTATGTTTGGCACTTGTGCAATTTCTGCACTGCATCCTATCGGATGGTCCTGTAGGATGGAGATGAATATTGACTAATGAACAAAATATGGGTGTTTTCTTAAAAAAAAAAACTTATTTTAAATAGCTTGATTGTATATTTGTTATTGTTCCCTATATGATTTGATACTTATATTAAGTTTGACATTTGTGCAATTTCTGCACTGCATCAAATGGGATGGTCCAGTGTGACAATCCAATGGGACAGTTCTAAGGAATGAGACTGAATATGTACAAACAAAGAATGATGGTGTTTTCTTTGAAAATAACAAAATCCATAAAAAACATTTGGAAGCACCTGAAGGCAAACTGGTATCAAACTGAAATCAGACTAGATTTGAATATCAAAACAATCTCTGTAATCAAATCTAGTGTCTGAATTATGGTCATCTAAACTTTTACACAAAATTGGCACCACGGACAATAACCCGTGACCTATGATGTATGAAGGGAATATGAATGGCTTATGACTTTTAATTGCATTTGTAGGTGTAAAATATAATCCAATGGGATGGACCAGAAGCTGGTGATCCAATTGGATCCCATGGGATCCCGTGAAATACAAGGTCATCCTATGGGATATCCAGTAGGATCCCGTGGGATCCAATGGGATGGTTTTTTCGGTATCTGAAAAAGTATAGATTACTGGATTTTTTACCATATATTTATAAGATGGTAAGGACCAGAGATGTTTACATGATAGATATTAGACAATACTTGTGAATAGTTTTTGAGTTACGTTACTGGACAGATCCGGACTGAGTTCATAGTCCAGATTTGTCCTGCCACATGTTTAATGACAAACTACTTAAGCTTTATATGAACGGAGAGGAAATACAACAAGTCAATGAAGCAAAATATTTAGGAGTGTATTTGGATGATCTTCTAAACTGGTCTATTCATTTAAAAAGAATACATGGAAAAGTGATGTCTAAAATTGCCATTTTAAAACGTTTGAGCAAGAGTTTACCTGAGAGTGTACTAGAATTAATTTATAAGGTCACAATATTACCTAGTATGGAATATGCTATCACTATATGGGGATCATGTGTCAAGGGATTAAAAATTGCTCAAAGACTTCAAAACGCTGCTGCTCGAGTAATTAAAAAGTATTATGATTATATTAATGTAAGAGGGGAAGAATTAGTTAAACAATTAAAATGGCCAAATATGGAAGAGCGGCAAAGATTTCACACGACGGTTTTAATGTATAAATGTGACAATGGTTTAGCCCCAAACTACCTGTGTGACCAAATTACGCTAGTCAAAGACATCGGCAGCTATAACACAAGATTGTCAAATTGGCTCGACATTTTTATTCCCTTTCCGCGTAAGGAGAATTTTAAGAAATATTCTGTTTATCATGGTGCTATGTTGTGGAACAATCTTACCGACTTTTTAAAGGAGATAAATAATATTGAAAATTTTAAAACTGGACTTAAACAATATTATTTTTATTGAACAAGGTGTTGCAATATTAACTTTTATTATATATATTTTATATATATTTACTTGTAATTTTATATGTATCCTTGATTTGTTTTGATCAAGTGTCAATTGTATCTTTTATTCTGTAACAGTGCTCCGTGGAAGAACAGCCCATGGCTGAACGGGTCACGCTGTATAAATATATTCAATGAATAAATAAATAAACTTGCATCTTGTTTAAAAATACAGTGTGTTATGTGAAAGAAATAATGCACGTGTTACTTGGTAATGGCTTTGTGACAAAACATGAAAGATTAAATTCGGATCCTTGAGCCGTTACTGAACGAATTGAGAAGACATCATGCATGTACAAAATTTGATATTTCTATTACCCTGTATTTGTCTCTTTCACACACACACACACACACACACACACACACACACATATATATATATATATATAAATACATATAATAGTTCTAGGCTTTGCGACATTAGAAAGCAAATACGCGGACACACCTGCCTGTGAGAATGATAGCTATAAAGGCAGTCCGGAAAAACATGGTATGGAAATGCAGGGGAGCCAGTCCTCCTCCTCCTCCTCCTCCTCCTCCTCCTCTTCCTCCTCCTCCTCCTCCTCCTCCTCCTCCTCCTCCTCCTCCTCCTCCTCCTTCTTCTTCTTCTTCTTCTTCTTCTTCTTCTTCTTCTTCTTCTTCTCCTCCTTCTGTTTCGTTCATCTCCTTTTGTAGTAATATCGGTCGGAATCTTTGTGTTTTTATTATAATTTTGTGCCATCACACACATTTGTGTTTCTTTCTTTCTTTTTTTTCTTTGCTTGCCTTCCGTCTTCAGAGTTGTTTTGGAAACTAAAGTACTTGCAATTTCCTCACGTTCCATGGAACATGTGCTCTTGATTTGGAATAAAATATGTTAAAATTATGCAAATTATATCCAAATGAAGTTTGAAATCTCTCTACAAAAGGTGTGACAGGAAACAAAGCAATACTAGCCTATCTGAAAATTACACACAAAATGACTTACATTACAAGCTTAAATTTACTCTAATTAGGGACATTTTAAAATCTAAATGTTAAATACCTTCAAAATGATATGGATAGAGACGTGTTTCCAAATTCTAATTTTATGAAACAGGTGAACCAACTAAAAATAACTCAAGTGCATTCCTTAGTAATGAGAAATTTTGCGATGTTACGCAGAAGTTTTGCAAGGGAACGGACAATTTTTGCGATACTGACCACGTGAAGAAAACTATACCTGTTTACCATACGTGAATCCATATGAATGCACTTACTGTGTGCATTTCAATGGATATCTTACATATACATACAAAATCAACATCTAAGCAGTGGCTATTTAGACTCAAGTCAAAGAATTTTGTAAGATATATCTCAGGTTTATCAGCCATTAAGGCCAATTTTCATGGCAAATTGTGTTAACAAATTTTCGACAGGTATTTTTGGACGCAAGGTTAGACGCAAATTTGCTACTGGCCAGAATTTTGCGACAGGTTTGAGCAACCATATTTTTTACTTTGCGTCGTACTCATTTATTTATGTATAGGGCGTAATGGCTTCCTTTAACGGTAGTCAGCTGTTTTTAGCATGTTTCGCTGATTTTACTTGATTATGCTTGTATGTATAAGTTCAAATGTGTTGCTACCTATTATTTAAATAACATACCGTGTTTTGATAAAAGTAAAGGAGTCGGCTGTTCATATGTGCTGCCCATCCACCTTTATGGATATGAATGAATGGTGACTATATTACAAGTAGATGGTAATGAACGAAGGAGCTTGCCTAGGTCAGTATGACTGTGTAAACTCCCTCGTCATATTAAGCCATTTTTTAGCATAAAAAATCAGCATATTAAATTTTTTTATTTTGGTGAGGGGCATTTAAAATGTTAAAATGTCACAAAAACACGTGTGCATATATTATATAGAGATCCCAGTTGGTTTTTAAAAAGTGAATTATTGAAATGCGAAACAACGCATGAATGCTAGGGTTGTATAGGTGTATGAATTGTTCTGCACCCAAGTTTATATCATTGTATCACTATCAGCATTTAGTTCTCATCTGTCCTATCAAACAGTGCACTTATATGAGCACTGATGAAATAACTCCCCATTGCAAGAAGCGTGGCTCAGCTAACTTATTTAAAACGTGCTGCAGTATGCTGAAAATACAATGTATTTTGACAATTACTGACTATCTTCCTTCTGATGCGGCAATCGCAATTGTGGTTTACACTCTACCGGTTTTTGGAAACCTTGGCACATGCGACCATAAACTGCATACGGGCACATGACTGTGGGTTTCTGGAAGGAGAAGGCTGAATCCAAGCGCAGACGACCATGACCGTATTGCAGAGGTCGCAGAGCCACTTAGCGGATTTTGCTCTTCTTGAAGTTTAAGCATCCACAAAAAATCCGCTGAGTGAGACTCGTGCAAAGAGCCAATGAGACTGGCGTGTCCTGCACAGCATATACGCTATACATGATGATGATGATGATGATGATGATGATGATGATGATGATGATGATAATGATATTGTTATGATTTGTGAGATCACCTTGCGGCGCTCTCCGCATGACATTTCCGACCTTATTAATATGATGCTTCATAGATCTTTTATTTTTCCCCCTCAAATTCTTCATTTTTTGACACAAGCTTTAGAAATGTTCACAATGTTGAAGAAAGGATGGCAAATGTGTCAATTTAAAATATAATTCGAACGACAATCCTACTTGCTAAAAAGTGATGCAGCTATAACTGGGGACTATGTCATAAAACAATATACCCAAAATAAGCATGAACAAGTTATGTTCTTTACGCAAAATTTAATCCAAAGCATTGACAAGCAAGGCCCACTTCAGGATTCCAATAAAAGCCCCTCCTCAGCTGATCTTGATATATTTCTTATTTTTTTCGGAAAGATAGAAACAAAAATCATAAGCATCCAAAACTCACTAGAGGGAGACTTACCCCCGGAATGCACTGTATTTTTTTTTACCTTTGATATCTGAAGGCGCCGGTTGAAATTCGTATACACAAGCGATTTTTCAAATTTTGTGCAGGATGTTGTGGATAGAAAGAACAAGGTGATCAATTTATGTTCCCCAATGACTCTGGCCTGATGTTGTTTCACCGTCGGTAAAACATTAACTTTTATTGCAAACTACGCTTCGGATATGAACTGGATGGTGGACTGTAACTCTTGAACTTTAAGTAGAATGGTTTCATGAGTTCAGACAGAGTGCTTGCACCGCCACCTCTTCCAGGGTCAAACTGCGCGAACTTTGTGAAGTTCGCGACAGACAGCTCTATTAAATCTTGTTTGAAGAAATTGATGAACTTATTGAGTTTCTGTGTGTGGCCCCATTTCTTCTTTCTTTTCTCGTTGATGTATAACTGACAAACCACAAATTTGAATAAAGTGTGTACTACCGATAGGTATATATATATATTCAATCCTGTTTCAAGAAATTGATGAACTTACTGAGTCTGTGTGTAGACTCATTTCTTCTTTCCTCTCTCGTTGATGTATAAACTGTGTAATACCGGTATATATATATAAGAATAGAATGAGTGCAATCTATGGCATTCTTCAAACAGCAAAAGAACATGGAAGGTGAGACAGAACGGATAGATAATGAACGACAAATGAATGAAGTGTAAAAAGGTAAAAAAGAGAGATAGCATCCCACATAGGAAGGAATGGAAAATGAGAGGACGTCACGAAGAAAAGAGGAGAGTAAAAGAAGGAAGATGCGTGAAGACAGAGAGAGGAAGGGGGGCAATAACGACGAAACGGGTAAAAGTGACACCATACTCCTCTCTTTCTCTCTGTCTCCGTCTCTCTCTCATACAATATTTTGTGGGGTGTCATGTACTTTTCATACATTGTCTCGTGGTGTTGTACAGAATGTCCGAAAGAGTCGACTGTCGTTTTAGCGCATCATGTGGTGCTTACACATATCATCTGTGTCTGCATGCTTACCCGCACACTTACCTGTGCTGCCGTGCAAAGGTAAAAGGCAGTAAGTGCACATTTGGGCCAAATTGAGTTGACACTTGGGTGATACCCAGCAGTATCTGCTTTATCCTTTAACCTATCATTCTCCCCTGAAGCTCTGTATGATATATATATATATATATATATACCGTGGCAGTCAGCAGTACCTGCAGTATGCTCTCCTATTACGGAGGCAGAAGGCAGTATCTTCACATACTGCCATCTGCCTCTGTATTTTTGTAGAAAAAAACTGCCATTTGCCTCTGTAAGACACCAGATTTTCAAACACACCGGTGCAGAATGACAAGGCTGTCATGACAGCGTTAAAACAAATATGACTTCAGTTACGCAAGATGGAGACAGACGAGGTGCTCAGGGACAATCAAATAAGATTAGTAGGTATGTCTATCTTGACGAACACTTAACATATTCTTCAATTATAATCATGTTACTTTCTGATTGCATATGATTATATAAAGTTTTCGACGTGAGAACATGTAGTATGTCTAAGAGACGGAAAAATGACTTTTTCAATGTTATTTCTTTATGATGCTGACAAAAAACTGATTCGGTGCACAAATTAAAAAAGAGCATGTATGGTAATTGGCGATAAAGCTCATCAACGAAAACTGTAGATTTAAGTCTTATTTATATTTTTTTTTAACATAAATCATCATGGTATCCAAATTGAACCAAATTTTCTTTGGGACACTGTTTTAGTAAATGCAAGCAGGAGATTGGTGTCGATATATCCTGTGCAAAAAATAAATGCAAAATATGTAAGTGTTGTAATAATTCCGAAATGGAAGGTTGCAGGTTCTCATCCCGACTTCTGCACCGGTGTGTTTGATTCGATTATCAAAAGCCAAGCTATTATGTGGTCCGCTGTCAACAAAACAAAACAAAACAAAACAAAAACAAAAAAAAAAAAAAAAAAAAAAAAAAAAAAAAACCATCACAGGAAAATGACACAAATTAATGGAAGCCATTATCATTATCAAACTGATGCAAATGCAGATACCCCTCATGATACCAAAATTTGCAGTGTAGACCTCCAAAGGGTTGTCATGTTACCACGCATGTCAGGAAATAAAACAGCCCAAGTCACAAAACAGATTGTAGCATGTTATGAAACTTTTGCCACAGAAAGAAAACAAATAAGAAGAAAAGGAAAAATGCCCTGATGCCATATACCAAATCTGTTATACGGCATGAGGGCATTGCAGGGAGAAAACAAGAGGAAATCACATCTGCATTTGTGAAAGCATTGAGACATGAACGTGATCAAAAGCACACTACTTTCTGGTAAAATAACTGCACCGCGCAGAATGAAAACTTGTGCTTATTTTCAAGTATGGTAACAATGGTTAACAGTAAGCAGGCGCAATTAGCTGATCTCACTTTTGAATACTTTGAAGCCAGGCACACTTTGATGAACGCAGATTCAGTCCACCATGGCGTGCAAAAGGAGAATGTCGAACCACCCAGGTGGGAATGTATATGATTTTGATGACTGCACGGATGTTTTTGCAAAATCAAACAGTGGTCACATGGATGTTATTCAGCTCACAAGCGATGCCATTCTCATATATACAGGTGACCAGAGCCAGAAAGAATTAAAAGTCGAGGGACGACCCACGCTTGCTGACATATCAGTGATTCGGTTCAGGAGCGGTTCCAGAGAGATGCATTACAAGATCGAACATGCGGATGGAGACTTGACAAGTTTCGACCTTCTGAAGAGAGGATTCAAATTTGGAATGCTACAAAAATTGAGAGATGGATATAGAGAGATATCAAAGAGAGCAAAAAGATGGACATTATAGAAGTTTGTCTGATGATGCCAGGAAACTGTCGCAAATTCTGGTTGGACATTACAACAGATGATAGTGCAGCAGATCTGATGCAGGAATTCCAGTATGCAGTCACCAATATCACGTTTAGAACCTTAAATCTAAAAATGCATTTTGTGCAAATCTAATGTAGCCATACTCAATTTCAGAATGCGGTGTTTTTAATGTCATAAGTGTCTCTCGAGAGACCTCATAACAAGTGACAAAGCAATAACTGCAGTAAACGTCTTCACCTTCTTAAAGTTGTTCAATTCACGATACATTTCGCACCTGGGCATAAAAATAAAGCGTGCATGTATGCCTTGCGTTACCTTGGATACTGTTGTGTAACTATCAATAAAACACATGATTGGACTGCACAAAATGTCCATGATCATTTTCTTATAGCAAAATAATGTTGTTTTTTTTAATACTGCCTTTTACCTCACTGCCATTCGGGATTACACTTATCCCGCACAGGGGCAAACAGCACTTCATGCTCTGCGCTTTAACAGGGTCAGTGAGAGATCACAATTTTTTGCCGAAAAATCTCACCAAGCTTTTAATATTTAAATAATCGTGGAATATCAACAGTTATAAATGGACAATATGTGTACTTTAAACTTGATTTTCCCACATTTGGCATTAGTGTATTAACTGTCTTTTGCCTTTGTACGTCTCGTGTCACTCGAATTTGTTATCGTACTTTCTCCTTGTACAGCAGAGGACGAAGACAAAAGTCTTGCATCTGAATCTATAGGCTGAATGTTTTAATTTTTCCTCATATCTCACCGCTTATGTTAATTCAGCCTTTCCCGATTCACTGAACAACTAGAATGGGTTGTATGGTCTTTCTAAGATGGGTACCCCAGAGCCCACCCCCATTTACACCATGATAAACACCATAATGGATGCCGCAATGAAGGTGAAGAACACCTATTAATTGACATTTGTCAATCTTAATTCATATTTTACTTGACATCAAAATGGCACTCTCTAATCCAGTAAAAGGGAAAGTTAGGGTCTTGTGGGCACGCCCATGTGCCTGATTTTGTTTTCAATCAGGTATATTCTTCACTAATATTGCTTGTTGTAGGTGACAGTGTCAAAACAATAAGGAATGCACATGTCATCATAACCAGAGTGACTACAAAAATATTTGATGTGACTTTTCACATCACAGTATACTTAAAAGTTTAATTTTTTTCATCATATGTTGTTCAAAGGTTCGATTTCATGACGAAGGCAACGTGAAGCGTTAAAATGAGGGCATCAAACCTACTGCCATCCATGTGGGCCTTACTGGTTCTGAGCATTGCCTGTAACATCGCCATTTGTTGTGAGTACAAATTCCCAGCGGCAGCTGGTTGCACTTAAGTGATGCAATTATATTGCTAGTTTGAATGTATATTGGCTGTCATGAGAGTCAATTACGCTATAGATAAGACCTGGCCTGTCACCTGGACTGATAGTCGAATACAGGTGATGTTATTGTAAGATGGCCGTGCAGAAAAAAAATGCCCATGGTTGTGTAAACACAAATGGAAATCTCATCAAAGTTGATCACAAACATTTTGTTAATTTTTTCATTATCGCTAAAATGTCTGTTCAATTCTGCCATTAACAGAAAAAGGGTAGCGAAGAATTAGAATTGAGTATGAAACGCAGTGTGTGACACAGGTACTCGTAGCGAAATCAATTATGCAAATAATGTGTTACAATTATACTAGTGTGTGCATGGCTATTTGCCGCGCCTCCCCGACTTGCTGAGCACCCAACTGAGGCCGCTGGTGGGAAAGGTTTGAAACATTGCCAATCTGTGTCACACTGACTTGTCTCATGCTCGCTTTTATTTCTCACGATCTATTCAACCCACCTTCATGTAATTCACCACGTTTATCCAACACAATTTTTTAAAGTTTGCATGCCGACTTTCAGTTCGATCAAATGTTTTGTTCCGAGTTCGTGGCTCCGCAAAAATCTTTATTCACTACAATTTCAAATTCGGACACTAACCCGTCACACAGACAGCCACAGATCAGTCATCGTTTTGTCACGATCATGTGTACATTTATCCATCCACGAATGTTGTCTGCGCGTAATTCATAGTCCTCTGTTATATCCAAGTGGCCACTTGGTAAATGGCGTGAAATATTCCATGTGTCCATCACAAATCACTACCTTTATCGCACAACAAGTTAAATTTGGCGCACTTCGCTGCCGGGAGCTTCCATGACTAATGGAGGTCCGCACAAAACTGACCCTGCCCTGTGATTGGCTGGTATCGATGTAAATTATGTTTCCTGAAAAATGAAAACAAAGATATATGTGTAGCGCTTTATACATACTTACCCTCGCATTGCCTGTTAAAATAAAATAAACAATAGTAAAAATACAATAGATTTTTTCAGTTTTCCCTTTTTAGACATGTTACATGATTACCATATTAATGTACATTCTGCCAGTTGTGGTTGGTGTTCAAAGTAATATTGTGGAGGGAAATTTGATATCAGTTAAAGGTGTACCTATTTGCAATGACAAGTGGAACGCCAGATTTTTTATAAAGTTAACATAAATGGTAAAAACAGACTCTTAGTCTTCAGAGTGAATAAAGTATCAAATATTTTTTCATTATATTACTTGTTCTCCTTGTGTGGGAGTGCCAAGATGCTTTTGACATAGCCTCTGGCCAAATGTTTGAAAGCTCATGTATTAAACCTTTTCATGCCATTAGCAGTTGCCTACTGCTTTATATTTGTCAACAAGTTTTTTTTTTTTCACACATCTTCTTGGTGTATGTTGTAATTGTGCTCTTAACAATTCCATTACAGAAGTATCAAACAAAGTGGGTTTTTAACTCTTCCATCTGGCTAGTAGCTGGCTTACTACAAAAACTTTTTGCCCCAGAAGTCAGTTTTGCAAGCAGAAATGTTTGAATGGATGTACAATGAAGCATGTTGATTAGGTTTGACTTCTGAAGACAAGACTGGGGGGGGGGGGGGTGATTTTTGATGGAATGTCAATTCAGGACAATTTTCATATTGTTAAGGAAGGCAAATCAATGAAATTAGTAGGCTTTACAGAACTAGGGCCAGAGGCAGAAGAATTTGCTGCCATGAAGACAGGGAATATGAAAAGAAAATTGCCAACCATGTGCTCCAACTGACTTTCGTTGGCTTTTCTGGCTTTCGATTCCCTCTTGCACATTTCCCAACAACAGGTGCTTCACAATCTGAGCTGTATACAAACTTTTGGGAGGCTGTAAAAGCAGCTTAGAACCTGGGATTTTAGAGTTGTGTATACCAGTATGGATGGTGCAGCACAAAATGGAGCTTTTCTCCACGCTATTTCCCCCCCAAAAAGATCCTTAATCCAGACATATGCTATCTAGAAATGAATACTTGCCAAATGACTATGTTATATTTGTCATGGATTACTCCCATGAATAAAAAAAAAATAAGAAACAACATATTTAAATCTGGTATTGAGAAAAACTGCACCAGATGCCTGGAAGCACCAGACAACACAAAAGTAGTTTGGCGTCACTGGATTGATGCTTTCAAGTTTGACCAGGTGAATCTGATCAAAATTCATCGCAAGTTAACCAAAGAGCACAGTTTTCTCAAAAATGCGGAAGAAGCTGACAGAGGAGGAGTTGGACACTGACATGCTGAACTTAATGCGTCAGTTCCACCTAACAAAAGTCAATGGTGCTTACCAATCAGGCACACCTTGCTGGAGCACACCAGTTCCATGATAAAAATCTTCAGGGACATGAGGCCAATTAGATGCAGCACTGACTCTCGGCTTGATGAACTGTCATCTGCTTTGACTTGGTTTGTGGAGTGGGAGAAGCATATAGCCAATGACCCATCTTCAACTGCAATTGAAAAGAAAAAAAGTTACCATCACATGAATCACTGTTTGACCTTAAATCTTGTCTCATAGGTTTTAAACAAATTGTAGCTTTGACACTGAAGGAAAACTCAAGGGTTCAAATTGTTCCTGGCAAACTGAACAGTGACATAACAGAAAACAACTTCTGTCAACAGAAAGCCCTTTACAATGGTGCCAATGCTAATCCAAATCATTACGAGTATGCCAAAACCCAAAACACCATCATACTTGGTCAGTCTCTTCTGTCTAACAAAGGGAACACTGGTGGTCGACAGTCAGCCCAGCCATTCACATTTACATCACCACGCCGTCTGAATGATAGAAGCAACAGGAAGGAATGCCAGTGATGTACATTTGTCATACTCTTCAGTAAGCCTCATTCAGGTACTTTTATATTTTTTCAAATGTATCTCCTACAAGTATCAAACCCATAAAATTGGCCAACTTTATGTCTTTCCCACAGGCTCTAGAAAATAACACAAAACGCTGCACTAAAATCCACAGAACATGTACAGAGGTCCTTGTCTTGAGAGGTCACACCAGTGACAGGCCACCTGGCTTGAAAGACCACTTTTCGCAGGTCTCTCCTGCTATCTTTTCCATGTTATTGTACCTCTAATGACAGGCCATCTGTCTTGAGAGGCCACTGTTTGGCCCCCTCTTGGGGTTGCTTCCAAAGACAGGGACTACTGTACAAGTAAAATCAATTTGTGTGAAAGCGTACTTGAAAACGATGCTTTGGATGTTCAGGCTTATTACTGACTTCTCATACATATGCCTAAGGGTAAAATATAGTGTGAACTGACTTATAGTTTCATTTTACCTTCTAATTTCAGCTCAAGCATCTTGCACCATTTTTTTTAAATCTAGTAATTATCTCCAAATACGGTGGTCCCTCTCTTGAAGGACCATTCCAATGAGAGATCAACTGTGTTGAAAGACCACGTTTTTAGTAGTTCCATGAACCTTTTCCTTACATATTATTGCATGGTGCCTCTCATGACACAGCACCTGTTTTGAAATAATGCTATTTTTGGCCAGTCCTACATGTAGCTGTATTTCTGGAGATAGAGGTCAATGTAATAATAATAATAATAATAATAATAATAATAATAATAATAATAATAATAATAATAATAATAATAATAATATTAATAATAATAATAATAATAATAATAATAATAATAATAATAATAATAATAATAATAATAATAATGTTAAAACGCAATAACATATATTGGTGTGGCTCATTGGAAGCAATTAAAGATAAGTTTTACATTTTTCTTTACATTGCAGAAATGGGGTAGAAGAGATTAGTCTGTTTAACAGGCAAAGAGATCTGACGCTATGTACAATGACTTGATTTCGAATTGGTTATGTAAATTTTGTGTTTCGTATGCTAAAAGAGTTGCCTGAGGAACACACCCAGTGGGCACTTGTTTTTGATGGCCCACTATGGGCTTGAAGAAAGCTGGTACACTAGCCCTTTCAGAGCGCTGGCATTCCAAAACTAAATCCCCTGGGACTCCAGCCCTAAAATACCTGCTTACCATGGCACTAATTGACTGGCCAGTGAGAAGAACAATCCTAGCTAAAGCATGACCAACTTTGCACCCTTTGATCATGGGAGGAACTGTGTGTATTGAGGCATAATAGGAGATGGGACACTGTTTATCTGGCACAGTATGGTAGTGTAATCTGATCTACAAACAGTTTGTTAGTTAAAGTAATATCTACATGCTTTTCATATGGCTCTATTTTAGAAATGTTGCCTCCATAGCAGACCCTAGACGTGCTTATGTTTCTAATGTTGCGCCCACTCCGAGCAGGCACAGCATCAGAAACATACGCGAGTTTAGAGTCTGCTATGGAGGCAGTTAGAAATGAGAAATGTCCAACTTTCTTCAGACCCAGAGCAGGCCTTCACAAACAACAGAGCCCACTTGGTCTCTTCCTAACGCAACTTCAAGAGCCACATGGACCTGGATTGGTGATGCTGTTGCTCAGATCAGGCAGGGGGGGGGGGGGCGGGTCAGTTTATGGAAATTTGAAATATCAGACTATCTGTGGCACAACCATGCAATTGATTTGTGCACAGAGTAATGATTATGCATGTAAGACTCCTTTCCATAAGCTATATTTAGTTCTTACCACCATATGTCCAAGCAAGCCTTAGCTACATGGGGCCAACACTGACCAAACTTTAAACAGCATACATGTTTACTGTTTGACTCACAAAAAAGACAAAGTGAGTGACGGCAACTGGTATGCCAATTAAAACACCCATCTACACCATCCGATTGATAAACTGTAATCACTGAGATAACACTACAATCAAGTAATTAGCATCCCTGTCTATTTTATTTCTTTTTTTTTTTTTTGGTTTGTTTTCATCAATGTTTGTAAATTCTAAAGGACACAATGTGTTTTTCGTGATGATTTTCAGACTTTGCTAATTTTTATCATCATGATGATCATCAAAATATCCCTTGGGAAAGTGATTTTATGGGCTTGTTTACAGATTTCGTATCTCGGGTATATCCCGGAGGATGGCTATGCAAATGGGGATGAAAAGTAGCCGATGAATTGAACACACCCAAGGTATATACAAATTTTTTTTAAAAAATGAAGTATTTAACTTAAATTGTGCCTTTGGACATCCACTGTCATTTGCAGTTTTTCAAAGTGAACTGATGCAACATCTGCTCTACAGTGAATGACTGTGCCATGACTTTCATTCACCAGCTGCAGTGAAACCTCATACAAATTGGTGGTCAGCATGACTTTGCACCCAACTTTCAGTTTCAGCACACCTGGAATGCTATTTGGGTTGATTAGACCTGCCTTTCCAGTATCCATTGATTTGTAGACATGGTATTCACCTGGCAGGTTTTGAAGCATTTCATAATTGAACTGTCCTGCCTCCAAGTTTGCCCCAAATTGCCTTGTTATCTGGTCTTCTGGCAATCCCCAGAGTGGCCTTGCACATGATCTAATGAATTCAATTGAACTCTGTGGTAGATCTCCTCCACGGGCTAGTTCGCCAATTACTTTTACTAGATCTAAGTCACAAAGTTCATGCAGGAAGCATGACTGACCCATGTCCCCATAACTTTCATTTGCCACTGAAGGTTACTGCAAAAGTCTCCAACACTTACAAGTTGGATACCTCCAAAACATACATTCTCATTACCTGTGGCAAGACGACAAACCATTTCCAGTTGCCCAAAAATCCTCGCAGACAGCATGGACACTCCGTCTATAATTAGCAGGTTGCATTCCCTTGCACTTTGCCTGACACTTTCAAAGGAGGCCGATATGGGGACAAGTTCCAAAAGGTCCTGCAAACTTTAGCGTCCGTCTAGGATTCCTGCCCAGCTGTGCACAGTCCTAGGGTTCATAAAGTCAGGAAATAGTGTGCATGCTATTCCTGTAGTGGCCAAAATTGTAACATGGCGTATCTTGCTTTCTTGCTCATAAATGAGTTTGACTAAGCATGATTTCTCAGTCCCAGCCTGGCCCATCACCACAAAATTGTGACCACCTGCAACAAGTTGCAGAACTTTTCCCTGCTCGTCTGTAGACTCCATGATTAACAAGACACTTCTGCCAAAATCACTGAACGTAACTCAAAACAACTCTCAAAATACCGAAACTCGCAATTGCACCCATGTGTGGTAGGAAGTGTTGATGTTTACTTTACATAGTTTTTCAGTCCTCCTGCACAAGAGAGTCTATTGACCTTACATTGATAACAGCCAATCACAGAGCAGGGTCAGTTTTGTGCAGACATCCTGTTGTCATGGGAACTCCTGGCACAGAAGTGCACCAAATTTAACTTGTGTTATAAAAGTGGTGATTTGTGACGGACACATGGAATATTTCACGCCATTTACCCCGTGAACATTTGGATATGACAGAGGACTATGAATTACGCGCAGAAAACAGTTTGTGGATGGATAAAAGAACACATGACCGTGACAAAATGGTGACTGATATGTGGCTCTCGATGTGACGGGTTACTGTCTGAATTTGAACTTTGTTGTGAATAAAGATTTTCGCCGAGCCGTGAACTTGGAACAAAACATCAGAACGAACTGAAAGTCGGCATGCAAACTTTAAAAAATGTGTTGGATAGTCGTTGTGAATTACATGAAGGTGGGTTGGATGGATCATGAGAAATAAAAGCGAGCATTAGACAAGTCAGTGTGACACAGATTGGCAATATTTCAAACCTTTCCCACAAGCGCCCTCATTTGGGCCCCCAGCAAGTCGGGGAGGCATGGCAAATAGCAAACGCAAGTATAATTGTAACTCATTATTTGCATAATTTATTTCGGTACGAGTACCTGTGGTGTGTGATGACCGAAGCAGGCCAACATTGTCACTTACTTTGTGAGGAACTGTTGATTAAAGTGTAATATTATGAATATTTTTATCATGAAACATCACAAAGGCTTAGTCTTTGCAGATCACACCAATATCCTGCTTCCTTAGAATCCCCCCAGATGGAAATATGTTTTTAATGTGCTCCCTGGCAAGCACCTTCATCAGAGAAGGCAATAGCGAGTCAGGGGGGTTCTCTGCAGGCAAATCAATGTCATTTTTTCAGAGGCAAGTATATTCCCAGTAAGGAGAAGTAAAAATTCAAGCCAATCGTCATGGGAGTATCCAAAATTTCCACTTTCACACATTATGTTTTGATGTTTGGACGAGTAATTTTGGTTGGATGGCTATGGAAACATCTGGGTTATTGTCCCAAGGGCAAAAGAACAGAATAAGAATAGGTGATCCCTGTCTTCGAATTTCTACTTGAAACACCTACCTATTCAGACAAAGGAATTGACCTTATCAAATCCAAATTGCCATCAGCCCTGCGAACAGACATGGCACTTTCAAACAGAATGAGAGGGAACAAGTCTTCAGAGTATCTGCGAAGATTCGCTGGTCTGTGAATTGACTAATTTCAACCCATGTGACAAGTCACTTTTGTGAAAAGGTGTTGATTCAGTACGCTCAAATGTAAAAATTGTGCATATGTGTATGCCCGAAGCCCTGTTTCAGTCTCATTGGATACACATCAAGTAAACATTTCATGATATTTTGTTATATTACACCATACCGTGAGTCGTCACAGGGAAACAGGTATTCAAATCTCCATCCCTGGTGCAGCCATGCTTGACAAGCTGACAGTTTACAATGCCTCGTTTTGGACTTATTATGTGGTCAAGGTGAAGGCTGCCCCACATTGTTTTCCTTCGCCGCAGCACAGGTGGATTATTCCAATTTTGCCTCTGATGAAAAAAAAAAATCTTTATAAACTTCAAGTATGTTCATTTTCTTGATAAAAAATTCATCTATGAAAAAGGGACACCTCTGTAAGAGTGCAGTTATAAAATCTTATCTAACGATACTGCTAGGGGAAAAGTGCCGCCCACCCTCCTTGTTCAACATTATGCACATGTAATGGGGATGTGTGGAGATTTTGTTTACTTATTATACCAATGTTTTTCCCGTCTTGTTTAGGAGAAAATGGTGGTCCTAAAAAGGACTTTTTTGTTTGTTGTTGTTGTTGTTGGGAGGCTGCATGCATAAATGGGGGGGGGGGGGGACCCTTGCAGTTCTCCATGTCGCTGAAATATGTAAGCTCAATATCAACTGGTTCGTGTGGGTTCTCATTGGGGGAGGGGGGGTCTGTGGGCACGCGGGCTAGATATAAGTATTTCCATTCATTTCCTTTGTAATTTTCCCTTAACTCTAAACTGCTCTACCTAGAAATATTAAATGTTTCATGTCATACATGGTTGTGCATAGTTAAAACAGTGCTGTAAATTCGATAACTTTTACTCCACATCTATTCAATGTATTGGATATTATCTTAACAGATAATTGTATGGGAACTCACATCTGTATCCCACAAAAGCTTGTGTAAACGGTTGTGTATTCAGCCAAATACACACAACTTTGGAAATTATATCCTCTCTTGTTGCCTCCCACATCATGACACTGCCTCCTCCATAGCGATTATATTCAATCACACACCCTCCTAAGAAACTCCCACAAGGCATTGGCCCAACCGTTATTCTTTCATCGTGGAAGTCCCAGCAGAATTGGTATTCATCTTCTGTTCTATTGATTTTTTGGCCCAGGCTGCATGTTCGTCACATCACTATACCTGTCGTTTTTTGCGTGCAGGACTAATAGTGATGCGAATGGCAGGGCAGTAAGTATGCCTTCAGTTTGGCTGACACTTGTCTCTTGCTTAATGATAGCCTGTGATGCTCCAATGCTCCAGACATGGCACTACTGCTTACAATACCTTTTGGTGACTAGAAACCTGTGCCTCTTCGCATGCTGGACCAAGTAACAGTCATCTGTCCCATCTGACAGTCTTGGTGTCCAAGATCTAGCCTTCCCCTTTGCATCCTCTTGTTTCATAAAAACAGCCCCACTGCCTTTTTACCGATGGCCTGGAGCACCCCATTTTTCTCTCTGCGTCAAATTCAGACAGTTGAGAGTGACCCATATGCCATAGTATTGTGGATTGACATCCCAGTAGTGCCATGGCCCCCTCAACATTCCATAGGCACCCCAATGCAATACACACTTTTCGCACCTCACTGGTTGTTGTTTTCGGGACATCTTTTGTCTAAGACTGATCAGGTATACCCTTTTGCTATCCTGTTGATGCTACATAATATTTCATGCGAGAACCATATTTTCCACATAAAGGCATATTTAGAGCGACACATGTTAAACCAATAGGGGCGGCACCCTTTTCCCCAATAGTAAAGGTAAAATTGGAAATCATTTAATAAATCCTGACTTGATCCTCATGACCATAAGTTTGATTATTACTAACCCTCACAAGCACATCGCCTAAGGGCTTTGCCGTCATAATAACGTCCATCTGTAAATAATTGATGTCAGCGTGATATGTTTACAATGAAAGCACCTATCCGAACCGATATTTGGTGTGCAGGCGTCTTTCTATAGTAACCTGAAAAGGGTTAGGGTATGAGTGACCTTAATTTAAGATAAAGTCACAGGGTCAATTTCTTCAATTTCATGCATTTTTAGGGTCATCGCCACAACTTAATAATAAAAAGAACTGTCTCACCAAACATTTTGTGTGTATATCCATTGTATGGAGTTCTTAAAGATGATTACATATAAGAGGCTTTCTTTTGTGGTGACAGAGATGAAATATGTCAATTTCATGTAGCATTCATTGTTTCTGCAACAGATTCATCATGGAAAAACCTATCCTACCTACCCAATTAGGTGACCTGCCCCTCTCATGGACTACTCAAATGGGATTGGCTGTGAGTGACCTTCACCAGTCTCTAGGTCACTGGTGTCACCTTTGTCATTTTGGTGCCATAGTCAGGATCACATTAAAAATTTAACAATCCAAGCCATCTGAGGTGGGACTTAGATATTGTGAGTGATGATGCCCATATTTAATATCTGTGCAGTCGAATCAGCGCATTGGTGATCTTAAACTAATTCTGATGGTAATGGGACTACTTTAGCAAATTAAGTGTTCACGTGATATTTTCAATAAAATTGAGCTTCGACTGTGATATTGTCCTCAATAATTATCCTTGAAGTAATTGGGCCTACGCTTCATGTGAAAGACATTGGTGTCATTTAGAAAGGCTCAGAGATGCTTTGATAATTTTTACTACTTTGTTTCATACTTCCATCATTGTCTACGCTCAGGTTTTGTCGTTGCACCTGATGGTTATGGACATTATGTCCGTCCCTTACTGAGCTTGCATTGAATCTGTACACAAGTGACCCAACTTAATCCCTTAAAAAAGTCACTGGCCACCTTGTCCTTTGAATCGAAAATTAGGTAAGTACAAGACGCCAGCAGTCTTTACCTTTTTTCCCCAAGGTAGGTGGTTGAGTCTGCTTGAAAATTAAGCTTTTCACTGGATATGCTGTTATTTATGACTCCAAAGACATACATTTAGGTATTAGGTAATAGCCGATCAGGATATATATATATATATATATATATATATATATATATATATATATATATATATATATATATATATATATATATATATATATATATATGCACATGACTATGTTTGTCTGAAATTGCTGGCATTTCCTATGTAAGTGGTGTGCAGATATACATTAGATGCCTCTTTCTTTACATATCTAAATTACGCTATTATACCTTTCAGACAAAGTTAAACTTCCTCCAGGGAATGCCATGCAATATCCTAATGGAATGGCGCGTCCTGCAGAGAAAGCGGTTGATGGTAAAAAAGGGACAACGGAACTTGAGTGTACCCACACAAGTTTTGGAATAAACGCCTGGTGGCAAATCAAACTGCTTGGGCTGTATGTGGTGGACAGTGTTTGGCTTCTGAATCGGGAAGGAGGTGAGTTCCTTAAATTGCACATTGTAATATGCTGATTGTACTAAGTTTGGAAATGCATCTAGTCTTTTGCTTGATTGAATTGGTTCAGTTTAGGTAACTGCCTCATACAAGCATTGAAATGTGGTAGAGGTATGTCCAGCAAAAGTCACACCAAGCGTTTGCTTACCCAAATAGGGTTGAGTGGGGGAGGAGCAAATAATAAGCATTCCTAATGATATTAAAGATATTACAAAAATGTAAATAGAAACTATACTCCTGCTTAATGGTAAGCACTTCCATCAGTTTAAAATGGAGTGTGATAAATGCGGTATCTAATGTGAAATTGGAGTATGCAGTATGGTTAAAGAACACCAGCTCATGCTTGATCGAATGCAGTAGGAAACAATTATCATGGAAATGGAATAGTTCACAGTTTGGTGATCACTGTGTCTGGCCCTGAGGCCTACAAGGTTTTAAAATGTGCCCACTGGCAACATGTTGACACACGGTGAAGTCAACATGTCCTGGCATGTAGATCACTGGAGTAAAACTTCACAGTTTGAGCATTGATGGAATTTCAGAAGTAGGCGTTTTGCATCCCGCGATAGAGATTGAGAAACCTGGTCCACAGTATGCCCAGAAAGGTAGAATTCTGCCTGCAGCAACATATGATCCACAATTGCTCAAATCAACCAAGAGACGTTTTCAATCAAAACAAAAATTCTTTCTGCCCACCAGCACATCTTCCCAAAGGTACCGTTATATCAAGTTGTATCACAAACCAGACACAATCCTCACACTTGCAATGCAGATTATGCCCAAATAATATCACAATAATACCATCCTCTGTCTAAGGGGGTATATATTTTGCCACTGAAATGTACAAGCTTGCAAAAAGATCCATTATTTTTATCAAAGTAACAATAACACCAATATATTTTTCACACAACATACTCATCCAGCAGTCAATTTCTACCATGTTCAATGAAGGTTTGCATGCATAAAAAGTAAACCGCTCGTTTTGCACTTAAACAGCAATTAAACAAAGCACCCATTTACTATTTATTCAGTGGATCTAATTTTTAATGCAGCTTTGAAATGTCTTTGTTCAGTAAAGAGTCTACTAATACCAATCAAACAAGTCACGTTTCTTTTTGGTGATCTCAGTTTCATTCGCATAGCTGTTAATGTCTTTAATTGAAATAACAATGTTTCATTCAAATACCAAATGCCTCATTTTCAAATGTGATCACAAGTATACTTATAGTAGGTTTCTCCCAGTCAAACAATTTGACTGTCGTGAGAATATACACTATTTCACTGGTAGGCACACACAAGCAGAGAACCAGGGAATATTTACAAGGAGTACTGGAACATTTTATTCTGAACAAAATTGCAAGGCGAACATAACCATAATGTGACTTTTGAATACGATTTACAAGATGCAGGGTATGGAATTGTTGACATATTTTCACACAGGTGGCGCAACAGGCATGTTAACACGGAAGTGTGACTGCTTTACTCTAGAAGCAGTTTGCCTTTTGGTGAACTTTCTGTGCATTGCTCAGCGACATTGTTTAATTTCTCGTCACTTAGACGAGCACAACGCTCAGCTTGGAGGGGTTGATGGATCCGCAGGGGCAGTTTGACTTGTCATATCGACCATTCCTGACCACCCAGTCATAGAATCGCTATCAGCACCTAGTATGAGGGATTCACCGCGGACTGACATCTTGTTCAGTTCGTGTCTATGCCCCCTAGTGCTCTTACCAGTGTCAAGAGTCATTAAATAGTAGGTGTCGAATCCCAATTCATTGATTATGCAGATAATAAGGTGATTGCTCCCCTTAAAATGCACAATTCTGTCAACTTCAAACTGGAGATGACCCGAGAAACCCTTCCGTAGTCAGGCTGACAGAAACCGCCAAAAACACCCATAATATGCACAACACCTTGCAAAAAATAAAAATTTATTCTTATTTTGTATAACTTTTACGTGAAAAGAGATCAATTTAAAAACAAAACAAAAACAAAAAAAGAAAAAAAAGGTGGCATTACCCTATTTGAATAAAAATAGAGTTTAAAAGGTCGTAAAAATCCCGGCAGGTCCGTGAACTGGTATTATAACCTGAGAATTCTGTGTTTCTATTGCATGGCCCGTGGTTAAGGGGTAACATCATGATAGAAAATACGTTTCTATACTTTTGGCAGCAGGTGCCCCATCATGTGTAAAAAATCATGAAAATGAGCAAGATTTATACTCTTACAGACAGCATTTAATAAATTTGGCGGACGAAAATATCTCAGTTTAGTTAATATAAAAATGTACGGGCTGGTTTTTAGGGAACAATTTAGTTAATATGGGCTTGCCATTAAGATTCAAATCTACAATAACATTGAGAAGTTTGAAGTCTCAACTGCTAAAGCTTCATTGTCCACAGTCATGGAAGTGAGTTCATTGCTGATACGTTTGGGGTGTTGGATAGTCATAACACCAGACTCAGGCTTATTGAAAGTAAGTCTGCTATTTGTATGATGCACCAGAGAGTTCCGACTGGACATGAGACTTGGCATTACTGATGGACGGCTCGGAAAAGTACAGAGCTACAACATCAGAAAATAGGTGATATTGAATATGTTTTAATATTGAGGGGAAATTTAATTGAATATATGCATTGGAAGATAGGACGAAGAAACAAACCTTTGTAATTCCGTTATTGTTTATTTGTGATAATGGTCCAAGCCAAAAAAAAACCCACTTCTGATTAGTTCTACAAATTAGGTTTAAATCTGGCCTGTACAGCCTCCAAAATTCCAAAGGTTTAATTTATATTGCAGACGCAAATGATGGATAGTGTCAAAGCTGTTTTTAAGGTATAAAAATGCTGCAATGGTAGAAATGCCCCTGTCAATTGAACAAAGCCATACTGGATATAAAATTTAATTTTATAAGAATTCTTACCATTCAGGTTAAAAGTAGTTCTCCACAATTTTAATAATGTGTAAAAGAACACATATAGATTTACAGCTCGAATAATCCTCTCAAGGTCCCTTGTCCTTATAAGTGGGTGATAATCAAGTGATTTGGAAAAGAAAAGAACTACTCCAGTTTATAACAATAAATTTATTGATCAAAATTGTTAATTACTTTTGCTACGGGTTTAACATCACGACCAACGATATAACAGCTTGTTCAATTGCATTTTTATTCACAATTGATGACAGGTTACAGGACGATACAGATGCACAGATGCATGTAGAAGACCGACATAAAGCACGTAGAAGACAAACAGGATGCAGAATGCAATGACTGTAAAGAAAGAAATTAATTACAAAGCTTCCTAACTTACAGCCTAATATACAATACACAAAATATATATACCATTTTCAACGAACCATTAACGTTAAATTTTAGACTCCAGGTACGATATTGAAAATACATGGGAAAAATAACCAGGTAACGCCATCTACCGGCTAAAACAATACATTAATCCCGTACGCAAGAGTAAATGATAAGCCGTGCATGAAAAGTACAAAAATAACTTTTATCAAAAATTAGAACCGCATATTAATGATCTCGTTAACGATACTTGACCAACTCATATTTACGTAAGATAAACGCATGAGAAAATCTTATAATGAAACTAAATTACAAGATAACTGATAAATGGCTTTGCGTGTATTTATTGACCGAAAATAATACCTTACATACACTATGGAACATATGACCGAATTATGCGGGCTTTAGAATACATTGAAAAGCCCAACTGCAAATTCGCGAACTAAGATATACCTTCCCATAACTTATGATAAGCTATATGTGAGACTTATTCAAGCATTTGAACCATCATATACCGAATAACTCTGGATTTATGCCACAAACGAAATTCTGTATCAAGCACGTGTACCTTTGTCAGACAGAGAACAAAGAAAGATATATGTCACAAAGCTCTTATATACATAACTTCATAGTTACGATTACTACTTACACAAATTAATGGACCTTGGTGTTAAGATAAGATAAGATAAGATAAGCTTTATTTACCGTCGGATTTACATAATGAATAACGTGAGCAGCTGAGGCTCTTTGCCTCTGTATAAAATGTAAAATCATGCTCCACTGCATAAAATTAAACAGATACACATTCCAGTAGTAAAATTAATCAAAGTACATATATAGTTTAATACAATGATCAAATGAAGACATGAATGTCAGATGCAAGTACATGTAATATCACAGTATAATGGCTCAAGATTAAAAAAAAAAATTAAAAAAAAATTAAGATTACTGTCAAAAATTATGTCCTAAAGCAAAAGTTGCAACTGCACTCTGAGCCATCCCAGCAGTTTAGTAATGTTTTGAAATCTTTAAAACTCATCTGGTCTCTATAATGTTGTGGTAGGCTTTTCCAAATTTTTGCCCCCAAGTAGGGCAGACTATGTTTCCCAAATGTTGCAGTTCGAAACTTAGGAATAGCCATAATATTTTTATTTCTAAGATTTATCGCCTGCAGCTTTGGTTTAAAAATATTGTGAAGATACTCTGGCCCGATCTTAACAGACATAAAAACCAGCTGTGCCAAAGCACGTAGTCTGTGTGTAGTTAAAGATGACATCTCGGCTTTTGACAGTAAGTCACTATAGGATACATCTATAGAAGTTCCAAAAACAAATTTTAATGCCCTTTTTTGGATACTTTCCATTTTGTTTAAATTAGTAGCTCCACAGAAATGCCACACCAAAGGACAATAGTTAAAATTTGAAATAATGTATGTTTTATATATAATCAGTCTGGTTTTTTCATCCAACAAATGTCTTAAACGACAAAGTACATTTAGCTGTCTAGCAGCTTTTTTTACAGAGGTTGGCGACATGTTTATCAAATCTAAGCTTGTCATCGATAGTTATACCCAGTAATACTACTTCCTCCTGAAATTCAATTTTTGTATCATTGATTTCAATATGAGATGGCGGAATAGAGGAAGTTTCTTTGGTTGTTTTCTTATTAGGACCAAGACAGATGGCCTGAAACTTGGTCGGATTAGCCTGCATGTAATTCACCTTAAACCACTGTACACATTCTGTGGTTTTGCTTTGCAGTTGGCGTACCATGTGTGCTTTCTCTAAATGCTTGACACTCACAGAGTTATCAGCAGCATAGTTGTATATGTCGCAGCCTTTGACACACATATAAATATCGTTTAAGAACAGGTTAAACATCACCGGACCTAATATTGATCCTTGAGGTACGCCTTTAGATATTCGCTGCCATGAACTATGAATGTGGCCAATTTTTACCCTCTGCCATATTTCTGACAGGTAGCTTTGTAGCAATTTTACAGATGTAATTTCCATGCCATAGGCTTTTAATTTAGCAAGGAGCAGGCTATGAGGAAGTTCATCAAAAGCCCTGGACAAATCCATCAGTACAGCACCAATATGATATTTGGAATCGAAAGCCGCTCTCCAGTCTTCAGTCAATTTAATAAGCATTGTATTGCAACTATGTGCCTTTCGCTAAGCTGAAATCATAGGGTTATAAATCGCCTCACAGAAAGCTTCCAGCTGTTCAGCAAGAATGCTTTCAAAAATTTTTGATAGACTAGGTAGCATACTTACTGGCCTGTAGTTTTCTTTCGCTAAACGATCTTTTTTCTTATACACCGGTGATCCTTTTTTCTTATACACCGGTAGGACGTTAGCCAGTTTCATGCTGTCGGGAAATTTAGATGTTTTAATTCCTTCGTTTATAATACTGGTGAGGGGTGACGCCAGAGATTTGGCTGACGCTTCAAAGCTTTGGCTGGAATATTATCATACCCAGTTGCCTTTTTAGTTTGTAATACCTTAAGTTTTTCACAAACCTGTTTCTCTGAGACAGTATGAAACGTAAAGCTATTAGCTAACTCATTATAGTTCTGAGAAGCCCCAATTATAGCCTTTATACTTGGGTGCTCCTCAAAATTTCTCCATATCCCAGATTAAAAAGTGGTTTCTGTTGTGTTGTGTACATAGTGTCCATTAAAAAGTTCACACACCTCAGCCTGATCCGTAACTATTTTGTCATTTTCTGCCAGCATAATATTGGGAGTGAAAGACTTGTTTTTCCGATCTAAAAATGGTTTGATCGTCGGCCAAAAATCTTTATGACTAGGGCCGGATTTGCATTTTTCATCAAAATAGTTGCGGATTGCTGCTCTTTTTAAATATGTACAATAATTTCTCTGTTTTCTATAAGAAGGAAAGAACTGAGGGTTTTTGTTACTTCTAAGCCATTTGTTTCTTAATTGCCTTTCCTTAAAAATAGCCTTCCTCCATGTGCTGTTCATCATAGGTACACCTTTGTTTTTAGTTTTTGCAGTTTTGAATGGAGCATGTTCATCTAAAATTTCTAGATACATATAACTAAATGCCCAGTATTTATCATTCACATCATCAAAGATGTCAGTAATATGGAAAGGAATGCAATTAATATCTCGATTGAAGCTGTCCACATCAAAGTGTTTGTAGCTTCTGTAAATAGTTGACTTTGGTTCTTGTTTGTTTAAAATACCCTTTTTATGCTAAAAGTCATGTGATGAAAATCACTAAGACCAGTGTCCATAGTGACAGTGCACTTAAAATGATCAGGGCTACTTGTTAAGATAATGTCCAGTAGGGTTGCAGACTCAGATTTATGACAAGTAGGTTTGTCCACCATATTAATCAGATCATACGAGTCACACAGCTCTATAAGTGGTCTGCCATCAGACATAGGCTTCAATAAATTATAATTTAGGTCTCCAAGCACTGTCAAATATTCAGACCTTATATAAGCCTTATCACATAATTTCCCCAGTTCCGATTGAAATATGTCCATGTCCATATTTGGAGGTCTGTAAGCAGTTATAAATATCCACTTATCTGAATTGAATAGCAGTTCTAACACAATAGACTCTAAAGATTCACTTTCTAGCTCAACTAAGCGTCTGTGAGGAATACTCTGCTTTATGTATGTTATTATACCTCCTGCATGACCATTTCGGTCTCGTCTGTGCATTATGTAACCAGGTATATTGAATCTGGCATCAGTAAAGCTAGTAAAAATGCTCGTGATCAACCCATTACAAAAGCTAGTCACAGTGCAGGCTCAACGCAAACCTACAAGCCAAGATACGTGTATCACAAGCGTGTCAAAGAGCATGCTTTTTTTACCAAGGTAAAAAATTATCTGTGTAAGCAAAAATAATTCACGCCAAATCGGAAACTGACGGTATACTTACTTTAACATTATGCAGGAACGATGTTAAACTGAACTTATAATACAAATTATGTATATGGTAACGAGGAGGGCCCTGATGGGCAACAACGATCTGCAGAGTCAAACGTTCCAGCCAAAGTGAGAGCGACTATATATTCTCTGGTTCTGAGGTCAGAATGAGACAAATGAAAAAAGTGAAGTAAAAAACACGAACTGCTGTACGGAACTCGGTACAGACATAAATATCGGACGGAAACGGAATAGATAATTATATATTCTATTTGCTCAAATATTAAACTTCGATATTTGACACAGGGCATATTACGAAAAAAAACAAGACAGAAAATTAGACTATTTTTCTGTAAAATGCCCATGTTGCTACCCTTTGGCAACAAGCAAAGATGTAACAGAACATATTCCCATGTAACTGGTTGGAAAGTATCACGATTTGATACTGATGTGGGCTAAAAGAGGCCACCCTGAGCTTGTCGCCTTGGCTGATGTTGCATAGACACAATATGCATTAGGTCCTCAACTCTGGCTTATGTCAGCACCAGCATGGTAGCCAGAGAAAACAACACAAGTGTAAACCAAACTGATCTCCATCCAACCAGGACTCTGAGAAAAAGATGACAGGACCATATTGGAACAAAGAGACTCTATACTCAGCACACTGGAACTTTTCAGTCTGGGTGGTGGCAAAGGTGTTGCAAACAGCCATGAATACACTGAGTGCTCTGTCTCCGGTGTCCAAGCCAAATGACCTTGATGATACTTTGGTGATACTACTTTTGCCCCAGACTGTGAGAACGGCACCATTTTAGCGGCCTAAATGAAGCCCTTTGCAAAAAAAGGTGAGAGCAAGGAGGCATGAAGCCTCCTTTGTGAAACAAAGTCTGCCCGCAAAGTTGGTCTGGCAGTAAGAGAAGTCAAATTGCATCTTGTACAAACAATGCAGCAGTTAGACCAGCTTAACGGGGTCTTTAGTCAAGACTATCATTGTAGAACAAAATATAGATAATCATAAGAAAACAAACAAACAAACTAAAAAACCTTACACATCGGAAGACGATCTGGCAAATTTCACCCTTTCATGACAGCATCTTTCAACAAATCACACTCAGTTCTATGGAGAGGGACAAACAAACTTCTTGTGCTTTTCCAATAAACACACTTTTTATCAGAAGAGGCCACACTCTTCTGGGCCATTCTAAAATCTTAGCTATTTCCTCGAAAGACAGAATTTTGACACTTCTTTCTCTTCAAATTTTGGCAGTAAACGTGCCTTCTTGGCTACATCAAAAGATCCTGACTGTGCTGAATTGTCTAATCTAGTATGCCTAAGTTCAACTCTCTTAACTTTAACTTGTGTTCTCCAACCTCTCTAGCTTCCTGTGCTTTTCTTTCATCAGCTCCTCTTGCTTCCTCTCTTGCAGTCTGTGCTCATTTTAGCTCCTGCTCCCTTGCTTCTTTTGCTGCCTGTGCTGCTTCTCTTTCACTCTCAAGTTTTAATTTAGCTACTTCGAGCTGAATTGCTAAATTTTTATCCTCTGATCCCTCATCCTCAAGGAAACCTTCTTTAACCAAATGTGAAATTATCATTTGTTTCAAAGGAATTTTCTTGATACCTGATGGTACTTCTAAATTTAAGTATTTTGCCACATTTTTAAGGTTTGTCTTTGACAATTTATCAAAACTTTTGACTGTGATGTCCTCACTAGCCAGAAACACACTTGGATCTATTGGCATGTTGTCCTGTTGGATGTATATTGACCAACAACTATGTTGGTAAGTACCAGATATCCTTTGTTGAGTTAAAATTCAGTATTGAAAAACTTCCAGAATTTTCCAGATTATTCAACCACTTTGTGTTTATTGCAAAATAAATCAATATTTTGTCTTGACTTTGATCCTGTGTGTCTTGGATTGATCCAAGACGAGCCCCAACAATTTGTTAAGATGCCCACTTTTTGAATATTAGCAGAACTCAACAAAGAATGACAACAATGATGTAACTTTAACAATAACAGTATATTAACAATCAAAATTAGTTCAAAGTAGGTGCACTTATCTCCACTGGTATTTCAACAGTCAAACAGTCTTATGTAAATCCTAGTCTCTGGTGAGATTATCCACTGGTACTGTCTCACACTTCTAAGTCCTATGACAGGGGCCAAATGATGTGGTACAAATCACACAGAGGTACGGTTTGGTTCCAATGTGGTACAATATACCAGTGAACTCAAAGATAATGTCCGAACTCCACATGTAAAAATCATAAATCAGAAGCTGCAAATATACAAGCCCAATAAAAACACACTCCACACTCCCACAAGAAAAAAAATGTAAACAATGGCTCTCAGTCCCAATGGCTTGATGACAAGACACAGCTTCTGTCAGATCCTTCAGAATTCTCTCTTCTTCTCTGCTCTCTCCTGTTCTCCTGTCTCAGTCAGGAAATATCTGCTTTATATGAATAAACATAAATTTCTAATTTATTCCAGTGTTTTCCAATTAGTCACATATCACATTGAGACCTGTTTGGGTCACCTCATATGAATGTAGATCAGCATTCTACTGATTCTACATGATACCAATTACATGTGAGTCACCCACAAAACGGGCCAACGCACTGGCTCTGCAATGACCCTGCACAGTATTCATTGAACTTAATGACCCGGCACACACTGAATGAATACAGTGACCTGTCCAAATAAAACAAGCAGCCATACACATTTTCATAACATGATGACAGAAAAGATAAAGTTTCACCAATAATCTGAGGAGTGCAGAAAGGCTAAAAGAAACTGAAAGTTTGCATGGGGAGAACATACAACTAAAGGCAGAGATCAACTCAAAGGAGGACAAAATATATGTGCTAATAGCGTAACTAACCAGCCTTCAGTCCCGTCTTCTAATTTCTGGTAACACTAGTACTGCTCAGCATCCCGTTCAGGCTCCTCATTCCCAAGTGGGACTTCCAACAAATACTGCTCATTTGTCAAATATGAAAGGGGAGAGGGTCTAACAGGCACTAAAACCCCTATGAACGTGCACCAGTTCCATCATATTCTGGACATATCCCTAGGCGTAAGGTGATCTCTGAACAGACAACCTACATGACACATTAAAGGAATCTTAACTGCCTTTGCCAACTGACACCACCTGCATGGTGTGGGACTCAATACAACGGTAGTCACTACACTCACCTGCACAGCAGGTGTTTGCTCTGCCCAGGGAGGCTTCCTGTAGCTTCCTTGCTCTGCCCCTCATACAAAGTAAAAAATAAATTGATTGTTGGGAGCTCAAGAACCTGGCTTCGTTGCTAAATAGACCAAACACAGATGCACTAGACATGTGTTACAACAGTGGAAGGATTGGAAATATAACGCAGAGACTACCAAATATATGGGTCTCTAAGAGAGGATCTGCTACACTATACAGTGGTACAAAGTGGGAACATAAATGTTTACTAATTGGGACCTGTGTCTTCTACGAGCAACAAGATGGACATACTGTTTGATTGTGGCAAACCTGCCTTTACCTGAGCCCCCCAAATCCTATTTGGATTAGCCTACAATTGCGATGGGATTATTAATAAGTATATGGATATGGCCAATACACATATAAGATGCTGTTGCAGTTTGTCAGCTGACTTAATGTACATTGACAACAACGAACTGCAGCTGAAAGGTGGTGATTTTCACCTCACAAACCACATGATAGAACTGCTTGTTGGTCACATACGACATGTGATCAACCTGCAAACTATTCAATTAATATTCTAATGGATGTACTCTTTGATGTTCCGAGGAAAAAACAAAATGTCGAGCATCAGGATACATCTGTGTTTTAATCTGCAAAGAGTAGAAACACGTAATTAGTTCTTTCACACATTGAAGTATGTGTGTGTGTGTGACTAGATGCGGACAACCAAAGCTTGACCTTACAGAATAATTTACTTATTGGGTGTGTCCATCTACCTCCTGAAGGTTTGAGGTACCCGACACCGGATAATAACTACTACAGTATGTTAGAAGCAGATGTCACAGATACGTACAATCGTGGGATGTTATAATCTGTGATAACTTTAATGTTTCAACATCCCAATGCTACCTATAGCTTGCTACCTGTACCTGGTTCCAAGAACCCATATTTATCCTTTGAGAGCATGACAAGTAATTCTCTGAGCTTCCCCTCAATGTTAACTATAGTAGATGATTGAAACGGCATATGTGACAAGAGTAATTTTCTGGAAATCACAGATCTGAGAGGGAGGAAAAAAAAACGTTCCAAGAGTCAAATGCTTGAGTGCGGCGATTCTCCAGGAACCACTGCCACAAAAACATTGTTTGGCGGTTAAATACTAGATTTTTTTTCTAGTTTTACGAAACGATTAAGATTTCGAGGCATAGTTCTGTATAGAATAAGTTGTCGGGTATGACCTCATAAGGATATATAAACCAAACAAAATCACTTTCTTTGTGAGAAACAGTCGACTGGGCAATGGGAACACTTTCGGTTACGATTTTCTGCTGTATAGCAATGCCATTTAGCATAGGTTTTCATAACAAGTTATCCGTATACCTATAAAAACAATTTCCAGTTGTAAAATTATCCAAAAGACTCTTAATATTGACAAAAAACACCACTTTTTGAGATCACGTGACCTATTATGTGGATTTGGAGAGGGCACGGCTTTTCAGATAGTGAGCACGGCAGTTCACTGAGGGTAGTAAGGTTTTTCAGTGAGGGAGAGCCGAGTCGTTATGGGAGGATTGTTGCTGGGTTTGTTTAGACATCATTGGAGGGAGCACAGTGTTGACCTGAGTGGAAAAAAATATAATAATCCAGACTAATTATTCGGTCCCTCTATAGAAATGGAAACCAAGACAAACTTTTTTTTTTTAGTTTTGGCTGGTCACAAAAATAATTTATAACACAATTAAAAAAATAATGATTGTGCACAGAAGCAGTTTTCAATTTCCGAATAAGATCCTTGCCAAAGTTTAATAATTTGTTATAGGCCCTATTGTGAAAATGATTTGCATGATCATAATCTACATAATGTGGCTATCCCCCCCCCCCATTGATGAATACTTGCGGAATCGCATTTATTTACAGGTTATGAAGTATCATTTCACATAAATTGTTGATACTTATAACATGTGGTGCCAATGTTATTATGTACACATTGCTGAATAAGCTGAATTTCACATTGTAAACCTCAAAGTTTTGTCTCTGTGTTATGAAAGTAGAAAATAAATTAGTATTTAGATACATAAAATTAGGTTGTGTCACTTAACTACTCAATTTGCTAAATGAGCTTTAACTTGATGAGAAAAACAAGGGACGTACATAGTTTTCACTTTATTCTGTAAACATTTCAGCCAAAACGTGTTAAAGTCAGTGACATTTCTGAAACATGATGAAAGATGGGAAGTTTATAACTATATTTTATATAGAATATTTTATTATATATATATATGTATATATATATAGATATATGTATATATATACATATATATAAACATATATATATATATATATATATATATATATATATATATATATATATATATATATATATATATATATATACATATATATATATATATATATATTGCACAAACGTGCCTCAGTACATAATTTATTATTGAACTTTTCCTTGAAAGTTTTTGTGAAGGAATGTATGAGTTATACTGAATTTGGAAAAAAGTTACAAATATATGGCCAAGTTATTTGTTTAAAATATATATATTTGACCTACACTGTCATGTTGCCGACAGGGTTTGTTTACCTTTATGAAATTAATTTGACACAGCTACTTTTCACATTTTGTTCATTGTTCGTCTGCAATACTAAGTGTATATACATGAGGAATTCAGTCTCGACTTAATTACATTTCTAATTACTAAATTACTAGTATTTTACGGATTGTATCCAGTAACTGATATGTCCTGTTAAAAACACACAGAAGAGGAAGAATGTACATCTTGATATGAGTTAGTTACATGAATTAAACAAACACTATTAAAGCAATACCTAACATTTTCCAAGACACAAAAAGATACATCTGCACCAGTGTCCATGATTTAAACATGCCAGCCATTGCATAAGTTGATACCAGTTAACATTACTGAACAAGCTCACATGCCCAGTCCATTTTTAATTTAACTGTCATGACAGATGTATGTGTAAATATAGGGTATGTCCAAAGTTTACCATTTCAAGAATTACATGTTGCTGAACAATACTGTAGATAGCAGATTTTAAAATACCCGTTTCTCCACCATAACTATCTGGTTCCAGCTCAGAGTAGGTCGTGCTGTGTTGAGTCAGAACCTGCCTCAACCAGTGTATATATCATAGAGAAATGTCCCGTAATTGATAAGTCTGCATAAGTCACACCAAGTATCCAACAAACTCATTGCATATTCATCCTCAGACACATCACAACAGTGTGGTGTCTGAGGATGAATATAGATAAAGAGTCAAATGCTAACTCTAAGACATCTTTCCCTGTGATAATGTTGTCGAACTGGTAACACTCTCCTTGCCGGTGGGTGCAGCCGGATGTGACACATCCTTTGGTTTCTTCCTTAATTTTTAGCTGTATTCTGCCGAAAGAATCTAAATGATCCCTGCAAATGAAAAAAGGGACTAATTCATCGCAAATCAACAACAGAAATGATTTCCTTGAAGACAAGAACATATGGATCTGAACACTTAGCATCCAAATTTTTAAACCAATTCACTTTTATTAGTGTTACTACATGTACCTATTTCCACACAGGAACTGTGTTTCCAGCCCTTGAAATCAACGATATGTTACAAATAGTAAATATTTCTTTACTGGCGTAGTTATTATAATAAAATCTTCATAAATGTGCCGTTGAAACAATATAAGTAACTTGTGATTGACATTGTCAAATATGACCTTTGTTGTTATGTTTTGTCCTTGGGATATCAGGGCAAGAAAGTGCTGCCTGAAAGTTTCCCATTACATCTCTATATTGTCAGAGACAAAGTAATGTTGATCACGACCATCATACTACCGTAGCACCAATAAACCTTAACGAGCCTGTTATTTCATATGATCATACTCCTTAAATCTCCTTGTTAACTCGTAGTATGTGCATGTTCTGTTTATGAGGTACTCAGTGAATTGCTGCACCCCTCATCAAGAAATGTAGGGAGGTCACCTGACCTGGAAGACACCGTTTTAGTGTACCTTGAAAGGCTTCTTTAACTATAAATTCCTCAATGTAATAAAACTACCGCATGTGCTTACAAATATTGACACATAACCAGCAGCTCACAATACGATAAAGGGCTTAAATTGTCAGTTTTGTTTGCCGTCAGCAGTTAAGTGAGATTCACTTGCCTAATTTGTTCGTTCGTAGAATAGTATAACATCTGCGCATCTTGTCTTTAATATTCTCCAGATCATTTTTAGTTTCGTTAGTGTTCGGTACAAATACTGTATAATCATATATATTTGAGAGCATCAAGTTTTCCAAATGAAATCCAAGAGTGAATTTCGCGAAGTGTACAGACACAGAGAGCATAGCAACATATTTTAATGCCTTTTTTTGTAAATATTGCCCCATCTTTAGCTGAGGAAATAGATATCCAAGGGAAAAAACCTTTTCAATCTTATAATTACCGGGAAAATATTAATAAACGTGAATGCCGCCTTCCAGTTCACTTATATTGAGTGAGTACAAATTAAGAGAGTGATAGATAAACTCAATCCAAAAAGAAGCGCTGGAGTAATTAACATATCTCTAATTCTTCTCAAATTTTTCTCTGAAGAGTTCAGTAAGCCCCTAAATGCTATAATCAACCAGTCACTAAAAATGGGGTCTTTCCAAACAAATTGAAAATTGCTAAAGTAATCGCGATATATAAAAAAGATGATATGAAATCAATAATTATAGACCCATATCTCTCCTTCAGTCTATCTCTAAAGTATGTGAAAGAATTGTCCACATGTATTGTTTCAATAGTTCACAGATAAAAGCTTATTTAACAATCATCAGTATAGTTTTAGAAAGCATCTCTCAACAGAAACTGCTGTTTTGGAACTAATAGACAGGAAAGATGCAAATCTTGAGAAAAAGAACCTGCCAATTGCCTTTTTCATAGATCCTTCTAAGGCATTCGATATTATGGATCCTAAAATACTTGAAAAAGCTTGAAAACTATGGGATTTCAAATGTAGAAAATCAGTGGTTCAATAGCTACTTAAATAATAGATGTCACTTTGTAAATAATATTAAATCCCCAAAACTAGAAATCACTACGGAGTCCCCCATGGTTCTTTTTTGGGTCCTCTTCTGTTCCTCGTTTATATCGATGACCCATCCAACACCAGCAACTTTAGCTCAATTACGTATGCTGACGCACAAGCCTATTAAGCACCATATGTGACAATGAAAAAGCACCCCCACCTTCACTAACTGAATGAGTTAATAACGAAGTAGCTAAAGTAAGCGCCTGGCTTGCTGTGAACAAATTATCTCTGAATGTGAATAAATTCAAGAATATGATCTTTCATGCAAAACAGAAACACTTATCTCCTCATCCATTACCTTATGTAATGATAAATAACCAGCTAGTTCAACGAGTTGAAGACTATAGATTTTCAGGTGTCTTAATTGATCATAATCTCAGTTGGAGCAAACATGTAAATTATGTATCAAATAAATTATCCCGAGTGTGTGGCATACATTCTATACTAAAAAACCCACTGCCTCAAAGCATATTACAACTTAATAACGATGCCTTGTTTTTACCGCATCTGAATTATGGGATTACTACATGGGGGGGGGGGGGGGGTACTCTTGCAGTAGACATGTCAAGCTGCAAAAAAGGGGAAAAAAGCGATAAGACTTCTCACAAATAGTAATTACAATGTACACACATCGCCTATAGTTAAAAACCTAGGCCCTCTTAAGTTCAGTGATATATATATATATATATATATATATATATATATATATATATATATATATATATATATATATAAAAGCTATCCTGTATCAAAATATACTACAAGTACAAAAACAAAATGTGGCCCATTTCAATGATATGTTTAACTTTCACCGGATTAAACGCACTGATAGACCCAGGAGAAATGTAACAATACCACGTAGATATGCTGCAACAGTGCATAATATTCCTATTTTAACTCCAATGATCTCAATAATATTTACATATATCAACATTAATCGCTTATGTTTTAGATACAAAATACCAGATTTAATTAATGAAAATTACTTACCCGAGACAGCTTTAACAAAATTGATACACACTCCTTAAAAGGTTTCTCACAATATGCTAAGAATTATAATATTAACCATTATGAAATTAAGTGTAACATTATTAATTGTCACGTCTGGAACAGATGATAATTTATCATATTTTATGTATTATTGTCACTTGGTCTATCAACTTACGTTTTGTAATATCTGCTGTCATTCAGCTTACAGTATTATGTTAGAAACCATACAACGTATGAGTTTAAGCATGGTAATTAAGCATAGTGTATCTTTAGGGTGGCCTGCATGTCAGCGACTCCTCGGAGTCTTAATGTATGATCTACTGGCTTAAAACTCATTAATGTATTCTTGTACCACATGTGTAACATTGTTTAGACCAAATAAAGCTAAAAATGGCCCGAGCATAATATTTCCGAACCGGATCTGTTCGGGCAAATTCGGGAATATTTATCCGTCGCGAAAATTTATGATTACAAAGTAAGAATTTGGTCACTCACCTGCTTAACAGTGAATCATTTGTAGTGGTATCAGGGACGTTTGGTGTTCGGTTTGGTATGTGCCGCATTTTGACCCGCTTGTACGCAAGTTTTCTCCCTCTCAGCTCGGAGATTACCACAAAGTCACATAAATGCACGCCATTAAGATAATCTGCCGTGTTATCTGCCAGGAAATATGTGATAGTTATACACCTGTCAGGCAGGGGCGCGCTTTACTTGATTCTTTAAAAGCACAGATATAAAAATTTACAATGGCCGGCTGGGAGGTGACAGGAATGTAGGGAACTACACCTGGCAAACCAGTCGTGGTAAACGGGTGGTCGACTACTTTTTTTTTGCTTGTCTTTTTTTTTTTTTTTTTTTTTTTTTTTTTTGTTTCTGTTTATTATTATTATTATTATTATTATTATTATTATTTGTTGTGTTTTTGTTTTCTTTTGCTTTTATTTTGTTTTCTGCTTGTTTGTTTTTGTTTTCTTTTTGTTTGATTTTTGGGTCGAAAATCACGAACCTTCACATTGACTCGTTACGCAGTGAATCGGACCATTATGCGATAAATTTTGAACTCATTGTAAAAGAAACAAAAGACATCAACACGCAAAATGATTCACTTAGAAATACACATCAAGCATGTTCACGTACATGTGGGGTATGATGGAGCCATATGCCAATTGTCAGAATTTATCATTCGATACTGCTTGTGATAGTTTATGACTTTACTCAATACATTGAAGAAGGTTGTTCAGTTCATCAAGCATGTGTTAACTTCTATAATTACGTAAACTATGGCATAGACACATTTTTCAGGAAAACTCGGCAGAAAAAAAAAATCCCCAGCTATTATGTTTAATAACGAATGTAAAACGACTCAAAAAACAAGTTGGCGTTTCCTCAAAACCCGTGACCTAGCCCACCTGCGTAACTGATATTAATTTTTAACTCTACAGGAAGACTACAACTGTTGGACCCCAAAAGGCACGTAGGCACTATTCTTGTAGTGTAAGAATTCGCTTCGAAAATTGAAATCGGAAGAATCTGATAAGTTCTGGCGCTTTCTAAAAATATACCTAAAAGTCTGGTCACTCAAGTGCTGTAAGTTTTAAGCACACGTGTAACCATTTCAATGCCAATGGCGTTCCTTTGAACGTGGAGGTTTTTTGTTGCACTAATTTTCTTTCATATACATATATATATATATATATATATATATATATATATATATATATATATATATATATATATATATATATATATATATATATATATATATATATATATGTATATTGTGAACTCCGATTTTGAGCACGGAGCAGATATCCTAACTCAAGATGTAGTCAATTTAATAAGGGAAAGCCAAATCAACCTTTAACCGAGGAAGACTACCATATACGTATTAAAATGCCGTAAAATATCATCTTCTGACGGAATAAATAGGGAAATTATAACAATTCTCCGCAGAGGGTGACTGTATCGAATTGTCGGCAGGCTGCGGGAAGCAACTGCAGTCAAATTTCAGTGCAAATGTAAAGAACTCTTAATATTCTATCTCTTTTTTTCCTCAAGAATAAACCCATGTGTTCACCTGTGTTTGTGATTGTGAATATTATTATTATCATTGCAAAAAAAAAAATAATAATAATGTTTATGTGGCGTATTTGTGCTGGTACTGTTTGCTTCACTCTTACTTTATTATTATTTTGACCGTGGGGATATAGAATATAAATGGCGTTTTGTATGTTATCATTATTAATTAATCAAATAAATTCTTAAAATCTCAGCCCTCAATTGGGATTTCGCGTGGGATAAACTTGTAGTGAAACCGCTAAAAATATGCTAAAGAATTATCACCTCCCCTGCCAGCTTTTTATAACTTCGTTTGGAAGTCCAGTGACTTCCTACGACAGTGGTCATCAGGGGTCGTGAACCCCTTGGGAAAATGGGAGAAAAAACCGACCCAACAAAACAACAAGAAAATTACCCTTTTAATGACAGGTAAGACACCAAAAATAAATCCCACTTTAGTCAATCCTGGCTCAAAATGTATTTGCGTTAGGACAACATATCATATATGTGTGTACTCGTCATACTCCAAAGAATTTATATGTCCTGTATTTGGGTGTCTGTGACGTTAACTATTGAATAAACAATTGAAAATTGACCGCAAAGCATCCACCCCATAAATGTCGATATAAGTCACTAATTATTTGTGATCAAATCATAATTACACTTGGATTTTAATCCTGACATATTGGCAACAAAAAAAGATCCTGCGATTTTTTATGTTTGGTTTCGTTTTTCTGTTATCCATCCTCAAAGTTTGACGTCTCAATTTTCCCTTTAATTTTCAGGATGTTCATTTTCTTCATTTCATAGAAAAAGAACGAAGCAAAATTTAGAAAATCGCTGAATCGTTTTTGCAGTACAGACATTAATGAATCAAAAGCCGTTAACTGGATTAAATTTAGCCCAGTCGTTTTCTTGGAATAACCATTCTTAGGTGGGGTTATCGTCCTATTATCCTTTCTCAGAAAAGAAGCTTCAAAGGCCTTTGATGTTGATCATTTGCCTCTGAAACAATACCATTTGCTCAAGTTGAGCTGATATTTGTACAAAACGTAGTAAACATCGTCCCTGAACATTTGGGGAGGTTGTCAATCAATTCTTGGCCAATCACATGAATAAAAGGGCCTTTGAATTACGGAAAACATTATTCAGCGATCTGTCAAACGGCGACATCGACAATCTGGTTTCGAAGTGTGACGTCATGGAGGCGGTCCTTCCGGCCCCGTGACCTCAAGCCTGGCAACGAAAGTTGTGTTGCCTTGCTTCGGTGAGGCGGCCTGCGGCCGCTCGTGGTCAGTGCACGGATGGCGGGTTTGGTCATCCGCCGGCGCCCTACCTCTTCATCCCGTTTTTAGGGATAGTGTTTTATTGTATTTACTTGTCTCCTATCTGTATACTTTATGTAGTTAGCTTGTTAGACTTGTCTTTACACTTTACTTAGTTAGTTTAATTGTCATTATTTTGTAGTTGTTTTCTCAATGAATTTCACTTCTCTTTCCAACCTGAGCTTTGAAACGCTATTTTGTCTGTTTTCTCTGCTGTTCACGTTTATGTTTATTTCGATGTGCTTATTTGTACTTTTATTTCCTCATCCTTGGGTACCGATAAAGTATTATTATGTACGTGGGTATTGTTGATCAGGGTGTCAGTTTTTTCCCCACCTGTCTTTGGTGTGAAGGACCACTGAGGTAATCCATCGTGGCACGGCCTTTGAAGTTTGAAGGGACATCGTCTGACTATTCCCGCTCCTCTTGAACATTTAAAGTCTCCCATCATTAGAACGCAAAACAAGCAAGATAACTATAAAGTAAACCACTAAGGCTATGATATGTTAGCATGTTTGCATCTTTTCCCTGACCACAAAGACTTTCGGCATGCTGCCTTATTTCGCATTGCCGCCCTGATACCACTCTCTTTTTGCCATGGGCCGTTGCTACCTGCAGCCACGTGACAGGTTGTTAAGTATGATTGACGGGTGGCATTGTTCCGTTAAGCGGCTAAAAATCAAAAGAATGACATATAGACGTTCGGATATCCACATGCCTGTGTGGCTTTTGGCGTTTTTCTCATATTTCTACTTTAGTTAGAAGCTCCAAATTTTGACAACTAATAGAAAGGACATTCATCTTGTACAAACCGTTAAGATTTCAAAATGGGCCATGCAAAGGTTTTCGGTGTCTTAAATGTCCTTAACCACCCTTGGGAAACTTTTGGAATCAATTTTTAACTGAAGGCTTTATATCTAAATACTTTTCTTCGAGGTGATGGATTTCAAGCTGGCTTTTGCAGCGCGTTGCGGACTGAAGATAATGCATGCATACTGTTCTCTTTCATTCAAAAACAAAAATATCTAGGTACACCCCTCTCTATATGTTTTCTTGATTTTACGAAAGCGTTTGTCGTCGTTAATCGTGATGCTTTTTTTCTAAAAAGCTAAGACAGCGTGGTGTTTGAGGGATGTTGTTAAAAGCATGTTTTCCGAAGCCAAATTGAGGATCATATGACAAAGTCTCTTAAGTAAATCATTTGGTACTGTGTATGGTGCATTGCAAGGCGCGGCTGTTAGCCCAAAATTATTCATATAATTCATAACTGATCTGGGAAAACAGTAAGACGATGAGTGATCTGCTTTTGTATCAAATATCATATGCTGATGATCTGACGTTTTCATCGGAGACACATGGGCTGCGGAAGCAACCAGATTGCCTATATGCATATTGCAAAAAGTGGCACCTTATCATAAACCTGTAAAGAACAAAGAAACAAATAATGGTTTTCAACAAACGCAACAGTCTGAACTGCTTTGCATTTAATGAAGAACCTGCAGATGTCGTTTAAACAGGAACTTACAGTTTCATGGTAAATCCCTGGCCTGTTTTAGTTCTGAAAGTTTTTGACTACGAATGTCTTCCTATGGTTGGAAAATTTGGACAGATACTAAGGAAATAGTTGTTATTGAAAAAGTTCATCTGAGTTAAATGAAATACATGCTTGGCATGCGTGTATAAACACCAACGATAGTTCTTTATGAAGATACTAGGCATCTTCCTTTACACTCACGCCAATATATATATACTGATAGAATATTGGTAAAGTACTTTGCTATTTCCTGAAAATAATATGGTTAAGTGTGCATATTGTACGTTGCTGGATTGGCCAACAATTTGGGCAAAAGAACTGGTGTATTGTGCTGTCTGAAGAATTGGTGGTGGTGGATGCGTATATCTGCACACTGGATTGGTTAGCTTGTACTGAATGACTCGCTTCTTGCTACAAAGTTTCAGACACACTGACCGGGTAGCATGTTCAGGCAATGGATGCTAAACTTGCCAACGTGTGCCTTGAATCTAAGTAAAGGACATGCAAATTATTTAAGACGGGCGTTTCCTATTCTTAAATTGAACGAGGACTTCAGTCAGTCACACAATGATACTGACACCCCCCTTCCATTATGCACTGGTAAAAGAAATAGTCGGATTGTATTCTTAAATTAGTTGTTCTGTTTGAATTAAAACCCTACGTTGTTACTTAACTATGGTAGACTATGCACATAGACAAAAAGCCTCCTTTTATCAGTTTCAAACGTATCTAAACATTGTTAAAATGATGTAAAGTGGTGTTATATTGAAATATTTGCGCCCTTTTTGAGTAATTATACAAGTGTTAATTAATCCCTGGCTGTGGATTGCTTCAATGAAAGACACGTGCTGCTGTGTAACTAATGTCAATAATTATGAAAGAATGTATAATACTTTTTTGCATGATATCATCGTCTTATATCGCGTTTTGCTACTTTACTTCTATATTTCCGATTCAAATAAGTCTGGTAATGTGAACAGTACCCGTAAATGAATTTTCTTTTTGTCATTTTGCTATGTAGCCCCATTTGGGAGCAGTTTGATCGTCTTGAAGACTTTGGATCTGTGATGTCATAGCCCTCACAACTAAAGTCACATTAAGCCGTAATACAAATTCCCTTGCTTAAATGAGCAGCTGTTTTGTTTTAAATTACATGTGTGAAATTCATATGAGCACCCGAATACAGCCTCTATCATACATAACATTATATATTTATTATGTCCCCCCCCCCCTTCGAAGAAGGCGAGGCACATAGCTTAGCTCATGTCGGTCGGTCAGTAGATAGACTTTGGTTTCCGCACCACGACTCAAGAAATCTTTTGAGATAAATATTTGTAGGTGCCCAACTATATACTCTTATATAAGGGCTAGGAGGAGTATGAAGCTGGTTGACCCAACTCTTTTCCCTGGGTCACAGAGGTACTGTGTTAAGTTTTGGTTTAAGCAAGATAACTACAAAAGTCTTTTTTTATGTTAGACACTTATGTTGCACAGAATTATAACCCCTATTCAGGGCTAAATGAAGTATGAAGATAGACGACCTTGCTCTAAATTCAAAGGTCACAAAGTCACTTTAGTGAACTTAGTTTCTGTGTTGTAACTCAGAATTTAAGTTATGACTTCATTATTGCACACGACAATACTCCTCAGCTTAGTGAGGTGAGATGAATGACCTTTACCAAATTTTCAAGGTCACCAGGTCGGTCGGTTGGTTGGTAGAGAGACTGTGGTTTTCGCACCATAACTCAAAAAGTTCTTAAGATAAGACTAAACTCGACGATTGGTGACTCTTGATTTAAGGTCAAAGGTCACAAGGTCACTTTAGTGAACTTAGTTTCTGCGTTGTAACTCGGAATTTAAGTTATGACTTCAATATTGCACATGGTAATAGTCCTTAATTAGGTCTTGGTCAGCTTAGAAGATGGATGACCTTGACCAAATTGTCTAGGTTACCACCTGGATTCATGTTAGTGAGCTTGGTTTCTGCATTATAACTAAAGATGCCTATAAACCTAGAGCTTTCATATTGCACGGGAATATATGTTCTATAAGAGTTAGAGCAAGTTCTGAAGTGGGTGACCGTGAGTCAAATTCGTAGGGCATAGGGCCACATTATTGGATTTTGTTTCTGCTGAATAAATGCAGAATATTTCTAGCCAAAGCTTTTATTTTGTACATGTTTATAGTCTTATATAAGGTTTAGATCAGCTTTAAGAAGGTTGGTCTTAACTTAATTTCCACGGTCACAAGGCGAATGTTGTGAATTTTCTTTCTACATCCACGTCCCCAGGTCATGAGTGCCCCATTGAGTCCTATCAACAGGGTAATGAGGGGGGACATTATGACGGTGGTGGAGGGATCTTTGTTTTACATACATGTGTCGTTTGCTTATTTATTTATTTGTCTATTTATTTACCAACTCATTAATAAATTTATTTATCTATTTATTGAATACTTTATTTTAGTTATTTCTATTTTTTATTGATCTTGTTTGTTTAGTTTATTAATTTATTTTTTATGAATTTGGGTGATGTTTGTCAAGAAAAAAACATATATCAACCGTAATTCTTTTTCAAAAATAATGTGACTTCTATGGCTGCGATGCAAAGATCAAATGGCTGGTTGTATGCATATTTCAGGCACTCTGTGCCATGCAGAAGACAACCATTTTTCTTAAATATCCAATATATGCCCCTGCTAATGTTTCAGGCATTGACCTCGGATCATACAGATTGTCAACTACAGATGCAAGAGACACAATTTAAGCCCTCCATCCATTTATTTTTTGCTAAAATTTCACGAATGGCCACATGACCCCCACTATATAGATGGTAAAGCCATTGGGCTGACTGATATGAATGTCTCAACAACTTGTTTCCGTCTAACGCGTTCATGATAAACTGCCAGGGATATTGCTGAAGATACTGGAGAAAGGCAAAGTGCAATGTCACGACTCATGTAACGAAATTCGCCAGCATCGGAGCGTCTTGTGCCAAGTCTGCATTGTTGCTACTGAAGCAACATACAAGTGTTGGGAAGGCAATATGTCTTGTAGAAAGATAGTGATGTATTCTTTCGACGCATACCAACTTAAGATACCGCCACTTGGTATTTGCATATGCCATTTAACTGATTCACTTCCTATGCACACTTTACACGAAACTTGGTTTACTGCATGCGCTGCATTTTTATAGTTAATGAGTTTTTAAATATTTGAACTTTTGCAGCTCCAAAGAGACTTTCACAGTTTAATATCAGCGTTGGAAACCAGTCTCTCCCAAATGAACAGAAATTGTGTCGTTATTACCCAGATATGGTTCCAAAAGGTGGCAGCAAAAACATCAGCTGCGACACAAGAGTTGTAGGCACATATGTCAGTGTACAAAAGACGACGCATATTGGTGGGGATTACCTGTCAATTTGTGAGGTTGAAGTTTATGGATATCGAAGTAAGCTGGTTTATTTAGACCTTTTTGCTCCAATATAGTCACGCGAAAATGTAAGGGAAGGTTTTTTAGCACTTCTATTACTGATCATCAATATAACTGACAACGTAATTGCTGTATTGAACAAAAAAGTAAGGGGCCTGTCTTGCAAGTGTACAATGCGGTGTTTCGTCTGTATTTTGCAATTATGAATACACGGACTTCCAGCAACGTTGCTTACGCGCCACATTTTTTTTTTTTGGGGGGGGGGATGCAAGTCCTCATCTAGCTCAACATAAACCCTAAAAATCTCAATGTTTTACTACGGTGCGGTCTCCAATAGAAAATGCAATGAACAGAGTAACCCTTGTTGCTATAGCTTTATGTGACCATGAAATATTTTGAAGTTCGATGGACATGCCAGATAATTGCATTTTTAGGTCCACTATACAGGTGCAAAATGTATGTCTACTTCATGTATAGGACGCAGGGCCATGTGATGAGAATGATGTGAATTTAGAACTAACCCAGATATAGACTATTGGTTGTTGACATGTCATGTTTCAGAATGTCAAGCAGGGCGTTTCAACAATGACTGTGTGCCATGTAACTGTAGGGATGCCTGTTCTCTGGAAACAGGGAAATGTCCATCTGCATGCTTGCCTGGCTGGTTCACCGATAATTGTCAAAGAGGTAATGTAATTGCATTATTTCATGATGTGTCGGTGCAGAAAAGTTAAAGGGATTTGGCAATGGCAAAGAGAATTGATCCTCTTCATCAATATTGCACTTTGGTATATTGTACATAAAACAGTACTTGGCAATCTACTTTTCGGTCACCATGACCCAATGATTGTGTGGCTTTGACGTATTTTTCAAGGTCATGGGGCATTTCAGAAAGGACAATTTCATTCAATATGTTGATAAAGAATATTGAAGGCGTTCGGTATGATACCAAATGTAGCGCAAATGTGTGTTATGTTAAAGCCTGATACTGCATTATATGGATTACCTTGATTAATTACCGAGGGCACCGAAAGAATGTTTTTCACGAAATGATTTCTTGGTGATGGTCATCCGTAAGCAGAGCACATATAGAGCTAAAACCGTGAATGTGGATTTTCCCGAAGCCATAAACCAGAGCATCTTTAGAATTAATGAGGATGTACCTTTACAGGAATTTAGTAAGCGTAGGTTGGAAATTTAAGATGTTTGGCCACCCACACAATATATCAAGGTCAGCTGAAGACGGGTTGTACATTCAGCCAAGTATTTTATCATGTATTATACTTTGAGACTATCAAATATATTTATGCAGCGTATTTTGCATCAAATAACCATCCTGCATCTTCGGATATTTCTGCTGGCACAAAGTATTATTGTATCATGGTTACCACCTTTCTATAAATAAACATATTTCATGTGTTGCTTTATATATTGTGCATCTTGGTTATCAAAAAGCTGTTCCTACATTGAAAAGAAGAAGAAGAAGAAGAAGAAGAAGAAGAAGAAGGAGAAGGAGAAGAAGAAGAAGAAGAGGAAGAGGAAGAGGAAGAAGAAGAAGAAGAAGAAGAAGAAGAAGAAGAAGAAGAAGAAGAAGAAGAAGAAGAAGAAGAAGAAGAAGAAGAAGAAGAAGAAGAAGAAGAAGAAGAAGAAGAAGAAAGTTGGCGACCAGGCATGCAGTGCTTGGGGGGAGGGGCGCTGATTTTTTTCTTTATTTTTAAAAGATTATTTCTGCAACGACCATTCTAGGCAAGTTGGACTTTGAATTGGATGCTATTCTCTCTACCCCCCCCCCCCCCATATATTTCTCTGAAACTGACAGCTTAAATGCTGCTTAGCCTTAAGTCTTACTTTGTTTCTTTGCTTTCGGCGTTTTGTATTTTATGAAATAAGATGTAATATTGCTAGAGAAAGAGAGAGATAAAGAGAGAGAGAGAGAGAGAGAGAGAGAGAGAGAGAGAGAGAGAGAGAGAGAATGTATACACAGCAGTGCCAATCATGTTCTATTTTCTATTTGTTACAAATTGTGTAAATTGCCAATTTTTAATGCTATTGCATATAGAATCAGACATTTATGCTCCTCTGTGTTTTCACAAGAACAATTTGAATTTACCCCAACTGTTTTTCAAATTCTCTTCAGAGAAATAAAGAATATCAACAGCACATGGAGGGAGAGAGAGAGAGAGAGAGAGAGAGAGAGAGAGAGAGAGAAAGAGAGAGCCAGATGGACGGTCTTCATAGATGATGATCATGATGAGGTGGCAATTGCGAAAAGGGCTCTGTTACTGGTAAACAAACATCACTCCCATGATGAGTTAGAGTTTAAAACAAATAGACGAAAAACACGGAAAGCACGGAAAGCCTTATGTGTGTTGAGAATCCACTAGTTTCCAGGTAATATCGGTGAAAAGACTGTGCATTTTTACACTTTGTGACAAATTTGTCCATCTGTTATATTTTGTTAGAGTTCTATTTTATTAAACATGGCTCTGTTTTGCTGTAATAAAAAATAATTTTCTTGAGGTTTGCTGTATTGTTTTAATGTACATGTCCAACACGAATGTACTATAATATACTCAAATTGCACCAGTTTAGATGGCAGCACCTACTGGTAAGGATTTATAATAGTTGTCAGGGTACCCTAAACAGGGCAGCAAATTACTGTGCTAGTTTGCCTACAGTAGGAGACAAATAGGGAACCCAGAGTGCACAGGTTCATGCTATGCCAAATTACACCATTTATGGAACTCTTTCATGGCCAGCAAGTGGGGAACGTTTTAGAGGAGTTTTATCTTATGGTTGATCAGCTGGTAGCTTGTAAATGCATGTATTTATGTACATGGATAGTAAAGCCACGGTCAACATTGAAATCGCCATGCGCAGCACACACAACCAATATAATGCTATACTAAGGCTACCTTTTGGAATATCCAAACTCTGTACAAAATAATTTTGTTCACATTATCAAATGCAATGTAAATCGGTGAGCACAGTACCTCAAATGCCAATTTGCACTGAAATTTTGAATATTTATGGACTGAACAGTATTACGGTGATAACTTTATTAATTTTAAAGTGCTTAATTTGCCTTAAATGGATTTCAAGGACACCATGCAATTTAAATAACACGTATTTTAATTAGTGTTTGACTAGGTGTAAATCACCATTAACCATGGAGAACCCTCTTTGCTGTTATAATGAGAATTACCCTGTTCTGTAAAAAAAATCAACCTCTTGTTGGAAATTTGAAAACTAGGATTCTGGGTAACTACAAGAATAATTTTATGTTAAAGGTATTATTATTTAATAAACTACAATTGTTCAGAAAATATTGTATGGATAAATCAAAGCTTTATTATATGTGTACTGTATTTAGCCACCAAACACTGGATACGTGACGCTAATTATTTATCTTTAAAAATTATGGGCGAATATTCCAATGACTTACACCACAAATTTGACCAATTTTGCAATGACCTTTGGGGAAAATGCAGGGTAGAGGCAGACAGCCTTGGGGCCTTCCATTGGGTGGTCTACCAGCAGCAAGTGTTGAGAAAACCTGGTGATGCTCTCATTGCCGGCATTACCTCTGGCCTCGAGCTTGGTAAGTATCCCTTGGATTCATGGTGACCATTTAGACAGACCAGCACAGCAGCAGCCTGTCCAGACTATCTAAGGTAGGCAGTCAATCCACAGCACATTATATGAGGCAGGTGGTCAATCCAAGGCAGGGTGGCAGATATAGATTTTACCAAACGATCTGAACACAGGCAGTCAATCTGGAGTGAGATGACCACATGTAGCTGTCCTGACTTTCTGAGGGCAAGTAGTCTACCCCAGCATGAGGTAGCTGCTACTAACAGGTAGTCAATCCATGAGTTATTTGCCATCAAACCGACCCATCTCAGAGCAGGTGGGAGTTCCGAACTGTTGGAGACCTGTAGCAGTTGGTTATCTCACCAGAGGAGTCTGGCATCAAACCTAGCCATCTGAGGCAGGTGGGAGCGAGGAAACATTGGACGTCTCCAGCAGTGGACCATCTGAGGGCAGGTAGTCTATCCAGTAGCATGATGGCAGATTAGAGAGTCTGCGATATATTCTAGGCTAGCATAAGTTTGCCTACCTGGGGACAGTTGATCTACCAACCAGGCAAACATAGGTTTGGCTACCTGAGGACAGGTGATCTGCCAAACAGGCAAATATAAGTCTGGCTACCTGAGGACAGGTGATCTGCCAAACAGGCAAATATACGTCTGGCTGCCTGAGGACAGGTGGTCTACCAACAAGGACAAACATTTTTTTTTTTTTTGGATATTTTTTATTTCCATACGTGAGGTAGATACAAAATACAGAGTTTCAATTTGATAATGTACATCAGGAGTTGTCGACTTTTTCATCACATACTACAGATACAAGTACTTTGAGCATTTACAATAATATTTTTTTTTTTACATATGTATACCATAATGCTTGTTCGAGGTTATATGTTCATAGATGACTAGATGTCTAGTCTATAGTGAGTCCAGACAATTTCTTTTCATGTTTACTGACCTTCCTTCTGTTGCTGGCAATACAATACTCAATGAATTTTAATTTCTTGACCAGAGCTCTAAAACCAATAACATTGGGCATTCTATTCCCATGTTTGCAACCATATATAAATTTTTGGCCTAGAATAAAAATCAAATTGTAGATTGGTTTTAAAGTTTTATCACCTATTAGGACCTGTTTAATAGTGAATTCATTAATTCTAATACCATTTACTGTCAAACATGTGAAAACCTGCTCCCAAAACTGGGAAACATGTTCACATTCCCAGAACAGATGTTTAGTACTTTCAATTTCTGTCTTACAGAAACTACACAAGTTTGTTTCTGTAATTTTCCAGTTGAATTATTTCTCATTTGAAAATACAATTCTGTGTAGAAATTTTAACTGAAAACTCCTTATTTCTGAAGATATGGTAGCATTGGTAGCAGAGTACATGATTTTAAAATATGTTCACCACTCTGTTTCATTAATGTCACAATTCAGGTCGCTATTCCATTTTTGTATCAGAGGTAGCTGGCTTCCAATACTGTTCTCTAAAAAAAATGGATACACAAAATGTGGTACTTTACCAATCTCTAATAATTTTTTCATTTTTTTTCCATATCCCACACCTCATTTTCTTCTACATATGTTCCGTTATCTAAGGTGTCTTTCCACCTTGGTGGAATAGGAGAAATGAAACATCTGTACACTAAGATATTTACTGATACTTGGAATTGTGGTATATGATAAAAAAGTTCCATTATCAGATAACAAGGCATGCACATATTTAACACCTTGATCATACAAGTTTCTATAAAAAACTGTTTCTTTTGCAATTCTTATGTTAGAGTTAAACCATAAGGTTTCATTTTCTATTTCATATTTTGTTTTTGGATTCTTATAGTTGTAGTTACTCCAGCTGCAAAGTACTTCTAACCAGAATTTACTTTTTACTTTGTGAAATATTTCAGTTACATTATTTTCATGAAAATTGCATTCCCATATTCCAACAAGGGCAAACATAAGTCTGGCTAACTGAGGACAGGTAGTGTATCAACCACGCAAATCCAAATTTAAGTATTTTGAGCGGTGATATAATTACAGGGAGGGCAGAACAGAGTCTGCTAGTTATACAATTCTAATTGCAGAGATTTTGATAATTTACTTTTGTATTGTAAAGACAGTTGTAGATTTCTGAAGCTGTCAGATTGTATACTCATGCCAATCTTTTCTTGAGTATATTTAATAATTTGTTAATCATAACGCTTGTCTCTGACTTTATGTGTTAAAGTACACAACTATTAATTGTCCCCATTTGAGAGACTTTTTCTAGGGTTGATGCTACCAGGTCCGTTACAATATGAATTAATTACTCCATATTGGCTTCCTAGAGTAGTCTTTGATTAAACACCAAAAATCTGTCACAGACGGTAATTTATATAATATACCATGACCAACGCAATGGTGATACAGATCAGATGCATGGGTTCTCTGCCTTGTCAAGACGAACTGTCTTTGGGTACATAATTGATTGGCACACATTTCCATCGCCATTTAACAATAACGCAAAGTGAGTCTGTTTTGCAGGCCATAAAGTTCTTAATTCCCTAAAACCTGAATTGAAAAAAGAGATGGGGCAATGGGGACAGAGTTCATCCGTCGTAGCTTTGGCTTGGGTGCGGGGATGTAAGGTTGTCACGAGTCGCTGAGTCTATTTCGATGGTTCCTCCACAGATTTGGGCCTTTCTCATTTAAAAGAGGACCATACACATTGCCATGCTTTTCCAGGATTTGCCAAGCATACTATTGGGCTTAATATATAATTTGATTCTGTGGAGATATGTAACTTCTGTTGGTTTATACATGAAGTTCTGCAATAAGCTGATCGTGACACTTCGTGACTGGGGTGCTGCAGTAATGCAACAGATTTCGCTCACATAAACATTTTATGTGGTACACATATTTCAGATGAAAGACCAGGAAGAAGCACAGGCAAGCGTCACCTTCACACTTGGTGCGTGCCTCGGGTCACATAGACAATCTCCCGGTCGGTTGAGGCAGTCACAGTACCAGCACATCGTAAAACTGACACGAACAAAAGCTGGGCATTTCAAAATGTTGTAAATGTGTAGGCGCGCATTATTATTTGCGCTGACCCAGAGGTCTATTTTTACAGTTGTATTGCATGAATCTGTAGACAGGCACTGCAGCAGTGTAGTGGGGGTATCTTGACCGTTGTCCTTATTTGCAACCAAACAGTAAAAACAAATTGGTCATGGATTGGCCAAGGTTAGACTACCGACCACTATATGCTTGTTTGTCTTTATAATGTTTACAATGCCATGAATCGCAAAAAAGACTAATGCATCGCTTGAAACCATGCAAAGAGAAAATTGTTTTTCCCCTTCATGTTGAAACCGGGTTCATTCACTTTGCGAGTCCCAGGGAGGTCGCCAAGCGCCATTTTGACAATCGGTCCCTATTATCGTCCATCTTCTCCCTAATCACTATGAAAAGAAAAACATGAGACCATTTATTTCATTATCTTTTGGCCATTTGGTCACCACAATAAACCAATAAAGCGATGGCCCTGGTCTTGTCAAGCAGTTTACACAAGAATTACTAGCAACACACTTGAAAGGTTACAGTTGGTTTCTTTCCGTTGCTACGGCACTGGGTTGTAAAAAGCAGCCGAGTGCTGTCAGTTGAAATGCTGAGACATGAATGAGATTGACTGTCTACCAGTAAGCCTCGGTTTAAAGCTAAGCCTTAGGCTCTGACGTCACCAAGATAGAGAAAATTCGGCATGGCGGCCATGTTATTATCTGGTATCACATACAAATAAGAAATTTTTTAAAAGTTGTACAAAAGATGTGTTAAGATCTCTTACCTTTATGTACCCTCTTTCCACAGATATAAATCCACATTATGGTATTATAGGTCTAATAATAGCGCCATGTTAACTCAATATGTCCGTTTTAATTTCTGACCTGTCAGCCATTGCTGACCCAAATATCCAGAGGTCATGTACATATAATTTGATTAAATTTGTACAAGCAATGTGGTGACAAAATAGTTTGCCAACTGCTGCAAGAATATTTCCTTCATGCAAGCAGTAAGATGTAGGTCCAAATTAGAAAGAAATAATCTTGTAACCCGATTTTGGATTTCAACCTCTAAAGTGCGCCATTTTGCAAAAAAGTTCACGTTTCTACAAAGCTCCGTTTTTGTAACATGGGGTCTGTTTCCGGCAATTTGTACCTAGAATGCCCTGCCAAAGCATAAAGACCTATAATCCTATAGGGGTGGTTGGATAGTAACAACCCTGTGTCCTCATGCCGGCGAAGAAGAAAGGGAATCCCAAAATTCCATAATTGGGGGAAGGGCCCTTCTAATTTTGATCAAAACTGTACAATTTGCCCTAGAATACTGAAAATATTTGTTTTTCACAATTTAAAGTATCAATAAGTATGAAACTATGCATACCCTTTGTCATTACAGGAAAGGTTTTATCTTATCGGTTGTCCTAACCCACCATTACTTCTGATAAAATGGACTGTTCTGTTATTCAAATTGGACCATTTGTATCTCGAAAATTTAACCCGACCCAGTCCAAATTTATACCCTATTGAAAGCTTGAACACTTGTTGGCCAAGTTACAGTGTGAATGGGTCATGGGTCTGTTCTAAATTAAAATGCCAGAGCAGCATCTGGCTGGTGGGTGTTCCAAACAGACATCTCTTGCATGTTCAGTGGGGTGTTGGGTAACAGGGAGCTTATAAAGTGACAATTAATGTGGACCCAATAAAGGCACCGACTGTTATATAAGTGAGAAATCACATATCACACCCTTTTCATGTGATCCGAAGCTGAGAGATGAATAAACACAGAGCGGGTCATTTTGCATGGTGACATGGGCACAAGGGCTCTGTAATTGGCAGTTCGCTCAAGATGGCTACCATTCCCATGGTAACAAGAAGCAAGCATTCACCTTTGCTGGATGGTGAGCCAGTATTTTACCCAGTTTTGCATCATTGTACACAGAATGATGGAACAGCATAAAATACAATTTGAATAGGAGACAATCATATTTAACTGCGATCCTGCTCACTTCCTGTGTTGCCGGGGCAACAGACTGATGCTTCCATGATCAGGGCAGATTTGTATTATATACCATAAAAACATCCATAAATAACACCTTTTCTATCCAAAGAGAGCCAATTTCTATTCAATTTAGGCACCCTTTATGTTTCAAATATATGTTAAAATACTTTCCTAGGATTATTCTGTGTTCGTGTTGTTTATTTCATTGAGAAAGTACTTTTTATCATGCTGAATATATGGATCTGCACTGATTCAGGTGGCTCCCTCTTTTGCTCAATAGGTGTTAGAGTAGGACCGCATTTAAATATGAGTACATCCTATTGATACAAAAGTCATGAAACCAGGATTAGGCAGGGTCATAGGAAATAAAATTATGCCCTATTTTGTCATTGTTTATCTCTAATACCAGTGGTAAGCACATCAGAAACTGTTACTCAATGTTGTAACTACAGAGAAATACCTAACAACGATATGTTCGGGTAAATATACATGCATTTTAAGATGATTACACTTCAACACTCCCAAATAGTAGGGACTACGATGTACCCATGCTTCTTTGTTTCCATAAGCAATGCCCAGTTATGCAACTGAGAACGAGATTGCTGATTTAACCCGCAATCTCGCATCTCATTAAACCCAGGTCACCATCTCGGCTGTATTCAAAGTTTGGTGGATTATTAAGCATACCTTTTCACCAGGCATGCATGCGCTCAAGCTAGCTAAAACATGGTCATATTTTGTCCGTATTTTGCTTCCGAGCCATGTTTCGTAACAAGAAAATAAAGTGCCTAACTTAAAGAAAATGGAAATTCAGAGCCAATGATACACTATTTAAGGAGTGATTTATTACTTTATTTAGACCCCACAAAACTAGAATTTATGTGTTCTCAATTCGGTTTGCAGCCAGTTTGTTTCAAAATTGAGCAAATGTTTTATTGTGAAACTTCGATTCCGAGATATTAAAAGTAGAAGATTATTGTTGATACTTTATCCTGCCACATGAAACCTACTCGCTCGATTGAATGAATTTTTGTTCAATAACACAAGCAAACAAAAGATTCCACTTGGGATATGTAGTCACCAAAATGATGTGTTTTTCTTTTTAAAGCTCAGCCTATGCGCAACAATTGATGAGTTGCAATTTAGGGGAGGGGGCGGTAAACAGACCTCAATATGCTTTCAATGCCAGAGCCACCTATGTCTTCCAATGTACCTTTTAAAAATGCACAGTCAACTGCAGACATATTCTGTCTGCGCAGGATCCCTTGTACTCGCGTCAGCTTTGTCCGTCCTGAGAAATTTACAGAACATCCCGGAATCTATCCTTATATTTCTGCTACCCATACATATATTGGCGACAAATTTGCTCACGTGATGATCCTGGATAGTTTTATGTGCTACCACTTCAGGTTTCTCTCTTTGGCCCAAGCGCTAAAGAACGATTTGATGGGAGTGATGGCTCTGTGGACTTTTCTACAGTGTATAGGATAATATTTAAAGTATATGAAAACTGTACTAAATTTTCAGGATTTAATGCACAATGCATGCCTTATATACTGCCTTTATTATGTATCGACAAGCTGGAACATTTGTTTATTGACAAATTGAAATATCCATGATACATGTCTTGGGGGGGGGGGGGCATAAATGCCCGTATTCCAAGGAGTACTGAAGTTTTCAAGCAGTCAGGTTAATGCCAGCGTTTGTAACATTTACCACCACCAACAACAACGTCATCCCCATTGTTTTTAACGTTTGGCGGTTCCATGTCAACGTCGTCAATTTTAACGATTAGCGGCAATTTAAAGTTTAGCGGCGACTGATGACTTCAAAAGTTAACGTTCAGCCACAATGTTAACGTTTAAAGGTGACAGCCTTACCTCCATACGTTAAATTTAACGCCAAGTGGGGATTTAATGTTTAGCGGCTGTACAGGCGCTCCCTTTTTGGTTTCTACTTTTGGCCCCTTTTTATGTGAAACTTTTTGCACTTTTCTCCGTAAACTGTCTGTTGGACACTCTTCAATCTTAGTGGGACTATCCCTGGATTCCATCTCTACCAGAGCTGTTGACTATGTGGGGCTCTCTACTGCCGTCTTTTTTTTTTTTTTTTTTGGAAGTGGAGGGGTTGCTTTTCTTACTTTCTTTCTTTCTTTTTTGGGAGGGGGTGTTGTTTGTTTTGTTTTGCTTTGTTTTTGTTTGTTTGTTTGTTTGTTTGTTTGTTTTGTTTGTTTTTGTTTCTTTTAGCACGAATTTCCAAAATTGGTAAAGTTGGTATGGGTGTATCTGCTTGATAGCGCGGCACAGTCAACAGTGTAGCAAATCTTACACATTTGTTAATATCTCAGTAATAGTGGATCCTGGAGCCACGGCTACTATACACGATTCCCACGAGTATGTGCAGAAGTGCCTATCTAGCGGCTGCTATAAATCGACAGCTCGAACCTCCAGAGCCGGCAGCAAGTGACATTATATTTGAATGGCAGCGCAGAAAAGCAAGCAAAGCATCCGTATTTTTGCACACTATGGTATTGTTTACAACACGTTTTCGCCCAGATCTTTGAATTTTGCGTATGTTTCCTGCCTAAATTCACTTCGATGTTACAAAAAAAAAAATCAATTGTCTGCTATAAAAAAATCGCTCAATAAATCTACAGTATGTATACGCCATGCAGCCATGGCGTGCAGACGACGCTGCCCAGGTTAGCGTAGCCAGTTAACATTCCAATTCAGGAAAACTTTTTGTCGGACAAATTTTGATATATCAAAGGATTCTTAATTAGTATCATATCTAGCTGACCTTCCGTGCTGACAAAGTGTAAATTTTATTATAACGAAGGTTGCATCTTAGCTCATCATCTGTCGCTTGACTGCCTTCCTTCGTGGGCTTTCACATGCCGTCATAGATGCAGGGAGTGTTCATTTTTTATCTTTCGATGTATGATATGATATTATGATATGGTATGATTTTATTTCAAGCAGGCTGGCAATGATAGTCACGGTTTAGAGTCATCACAATTGGTGTATTTGTCACATTTTCCCACATGTCTATTATTTGATATGGAGATTTGTTTGCGAATATTTCTTCTCAAGGATCATTTTTACAGATTTACACAATGCAAGGCCTAAGGAGGCTTAATGTCTTTGTCAGATTCCTGAAAGCTGTGAGCCCCTGTGTATGATAAATGCAAATATCAAGAAACGTCTGTATCGATAGACACCCCTTTAAACAATTAGATGGATAGATAGATAGATAGATGGACAGACAGACAGACAGATAGATAGATAGATAGATAGATAGATAGATAGATAGATAGATAGATAGATAGATAGATAGATAGATCAATAATGAATGATACAATGCTAAAACATAATGTGCTGAAGACAATATATATCTTCACTCATAACTTTTAGGTAAATAAATAAATAGATAGATAAATAAATTAAAAAATAAATAAATAAATAAATAAATAAATAAATAAATAAATAAATAAATAAATAAATTAATAAATAGATAAATTTAAATAAATAAATAAATAAATAAATAAATGAATGAATGAATGAATGAATGAATGAATGAATGAATGAATGAATGAATGAATGAATGAATGAATGAATGAATGAATGAATGAATGAATGAATGAATGAATGAATGAATGAATGAATGAATGAATGAATGAATGAATAAATCAATCAATCAATCAATCAATCAATCAATCAATGAATAAATAAAATAAATAAAAATATTTTAAAACAATAAAAATGATATCATAGAAATGAAAGAGAAGAATAAAGGCCTACATGTAGTGCCAAAATAAACCAAATAAACAAACAAACAAAGCCAGAAAAACCCAAATAATGGTGTAACAAATTGATACCTGTCACTATGTGTCAGAAGATAGTATTCGTTATCAGCAACTTTGCCTATATTATCGCTTTACCACAATAGGTCCTTGATTCAGTAACTACAGAAACCCGTTTTTGGTATACATTATAAATTTTGAAAACTAAAGCTTCTGGCCCATGCGTAACCAGAGCAAAACATATAAAGCGATATTCGAATGTGCTATGTCTGATTCCCATACACAATCATTCACTCTTCAATCGGTCAATAAGCAGATCTCGTCAGCCCGGAAACGAGGAAACTGCTCTTCCGCTCTACGAGAAGACGCATGAGATGCAAGGAGCAGTTATAGGCCTCTGTCTTTAATTATCATGAAGCGAAGTATTAGAGAAAAGCATGACAGTAATTTCATTTGAGACGATATTTAAAGCGGTTTGACCATATAAGTTTATACCAAACCAAGGAGTCTGTACGGGTGTTGTCGGCTCTGCAGGAACAGAAATCTTTGTGGGTGCAAGTTAGTTTAACGCATGTTGGTGCTGTAGTGTATATGTCGTGTTTTAAATTGATGTGGAATCATGCACGTTTTAGTTAAAGCACTGTCCCGTTCTTGTTTACGATGCAAGCAAAATCGAAAAATCACCGTCTGTAGGCAGTTACAAAATGTATATGATGTGATGCTGTGGCTGCTATACACGGAACGACACACCCAAGATGTGGTTATCAAGGATTGAATATAAGATGCTTAACATTCAATGTAAAATGCGTGGGATTCATCAAAATCATGTATCTTTGAAGCTCACATTTCAAAACATAAATCAAACACAATGTCTTACTACCCACCTTGTTGGTAGGTAATTAAATCGCCCTGACTTTGCTTCGCTGAGGCTTGCTTTGCTCTATGATATTTGTTTGGGTTTTTTTTTACACGAAAGTACAAGGCTGCTCTCCCTGCATTCCATGCTGTGAATTTATTTTGAAAATAATGACTCCGTGATTGCTGAACCAATATGTTTAAACAAAATGTCAAATATAGTAGCTAAAGAGCACGACAGAAGTTTCCTAATTATGTCCCAATTTACACCTATTAGCATTGTATAATGTCTGTCAGGAAACCTGAATAAAAGCGCCATTTTCTTTAAATTATGTCTGCAAATATGTGAGTGAAGAGATATTCTCAAATGACGAAATTCCGCCGAAGTAATCATATGAATAGTGGGCATGTTTACAGCAAAGCTGCTGGGAATGAATTTGGTTCTAGCTTACGAAACGTAAAATACTCTAAAGGCATTATTGCTTGTTCTGGTCGCTGTCGTTCTTGTTGTCGTCGGTGCGACGGCGGCAGCGGCGTTTTCACAATGTTGTAGCAAGATTACGGGTGACGTCTACATTGTGCTAAACAAACAAACAAATGTTCGAACAAATAAATGAGCAGGAAGAGAGAAAAACTTTTTTTACATGACGTATGTTGTTTTACAGCTTGTAAAGACAAAACATGGGGTCTGGATTGTGCGAATCGTTGCATGTGCAAGGATGCAGAGGAGACATGTAATAAGATAAATGGATTCTGCAAGAGTGAGTGCAGAGAAAATCATGTTGGGACAGGATGTGAAAAGGGTGAGTCCCAATGCTTTGAATTAGAGACAACAATTGTAAAGAGTTGAAACTGTTGTATTTGAACGTACATGAACTATTTTTTCAATTCTTCAACCCAAGGGCAACCAACAAAGGCGCGTTTTATGTCAATTATGTTTTCAAAAGGAAAAAACCCCGTTTTATTGAATCTACTGATTTCCTTCCGTTCTTTCCCTGGTCACTTTTTTATGTTCATTGTGAAGTACTGCCAATTCAGATTAAAGCAAACTTCTGCAGGTAATAGAGTAGATAAACATTTTCTAAACCGAAACGCGTCCTTGCCATAGAAGTTTGAAGAACTGACGTGTACACACAATGACACAGTATATTGCCGTACCTGATGGATGACTTGTCTGTGGCTCACTCATTTCGCTTCAAAGCGCACATAACCTCAGAGTCTGAACATTCATTGGAAACAAATAACCTTTCGCTGTTACTTTTATAGACGCAAATATAAAGGAAGAAAGGATTAATGCATTTTTTCACGAAAGTCCTGCAACGACGTGTAACCATTGATGATGAAAAGAGTGATATTATTTCTGCAAAGTAAATGCGCATATTGTATGGAAATGTGCAAAGTATTTCATGTTGTTTGGAACACAAAGTGGCAAAACTTAATGGATATAATCACTGGATATATCGGTGAATTTATAGCATAATTGGGCAATGTTTCCTGTTTTCAGTTGAGAAGAATATTATTTAAGAAGCTAACTTGCCTCCGTGTGCCGGGTGACGTTCACTGGCCTGTATTCCTCCCGGTGCTTACGGCAAACCTGGTCCGAAAGCCTTACTTCGGCTTTCGTACCAGGTTTGCGGCGAGTCCGGGGAGGAATGCAAGCGCCAGTGAACGTCACCCAACAAAACGGAGACAACTTAACTACTTACATAGCATGTTCCATACAGCCAAATCTAACATGATCAGTAATGCTGCTGACTTGTTAGCCAAATCGAACGGCAACGCGGACAATCGGCATGTTCTGGAGGCTGTTGAATTTACGGCGCTCAGCCCATAACTGATGTCTGTTTGGAATTCGCACGAAAAGAAGAATCCGAACAGCGGCCAAATGGAATGGCTCTTATAGGTTTCCAAAGAAGTTGCAATGAAATACTATAGCATGTCATTTCATTCATGGACATGTTAAGGCCTAAATGTATTTTCACACACACACACACACACACGGTAGATCAAAATGAAATAGAAAAGCAACTCTGCAATTTTGATAGATGAAATTTAAATATAGATAAATGCATTTATAAATTATTATTCCATTTATTACAAGCAATGTGGGTCTAATTACAGTAATGTATCAGCTGGTTGTTGCAAAATGTGTGCGATCATTGTTTTCTTATCAGTAAGGACTAGTTTATCAGTCCATAATGCAACAGATTAGATACCCCACATCTACATGGGGAGGTGACAATCATAACATAGATTGACACGTTAGATAATACAAATTGTAATTTCAGACTATAAAAAAAGAAGAAAAAAAAAACAAAGAAAAAATACAATCCATCGCTCCTTATCATCATGCAACCTTGGCACGATCAATGTGATGAATCTGGCGTTATAGTGTCCATTTTACATGAACGTGGAAGTGAATGCACGTAGGCCCATTGAAGACTGCTCCACTGACCAAAGAACACTGTTCAGATCAGAAGATATGTCCAGTTCCAACATTACGATTCGCCTTTTTCTGATTCGCTAGTAATCTGGGTCGCATGATTATTTGATAGCGAAACAACGGCCAAAACAGAGACTGAAGAAGCCTCGATTTCATTCAATGACATTGCTAATTATCAAAGTGGAGCACTGCGTTACAACAATAAAACTACACGAGTGTGAGTGCCTGGCTGTAAATTTTGCATGGCACGAGCGTACCGGTGGAGCAGAAGGACACACGAGATGCAGCCCGCCGCAGGCGAGCCATCGAGTGTATCCTTCCGCTCCACCAGCACGGGAGTGCCATGCAGAACTTTGCTGCCAGGTAATTACGAGGCTGTTGTTTTATATTTATCCCATGCATGTGTAGTCCAGAGTATTCTCTGCCATTTCAAACCCCCAAAATTTCACGGTATTGTGTCGAAACAGCGATCAACCACAAATAATAAAGCAGACGATACATCAACACCCTGGGAGCGCGCGCATGCCAAAGGGGGCGAAGTTGGGCATTGAGAAAGTAGGTCGTGCACTCAATCGTTCTACACTGGCGTGTGGATCGTCAATAATTATTCACGGTGCAAAACGGCCCTTTCATGGTTACTGTAGACTACACATACATATTTTTTCGGCATTTCCTTAATGCTGGTGGATTTAAGTCCCCGATTCTGGAAATAAATGCCGACTCAGTAAATATACTGCATTACCGTGTTGATATGGCACTCGCACATAACTACCTCCATTGAACCATTCTTTTTAGGAATGGGGATTTGGTCGAGTGGGTATGTGCGTTTCCCATTTCAGCTAGGCGACTGGTGCCAAAGGTTGCAGGTTCGAGTCCCACTCGTTCCGAACATGAAACATGGGAGAAAAATGGATCTGATTGACCTCAGGGTGAATACCCGAGCGCCAACTTTGGCTGTAGATGCAAACAAAACGTGCACAATCACTACCTTTTTCTGGAAAGAAGATGTTAATAAAAACAATGTTGTTTGAATTTATTATTTAATCAATGCATTATTAGTTGAAATAGTGAATAGTTGCTGTCTTTACCAGACTTTTCACTCACAAAAGTATCGGAAAAGGTGGTGTCTGACTTTTACAATATCAAGGAATAGGATCTAAGCATACTTATTAAATCGATATTTTCCGGATTCATTTGTGTTATTATGTGTGTGTACTCTTAACAGTATGTACCTTTCAGTTTGCAAGCACCCCAGTGAGTCTGTTTCTCAGTGGTTTTTTTTTTTCAAATAGACGAGCAGCAACCAAGTTGTCCAAATTCATGGCACTGACATCTGCATGTCTTGGGCGTTCGGGGACATTTCTGTAACTGCAACTTACAAAGCCTAGTACTGCTCCCAAAACAGTCATGTTCCTGTCCATTATTAGGCCCATTTTCTGTTGCTTGGATAGGCCTACTTCTTAATTTCCAGAGGTGGCCATGCAGTTGGGAAGTGTGCAGTTTTACTGCCAGCAGCTTCAGCTGGTGCCCTAAATTTTCCATAGGTTGACAGATCACTATACCACATTGGGCCACCAGGTGTCACTGTTAATATAATTTATTTGCGATTGCTTTATTATTGTAAAGCACATAACAAATTAGATATTAAACTTCTAAAATTATTTTACATATCATTCACGATGTATTTGATATTTTACCATAAAGAATACAAATGAACACTAGAAAAGAAAGATTTGCTTGAAAGCAAATTTGTCTGTGTATGCCAAAAATTTGCACAATTACCAAAATATGAAGTGTTTCAACACTTACAATTTGAGTCCAACATGAATAAAATTGGATGGAAAGTGACCAAATTTTGGCTAGATGAAACATTCAAAAGGCAAAATGACCTTGACCTTGACCTTTAGAGGTCAAATGTAAATGAAAACTATCTGTATATCAGGCGAAGTTATAATTTGTCTGTAAAAAGTATTCTATATTTCCAAAATATCAGCACCACCCCGCCTGCCCATATAGACAAGTGCCCATATGTAGCTACAATTTGTGTCCAACATGATCAAAATTGGATGATAATTGGTCGAGTTATGGCTAGATGAAAATTTCAAACGACAAAACGACCTTGACCTTTGACCTCTGGAGACCACTTATACATGACAAAAATGTGCAGTGTTACAATATATACAATTTGAGCTCAACATGATTAAAACTGGATGAAAATTGACCGAGTTATGGCTGGATGAATATTTCAAAGGTCCGAATGACCTTCACCTTTGACTTTTAGAGGCGACATGTGATTACAAAAATGTGCAATGTTACAATATCTATAATTTGAGCCCAACATGATCAAAATTGGATTAAAAGTGACCGAGTTATGGCTAGATGAATATTTGAAAGGTCCAAATGACCTTGATCTTTGACCTCTCGACGTCACCTGTAAATTTTAAAAATGTGCAGTGTTACAGTAGCTACAATTTGTGTCCAACATAATTAATAATGGATGATAATTGACCGAGTTACAGCTACATGAATATTTCAAATGGCAAAATAACCTTGACCTTTGACATCTAGAAGTCACATATAAATTACAAAAATGTGCAGTGTTACAGTAGCTACAATCCATGCCCAACATGATCAAAATTGGATGGAAATTGACTGAGTTATGGCTGGATGAATATTTCAAACGTACAAATGACCTTGGCCTTTGAACTTCAGAGGTCACATGTAAATTACAGAAAATGTGCAGTGTTACAATATCTACAATTTGGGTCCAACATCATCAAAATCGGATCAATACTTTGGCAGCCAGAAGCAGGTGAATTTTTTAATTGCCCTAATTTGCATAATTTTCAAAATCTTGACTGTTAAGAATGGTACGCAAAACTTCACTGCAGGTGCTATAGCCATGCAAAGTTTGAAGTTCCTAGCTTGCACGGTGTTTGAGTTTAAGACGACACAAAAAGAAAGAAAGAAAGAAAGAAAGAAAGAAAGAAAGAAAGAAAGAAAGAAAGAAAGAAAGAAAGAAAGAAAGAAAGAAAGAAAGAAAGAAAGAAAGAAAGAAAGAAAGAAAGAAAGAAAGAAAGAAAGAAAGAAAGAAAGAAATATTGGGTAAAGCAATATGTCTGTGTTCACACACAGACATAATAATGGAATCAAAATGAAATTTCCACCAATTTGTGGGTGGGTGGGTGGGTGGGAAGGTAATGTTGTAATGGCGAGTCCGAGTTACTGACTACGATAATGCAATCAAGACCAACCTGCATTAATACAAAAATGCTATATTTTATAATAGGTCACCTTTGTATGTCAGATATATTATCGAGGTGGTCATTTTGTCTAAAGCATGTTGCTGCCTCAATTACAGCATTACTAACAGTGGATATTCTGACACCCAGAGCACTTTCGTCAAGTTCAATCTCTGTTAACTGGAAATCAACACCGCAACACAGAATCAACTTGCTTCCAGTTTCTGCTTTTGTGATTCAGTACCGCTTGAAAGGGACTGCAGCATGGGTGAATCAAAGTGTTGAAATTCGGAATACATTGACTGGATCTGTTTTAAATTATACGGTTTTCGGTTTATTACTCAACAAGATATACTTGTTTAGAGTTACACTATACTCAATGTACAATGGAGTCCGGTATGATGGAAAGCCCAGTCAAGTTTCATCGGAGATAAAAACTCTCTGTGAAGGTGAGGTTATGAAGCCAATATTCTATGTTATATGAGCGTAATTATATATATGTATATATATATATATATATATATATATATATATATATATATATATATATATATATATATATATATATATATATATATATATATATATATATATATATATATATATTAATATGTATGTATGTATATATGTATGTATGTATGTATATATATATATATATATATATATATATATATATATATATATATATATATATATATATATATATATATATATATATATATATATATATATATATATATGTATATATATATATATATATATATATATATATATATATATATATATATATATATATATATATATATATGTTTTTATATATATATATATATATATATATATATATATATATATATATATATATACATATATATATACCATATATATACATACATACATACGTTCATACATATATTGGCAAACCAACGGAGATAGTGTTCAGGGGCGCTACCCCAGTTGCACCGGGAGTTACGTGTACTCACGGACAATGAATAATACCTTTGCCCGATATAATGCCCATTTTGCACGCAGAGGCTTTGGCGGCTACAGCGGCTATAATTGGACATGATAACAACGTTACGTTGTTTACGGATAACACAGCCGTGATGCACGGTCTAAGGAAACGAAATTCAAGAAATGGATTTATTCAGAACATGATCCACTTCCTGGGTTAGCAAAGAAAACGGATGCGTCCATTACCAAATACATTGCTTCTGCTGCCAATCCGGCAGATGTGCTTGGAACAATAAAGAATATTAATAATTATTATTATTCTTCATTGTTCCAAGTGAAGGCCCTTCAGTTACCGTAGGAATCATTAAGACCGAGAAATTTTAGAAATTCTGGACTTGCATAGAAAATGTGGGCCAATGATATGGAATTTGACAGATAAACTTCCCCTGTCGGAGACAAGATAATGGAATTGGCACATTTAGGTGACTAGCGGGAAATATATACACATGCATACATAATATAATAGTAATACAATAAAGATTAAATGGATGGTAATATTTTAAATGTCCTTACATAATCAGTTTAGTTGTTAAATGTCCCTCCCACATCACGGCTGTGTTATCCGCAAACAAAGGAACATTGTTATCTTGTCCAATTATAGCCGTTGTAGCCGCCAAAGCCTCTATCCATGTGATTTCAGGGGACAAGGGGATTTCATAGGTAGATGTATCGTGCCACTGTTCAACGTACTTAGACAATAAAAATCGCGTGACTACTAAATATCTTTAAAGGGTAAAACAATTTACTACCAACCACCCGTACACCTTATGTAACTCAATGGTTACAGACGTCGATAAACCAGACTCAGGTATATGCAAAATAAAACATTTACATACAAAATTGTAAAGGTACTGACAATACGTAACGTTCGATTAAATATTCATGTTGCATGACTTATAAAATGTTTTTTTTTTTTTTTTTTTTATTTTTTTGTGAATTATAAACGATCCAGGGCCGAGTATGGATAGGACACTGGCTGTTATTCGTAATTTTGAAGAACGTTTTTATTCGGTTAATACAGTCCAGTGTCGCAGTTTCCGTTGAGAGAATTTTTTTTTCAAACCGTGCAGACTTTTGATCAAGAAATGAGGTTAAAAAATCATAGGCTTTCTTATAGAACATTGCTAAATTTGGATATGGCAAGAACAAAGAGAGGTTGGTCTATATTGTGTCTTAGAAACTATTGTCTTGTTCTTATGTAAAGCTGCAGCTTTAGTGATATGAAATTCAAACTTACCGGGAAAACTTTAGTGGCCCATGATTTATGAATAACGAAGCTGGGGGTGGGGGGCTATTACTGGTTTTTGCCTTTGAAAAGCTCCACAGATATGTTGTCATATTCAAACTTGCTGTGTTGTGTATGTTTCTTTGTATCACTGGAATCAGCCAACGGGAGTGAAATAGCACATACCGTTTGGTTTTGAAGGTACAATCTTTGTCTCAGCTTCTTAATTATTTGTAGTTTTCTGTTGCTTTCTGGCCGATACTGACAGAGAAAAAAATCATTGCTTTGCAAATACTGCTTGAGTTGCTGTTAATTTCTTGTCGATCCGAAGGAATTGTTTGGCAATAAATTTAGATAACCAATGTAATGATCATGGCAGCATGAACTGTGTGTCAGCAACACAACGACTCAAATTATAATTTTTTTGCTCGTTTTTTTTAAAGCAGTGGTTTTGTCTAAAATACACGTACACCAACGTGGTATCTCAAGCATTTTTTCGTGTTCTACATATCGTGTAGCCATTGATATGCCAAAAATTAAATTTCTCAACTTGACCCCGAAACAGAATTTGCCAAGTTTGATGTTCCCAAATTGCTTATGAATTAGATTGTATATCTATACAAATGAAATAATGTTCAAATCACGCTTGTTCAAATTAATATCCGTCGGGAAAATGTGTTGCGGTAGAGTACTTATTTGTGGATACACAGGAAGTTTTATTTCGTAGTGGTGACGAAAAGTGCTAATTTCACAATAGCTATCACAAGGTAGCAAGATTTAAGAGTGAAAAATAGCGGCATGTAAAATGCGCTTTTGTACAATTTTTGACAGGCGTAACCTCTTAATGGCAGTGTGCAAGATCATAGTCGGTAAAATGCGTGGAGTCACCGCTTATCAAATATAAATGAATGCAATTTAAGATTTCCTATCCTGTGTTTTTTAAAAAATATTAATAATAAATGAATACAGAAAAAAAATGAAAGAAAAATGGATAAAAACCTTAGTATATTAGTAAGGTTATACATGGAATTATGTGAAAACTAAAAATACTATTCTCGCTTAAACTGTTCGCATTTTGTGTTTTTGTGTATAGCTCCAGCCACACCATTGATTCAAAGATCCTGGGTGGATTGTGACGATAAAGGTCGAACGGTGCGGATCATTGTCAGTTGGGAGGTACTGTCACATGTCTATCTACCTCAGAGCGCAAAATTTAAAGCTTCCATTTACTTCCGTTCTTTCTTGTTTTTTTTTTTTTTTTTTTTTTTTTTTTTTTTTTGTTTCTTTTTTAGCTTGGTTACTCGTTTATGTTCAAAATAGGTGTCCTAAATGCTGCATGTTATACACCATTTGCACCATTCTACATTTAAATACAGGAGTTAAAGATGCACGCCAGCAAGTTGATGAACAAAAGGTAACAATGCCAAGCCTCTGTGTCTCTAATATTTGGCATCACGCATCGTTAAAAAAGTCAAGATATCTAATAGTAGCATATAATGATATAGGTGGGTCAATAACGCATTTTCTCCATGACAAATGAAACAATAGTCAACAGGATATTGTGTGTTTATGCAAACGCAGCAGGAATTGCAAAATTACATTGGCATTAACGTAGCATAGGATGAAATGTATTTTTCTTTTGTCATTTTGAAACTTGTAAAATTCCATCTGGATTGTACTTTCCTGTTCACAGCGAGCAGAAAAAGGCCCTACTGCGAAGGCCATAATGATGTGAAGAATAATTGTGTACCATATGATCAGTATTCATGAATCCATCTAGATTTTATCTGACTTTTAAACTATAAATCACCTCCTATTGTATTTCCAGTACGAGAAATAAGTTTTGAGGAAATCATTCACCCCAGCATCAATGCCACCATGCTGGTTCTACATGTATATCAGTGAAGTGCCGATTTTTTTTTTGCCTTGCACTATGAGCAATTTTCTATCACCAATGCAATACCAGAACTGGGTTTCCACCCCCAAATTAGTACAAATCGTGGCACAATGCCTGTTTCCACCTTGTGCATGTCTAAATAAGTGCACTCTGAGCAGCAAAATTACCATTAAACCCAGGCTCCTTTTTCCGCTGTCGTTAAAAAAATGAAATATATTATCATTAGTGGAGCACGATACCAGAAGAAAGGAAATTGTACAGCGGCCATCTTGATTAAGGGTAAAAATGACTGCCAAGTGTCAAATTACATCCCAGAATGCATTCCTGACCCTCATATTAGCCAATTGCGACTATTCACGCATTCCTTTTTGTACCAAACCTAATAAGTTATGTACAAAATTTTTCTAGGTGCTAATTAGCACATTTTTGCTAATTAAAAGACTGTGAGCACAATTAATGTCATCCTGTCACCAATGCATTAATAAACCAATTACCCATCATCAAAAGCCGAGGACTTGTTCATTACTTTTCTAGCTCATACATGTCTCAAGTTGGGCACTGTGCCTGCGGAAAAGAAAATATTCAGTGGCAACTTGGTTTTATTCAAAATGGCCGCGAATTGTCAAAATGACCCCCAAAATTGATTCCTGACCATCAAATTAGTTGAGTTGTAAACTACTCACAAGCACAAGTTTCCTTCTGTTTCTCTTGTATGTATTTTTACAGGCTATGTATTTTTTTCAGGTACTAAATGGCGAAATATATGCTAATTAAATGAGTCTGAGCATAGAGACAAAGTGTCCCTCGTTTTTTTCTTTTTTTTTTTTTTTTCACTTTTGCCCCAAGGAACACCTGTCGTGCCAAGGGGACTTTTGCACTATAAACGCAGTGTAAACTCTCTTAGCAAGTCTACTAGTGAGCCCGACTGCACCACCATTACCCTTTATGCAAGTTGCTAATGTGGCTGATCTATGGCCTTTGGAGGAAGCACACGATTTGTCTTCTGTGCAGTAAAATGCCCTGGTTTAAACTCTTCTGCCATTTGTGGCTGTTCGATTGAAAGATTACACATGTGCTGCAAATACACAAGCAGCCGCGTTCATAACTTGTATGTTTCATTGCAACGAGCCACGAGTGGGACTTAACTAGCTTCACAAAGGTATCGAAATACGTAGAAAAGTTTGCTTCCAGAATAGAACGTATAAAGTACACAGAACTAAAAAAACGAGGACAGTGGTCCAGTACATGAAATGTGTAACACTTCCCTCTCTCTCGATCGGCTCACTCTCTCCTCGTCTCTCTCTCTCTCTCCTCTCTCTCTCTTCTCTCTCTCCTCTCTCTCGTCTTCTCTCTCCTCTCTCTCTCTCTCTCTCTCTCTCTCTCTCTTCTCTCTCTCTCCTCTCTCTCTCTCTCTCTCTCTCTCTCTCTCTCTCTCTTCTCTCTCTCTCTCTCTCTCTCTCTCTCTCTCTCTCTCTCTCTCTCTCTCCTCTCTCTCTCTCTCTCTCTCTCTCTCTCTCTCTCTCTCTCTCTCTCTCTGTGCCAAGGCTCAGAGCTTAAACAACTCTGGCTCTCATCTAGCAGAGTGTGATTGTAGTATTGATGTGTTTGACATCGCAGAATATGCAGGGAACATGCGGTTATTTGGTGTGCTTGTCTCGTGGGGGAAATGTGATGCATGTCTGAGAGAGAGAGGCAGCTTTCCCAGTAAATGTAATTTTGGCCTGAACCAAAGCTTCAGTCCATCCACTGCCATTGAACCAATCACAAAGAGTTTTAAGTGCTGCCATTTCAATATGAATGCCCACCTAACATCACGACAATCTGGTCTCCGCCAAATTGCTCTGGCCACCTCTATTAAATATGTTTGTGATGGAAAAAGGGGCTGATCAAACTTTGTGACGGATATCTGTCCTAGATTCGGATGTGACACTGCTCTTCATAAAACATCCATCAAATACCTACACATGCCTTCTGTGTGAGAACTTACTGGAAGTAGTGCAAGTAATGTTGTTGGGTGGTTGACCAGGGACTTTTCATTCTGTAAGAAGAAGCATGGTGTCCAACTCATGAAATGTTTTTAATAGTTTCCTGATTTGAATCCTCTAAACGTTCTCTACAACTCTGTAACCACTTTTATTTGTTCTTTCTGCACGTGTGCCTCAGTACTGAATATGCTAAGAAGTGTGGATAGGTGACCCTTTAATATCAGATTCAGACTCAAACCCAAGAATCCTTTATTTGAACATAAAATAATTATGAAACACAATATTTTTAAACATATGTTCATTGGTCGGGTCACTCCCGGAAAGGCCACAAACAGCTGTTACCATTAAAATCACCCAAATATTAAATGCCATAAATTCAAAGTGTTAAGTGTAAGGGAAAAGGGAAATTGGAATTACATAGTAAGAGGCGTAAAGGAAAAAATTCTTTCTGTCTCACACTTATATATTGGCTGTAATTTGCAATAAGCGACATTAATACATTTATATTTTATTTTATGTGGACACTATCCAAAAAGAGGTACACGATCACAGAGCATATATAGCAATTGGGAATATAACAAGCAACCTCATATTTATCAAGGAGATATTTTGCACATGTATAGCAAAACTAGTTTACTGTCTGAATCACTAATCATATAAGGGGTGGCATTTAAAGTATTGATAACCACATGCAACCTACAGCAAGAATCTGAGTATAGTATCTGGGCAGACCAACAACAACTTTTGACTGTCCACCTTTGATAGTTTGACCACGATCTGTTCCTTCATTGTCAAATGTGGATGCTGCAACAAAGAAAAAGCCAGTGCCATGAAAGGAGTCCCTTGATATTGTTGAGCTGGAATTGGGGTCAATATTGTCAACAACAGCAGTTGTGAAAACATTGTCATGCAATGTTGATGAAGAAAGCACTTGCTTCACGTCAAAACGTTGACAAAGATTTCCTCCTAAGTCTGATGAGAGGCAGCGAACACTGTCATACGAGATACTGAGACCAAATTCAGAAAAGAAGTACCTGTTAGTTCTCTTTTACAGTGTGTAAATGCAGCAGGAGTCTGGTGTATACAGGAACTGGTGTTTCATGTGTCGTGTGATGTGTGATTGTAGTTGTGTCTGTACCTGTGCGCCTATATTTGGCACTGTTAAACTTCAAAAGCTGTGCAATAGATAGTGCCCCTGGTGTAATATCATTTGCTTGTGTCTGTCTTTTATGCTAGAGCCGTCCAATATCATTTTCGCAAGTGAAAGTAAGACAATGACTATTGATTTCTGTTGGCATTGGCTTGCAGCTGATCCATTGAACGGTTTGCAATCCTCAAACATATTTCTGCGCACAATTTGGACTGCTTGCACAGGACACATGGCTCCACTATCATAGTCATGTCCACAAGCTTTGAACAAAAGGGCAACAATATCTTCCTTGAAATGAAGCATTATTTCTCGGCCTTTCTCAAACATGTTTCTACACACAATTTGGGCTGCTTGCACAAGACACATGGCACCACTATCATCGTCATAATCATGGTCATAAGTTTTGAAAAAAGAGGCAGCACTGTCTTTCTTGAGAGCAAGGTGCAAGCGCCTCTCCCAACTAGCAAGATCACATTGTGTAAACAATTTTAAAACATTCATCTGAATATTGTAAAAATATTCTTGGATAATGTCATAATAATATGAAAGTGTATGGCGTTGGAAATATCGCCATAACATTAAGAGGAAATGTAATGAAAACGTTACAATAACATTTTAAAAATGATTTCAATTACACATAGTTGTAATATTAGGTTAATGTTGTTAAAACATGACTGGAAAATATATTTAAAATCTGTTGATAAAACATCACACTAATGTTAAAGACCAATGTAATGGAAATGTTACCATAAGAGAGTTAACATGTTTTCTAGCTATGTTGCTACAACATTGTTTTAACACTGTGAAAATATGACATAAAAATATTTGTGAAACGTTATGAAAATATCATACAAATATTGCAACAATATTTTGCAAAAAATCATAATGTAACATTTCCAATGCCATACATTCTATATTTTTAAAATGTTAATAAACCATCACACAAACAAATTGAGTATGGAATCAAAGTTTATTAATTAAAAGTAGCTAAATACACAGGGATATCAACAGTTCAACTTCTGTTGGACACACTGTAGCCACATCTCTGTACAAGTGGATTAAAAAACTGGAGCAATTGGAAACCGCCTTCCAGTCTTCTCTGACTTCAAGTTGTTGAGTGCTAGAAGTGATAGTCCAACCAACATCCCAAAAAGCTATCACAGCTTGCACCAAGAGTATACAGTTAGCTGCTCTCCGTCTGTGCATAGGATTCTGGAGTCTGTGGCCTCGTTTTCTTCTTTTTCTGAAATCAAATATGCACAAGAAACAAGAATGAAAGTGAACAATCCTTGTTCAGCTGGTCAATTCTATCCGTGAAAGATTTCCTTCTTCTTGCAATAGCGAGCCAATTGATGGCGATTAACAATTTAACTGTTATATTATTAATTTTGCTTTCTCCCATTCAAATTTTGTATGTAGCCATTTTTAACTGTCATTTTTGTATTATAATCTTATTCTTGTTAATTGGAACAAGATGTGTTTGTAAAACAAAGATGCTCCCGCCCTCATTACCCTTGGCCTCGCTACCCTATTGATAGTGGTAGATGCGGCACTCATGACCTTACAAAATTAGTGAAGGTTGATTATACATCAATGTCACATATCTTAAAACTTTAACCTAGCCCTTAAAAAACGACTAAAACCTGGACAATATAAAAGTTATTGCTGAAAAATTAGTCATCATTTAGAAACCATATTCAGCAAAGTGGTTTTATGACCTTGGAGATTAGGGCAAGGTCACTCATTTTCACTTGAACTTCGTCAGTTATTGTGCAAAAACCACAGGAAGTCTACTGTCTGTGTGTGACCCTCAAAACTGTGTCAAGGTCACCAATCCACAAACTCAAACTAGCCCTTATAGGCAACGATAAAGCTGTGCAATATAAAAGTGCTACCTCTAACATGCAAGTTATCATGCAGAAACAGTGTTCAACCAAATGGCTCTGTGACCTTTGAAATTCGGTCAAGGTGAGCCATCTTCAGACTAGACCTAGCCCCGAATACGGACAATTATCCAGTGCCATATAAAAGTCCTAGTTTAAAAACCTCTTCAGTTATCATGTGGAAACCAAAGTTAACTCGGGTACCAACTTGACCTTGGAAATTAAATCAAGGTCACCAAAATGTAAACTTCTTCTAGTCTTAGCAAGAACTATAGACTTGTAAAGTATCTCAGTCCTAACTTAAAAACTTCTTGAGGTATTGTGTGGAACCCACAAAACCACAGGAATTCTACAATCTATCTGTGACCCTGAAAACTGGGTCAAGGTCACCCATCTTCAAACTCAACGTAGCCCTTACAGAGAACCATAAAGCTGTGTAATATAAAAGTTCTAGCTCCCAGGTATAAGTTATCATGCAGAAAGCATGAAACCATATTCAGTAAACTGGCTCTGTGACCTTTGAAATAAGGTCAGGGTCACCCATCTTCAAACTTCGCTTAGCTTTAAACATGGACTATAATCCTGTGCAATATAAAAGTCCTAGCTGAAAAAGCTCTTCAGTTATTGTGCGCAAACTAAAGTTTGTTCAGGTACCACTGTGACCTTGGAAATTAGGTCAAGGTCACCCATCTTCAAACATAGCCTAGCGTTTGACTAGAATAATATACCTGTACAGTATCAAAGTCCTAGCTTGAAAACTTCATGAGTTATTGTGCGGAAACCACAGTCTACCGACCGACCTACCGACATGTGCAAAGATATATTATATGCCCCACCTTCTTCGAAGGGGGGGGGGGGCATAAAAATTGCATTCAATGTGCATGTATATATGTTTTGTAGTGAACAGAGTATTACTTAGCTACAGGTATACAGCAGGAAACGAAGTAAGAAACTTCTTCCACATATCAGTGTCTTCAACTATACAGGTCGCTAGATTTGTCCAAAAATCATATTTTCCATCTGTCACAATAAAAGGTCACCTAAGTGGTTCTCATAATTGAAATGTAACACTCACGGAGATTGATACCAAAGAATGGCCAGTACTTGGTCGATCCTTGGACAGTCCGGGGAGATCACATGGCGCTGCTTAGAATAAAACATCAATACGGCTGCAGTTCATGGGGTTTAACTCGATTATAATATGCACATCATTTAAACGAAAAGGGTAGGCATCCAAGAGAGTACGTAGCACTTGAAACCTTGCTGAGGCTGCCATCTTATTTTTTTTGTAAAGGCAAGCCCTCATGTGTGTTGCCGTCAAGACTCAGATTACGAAATCTAGGAATTAACATGGAGTGATTTGCAAGGTCATGCACTATATTAGCAAAAGATGACCAACATATTAAGGTCGCTGCATACCATTAAAGGCAAACTAGTCAAGTGTGTGGCCCAGTCTGCAGCGAAAAATATTTTAGCTACCCAAATCCAATTTTTGTAGCATAAATATAAGAAAAATAGCCACACGATCAAAGATCACAAGGTTCGAATGACAATCCAGTCACATCTTACTCTTGTCAGTGCCGAAAATACGGTAAACATAGTTGAGACGTCAAGCGCTGTAAGATTCCTGATCGCGAATCCTCTCTTTATCTAGGGTATGTGCCTTGTATAAGGAATTTTGCTATTTAGTGTTCGTACATTCTGCTTTTGAAATACAACAATAAATTTAATTCATTTTTGTCAAAGATTATAATGTAGCCCTTTCTCTTGACACCGTCAGAATGAATTTTGCTTCCGAAAAAACATACACAAGTTTTATTATATTCGACACACATATCTATATTTTTGATCGAATCTAATCCTTTCACTTCCCGACAGCCTATTAAGACCTCGTTAAAATTTAAACTTTTGTATACCGGTATTTGAACACAGCCGAACTATGACATTGAAGCGTATTATTAGTATTTTGATAATAAATGTGCCTTTCCATTTGTTGTAGGAGTTGGGCATGAAAAGCCATGGGTGTACCAACTACAGTAGAATTGAAGTTTTGTACTTTCCTACAAAATCACCACAGAACGCTACTATTGTCCGTACAAGGCCACAACACAAAGTGGTAAATCTGAAAGTCAAGAGCCCACGCAATTCTGATTATGGTGTCATTGTGCGTGTTTTTAATGATGAAAATATATATGCCGATAGCCTCTTGGTTTCTGCTGGGACATCCAGAAACTCAAAGTGCAAGACAGGTGAAGTCTTTGAAATCTTTAAGTATATGACTCACACACGTTACTTTATTTTTTGGGAAATAATAACTGTTCAAAATGTATCATACGAAACATAATATAACTTGAAAGTCACATATTCAAACTTTTCAAGGCATGGGGTATATTGAACTAAACTTAATTTAATTCTAATTCATATATATTTATTTTTAGGTGAACACAGATTTATGCCAAAAGTATTAAGTTGAGACTTTATTATTTCATAAATACGTTATTAGAGGTTTTGCGAAGCCCTACATTTTATGAATATTTGTCACCAAAATGTGTTTGCCGTTTGTATTTATGCTGGTTTTCAAAATATGGGTTGAACGAGCAACCGGCATAAATGAACTCTTTTACTGTCATGGTCAATACCAACGGGTAAAATAACCCTTGGTGTTATTTATAACTGTTCGTCATCTGTGACCCCGTACAACTGCCCGTGACATTTGTCTGTGACTTATTTCTATCAGTGTAACACATTTATAGGACAGATACTTTACATATGAAGACTATAAATAAAAAAGCATGGTGCATTTACTTCTTCAAAAAATATAGAAGCCGTAGTATGTGTGTAAGTCAAATTTTAAATTATTTGACACAAAATTTGCTCAATTTGTATGTCCTTCATCAGCATACCCAAATATCTATTTAAAGTCGATTCCATGGGTGGAGAGACTAACAGATCAAGCGTTGGCAACTATACAGGACCAATTATTGGCAGCTTTATTTCGGGGATGGCTGTTGTTTTGGTGGTGTTTCTGGTAATCTTTCTGGTGAAGAGAAGGCGAAGTGGGCGGCGAAGTGGGCTCAATTATTCCGACAAACGACACTCAGTCAGGTAAGAAACCTATGTTCAACCGCACACACTCGGTATCCAAACTTTTTTTTTGGGGGGGGGGGGGGGGCACAAGTCGCATAAAATGACACCTTGTGTTAATATATGTGTGTTCAAATTAAAGGTCATTCAATAATTGTTGGACAATGAATGTTCATAGTCCTTTTTAAGTACTCTTTGCACATCCTGTCGCATATCACCATGAAGTGATCGTATACACTCAAAATCCTATTGCTACAAAAATGAGTATTGTACCTGTTACAACCTTAGCCTTTCTTTAGTAACATACCTTTCAGTCTGCTGCACTTCTTCGTAATATCAGCCATGATGACAGGGTCAAAAGCAAATGAGAAGGTAGAAGCGACATTTCACATGTTGCGAAATGAAACCTTCATTGTACTGTCTTTCAAGCCCCAAATACAGTATCTATTAATCCTCTGCTGTACGTTGAAATCCGTGAGGAACTGTAACCAGCATGTTTTGCTTTGCAACAATTAAATTCCTTTTACGTAGTTGTTGGTCAGGACACCAATTCCTTTATTACAATATAAGTGAACGGGATTGCAGTGGTCATTCACATTCATCGCCTCTCCCAAACAAAAGGCCAAATTTTGTTCAAATGTAATGGAAATGCATCTTTGGGTAAGCATCCGGATTTTTTCTTAAATGGTAACACTTCATGAAATAATTGGATTTTTCTTTTTTTCTCATTTTTTGGCAAAATTTCTTTAAAGATATCTCCGAAATGCTTGGTCAATTCCTTTGAAATAACACAGAAACACGTTGCGATGTGACGAAATTTGAATTTGTTAAACGTTTGGCGCTGCATTTCTCTAAATTTTACATTTTTGATGTTGTTTTCCTATTTTGAACTTCTCCAAACTGTCACGCAGCCTGTGCTCAAGCACAAATGACAATATGCCTTGTGGAAAGATTTAACAAATTTAAATACCAAGTACTGATGCTTTAATCTATCATTTTTAACTGTTTTCCATTTTGGGAATTTGCCCCTAAATGTACACATTACTATTGATTAGACGGCAAGTCAACGGTCATTCACATTTTGACTTGTCGTCCAAAACCGTCAGGCAGACTTGATTGAACCTTGGTGAGGATATAATTTGGGTGGAGCTCCACCAAGTACATTCAGACGGACTTGCCCTATATGGTGTTGTTGTGATTTGCTGTCATTCTCACCAAAATCAAAGAAACCGTTCTAAGAAATTGCAAGATCAAAATGAGTTGAATATCAGGCAGACAGGCTGCTTACACGGCCCTCTTCTTTGTGCAGCTCTAATGATATCACATGATACTGTATGATTATGTATATACAGAACTAGAAAAACATATCACTACTGTTTTTATGGACACGGCCGGAAATAAGTGTTATCAACAAATCCCGCATCAAATTTCACTCAGGTTCACTTTTTACTAAACGTCCCCTTTTCCCGTGAAATTAAGAATCGTATCCACGCATATTCACATGGCCTTAGACAAGATGAGAGGTAAAATATCAATACGCGCATAGTGATATCCCCGGGATTCGTTAATATATCCGGTATCCTTAAGCACAACTGGGTGCCAGGTCTCAATATGTGTGTACAAAATAGCTGGCAAGAGTCCTTTTTTAAACAAAGCCAGTTAAAATTTAAAGATATCACTGAAGCGGTGTGAAAATGGCATTAAAACTAAATTGTTGTTTCCAATAATTCATATTATTTAGGCAAATTTGCAAGTGTAATTTATGTTTTTTCTGAGTGTTCAACGTTCAGATTTGCTGTTCTAGTTTATAGATGCTATTTTTTTTCTGAAAAACTAGTCAAAAATAGAAAAAAATCAATCAATTAAAATATCACATGGTGGGTCAATTCTATTTCGGCTTAAGTCTTTGGGGGGCAACAGCGGCTCAAATGGCATGGAGACAAGCACTTATGACAGTGTTTTGTCTCCTCAATATATAATGCACACTTAACATTATTTTTATTTTTTCAAAATTGTATTACTAATAGTTACCTTTTAATTTCGTTAATTTTTTGACAATAACCTGAGAACGATCGGGCTTTGGGCGTGGGAGTTTTACACTAAGTCTTATTAATGAGGTGTAACTTGAAATGTAGCGTTACACCTTTGTAAGTCAATGTTATTATTGCATTCCAGAAACTTGATCTTGTTCTTTAAGCTGCTGAATAGTATCTCAAACTTAGAATCACTCGAATTCAATACATCCTTCAGTACTTTTTACTGTTATATCAGGCAATGTACAATGCGAAACAATATGATTTTTTTTCTAAGATGACATTATATCATGTGTTAAAACACACAAACGCACGCCTGAGAACTCCCACTCACACACAAAACTTTTATTTATATTAGGAATAATCTCTCAAAATCCAATGTGTTGACATGATGCTTTTGTTCTTAGCTTGTCTGGGAAAAAACATGGACCAGCACTCCAAAACAGCAACTCAAAAGCACAGACAGGGATGGATACATATGAAGAAACTAATCTTTCATCTACGAATATTGACAAGAGGCTTGGTGTGGACACCGGGGAACATACGTACGACAAGCTCGACGCAGAAGCTCTATCCGTTTCAACATATCAAAATGTCAGAACCGAAAGGCCAAGAGCCCCCATGTATGAAAGCCTGTCTACATAAAAAGAAATTTTCTTTTTCCAATTTTACACTTCTGGTATATTCACATAAACCTGTTGTGATACTACGTATACCATACAAACATAATTTCAAAACCGCAGATGGTGTCTAAGCTTACATACAGACTGTTATAAACGGAGCTTTTCTACTCGTTGCTGAACTTCTCTGTATACATCAAACATATATGATAAAATATTTTTAATAAAGATGGCATATTAAGCAAACTTGCCTTCGTACTGTCACATTTAACTTCAGGTTTTGGATCAACAAGGCAAAAATGGTTAGCCTGAAATGTCGTATATGTTCCCTGTATACATAATGAGGGCATGGATGTCTGCATATGTTTCTCGTCAAACAAGTCTTTCTTGTTGCCACTTTACCTTTCACGATGATATTTCCTAACAATCGTGTGTGCTTTGATTCAGATATGTAGTAATACCCATTTTACCCAAACACCACAAATAATAAAGCTCATTGAATTACTTATGTAGGTAGGGTTAAAACCTAGTGGCATAAAATATATAATGGTTCGTTTGGGTGTTCAAAGGGGACAGCTGAAAGCGCTTCGCAATTTAGCAGTGAAATTTGTGCATTATCCAACTGCAAGGCAAAGAAAGTAAGGAAATTCATCTGGAAATTTGTTTATAACTGTTTACATCTTAAACTCATAGACATTTGTTGGGGGGGGGGGTTGTTTTTGTTTTTGTTTTTGTTTTTGTTTTTGTTGTTTGTTTTTTTTTGGGGGGGGGGGTGTCAGTTTGAAATTTAGTTGTACACATGGAGCAAAAGGAGTTTATTTAATGAAACAATAACATACACATATTGTATGATTGCGTTTTGCATCAGTAAATGAGACCTGGTTATGAACTGTTGTAGTCAGCCAGCCAGTTTTATGAAAGATTGCTTAAAATTAGCTAGATGGCATTTCTATGTTAAAGAGAAAGTTACCAGCAGGAAGTACCCTTTATAGTCCCCAGATCACCACCTGGGCGGTAACTAATTTTGACTTTGCCTTTAAATGGTTCAAAATTACGTAATTCAAAATGGCCACCAAATGCCCATATTGCAGGCTGAAAAGTGATATACACATGTAAAACGTTTACTCCTTTCTGTAATTTTCATACAAATAGTCATATTATGCCCGTCAAAATTAAAGTAAATTGTTGTTTTGGTCAATATTTAATTTCCATATTTCAAAATGGCCGCCTAATAGTATCTTTTACGTGAGCTAAACCTCAAATTCCAGTCACTTTGAAAACAGCTACAGAAATTATACTGAGGCAATTGCTTTTCATGTTTTGAAAATAAGGACCTTAATTTTGAGCTTCAAAACCTGACTTGAGGAAATGTGCCTAAGATAATGTTAGCTGGGATTAGCCTTTGTGAGTAACATCTACGGCGTATATAGTTTGATATGCCACTTTAATTTCGGCCACATAAAGGAGAGTTTTGAACATGTTTGAACCACATATGTAACGCTCACATTGCTTGATTTATTATTGCCATCATACAATGCCTTAGATTTCATAATAATAATAATAATAATAATAATAATAATAATAATAATAATAATAATAATAATAATAATGATAATAATAATAATAAGTAGTAGTAGTAGTAGTAGTAGTAGTAGTAGAAGTAGAAGTAGTAGTAGTGGTAGTAGTAGTAGTAGTAGTAGTAGTAGTAGTAGTAGTAGTATCATCATATTAAACCCCAAATACTGGAGGAAAATCAATACATCGATATGAAAATATGATTGACCGCCATTCAATGCACTCAATATGTAAACAACAAAAGTATACAGAGAGGGTGTAGGGGTAATTTCGTAAGGTCGTAAAATGCATCGTAGCATTCTCGAAAATTGTAAATTGCACCCATGATTTGTGAAAAACATAAAGTATAGATTTTAATGTTAGCGTAATATGACAAAATTGTTTTCTAGTAAAATGTAAAAGTGTCTCAGAATTTAGCACAAAAATGTAAATCATCATTTGATTGCTCGTAAAGTGTCATCAGATAATTTTTGTATCTGCAATTGAAAAGTAGAAGGAATACTTTTTTTTTTTTTTGCTGTAAAACATAAAATTGCAAATTAATTTCCAGTAAAGCTTAGCCAGAGATCCGCCTACGCCCCCTCTATACGATACAGTGAATTTAAACATATCTTAAAACGCAAAATTCACCTGCACAGCAGTTGCCCCCCCCCCCCCCGACTAGTGCCCACACTAAAGCAGAGGTCCTTAAGATCACCTCTTGAATGCCGTCAACCACATATATACCACCCAGATTTCTCGCTTTATTATTGCAACCATACATTGCGTTGGGTGTCATAACAAAAATATTAATTATAATCGTATTAATCCCCCAAATAAGAGAGTGTCATTACCAAATCCACAATGTAGTCTTAATGAAACAAATTCAATAATAATAATAATAATAATAATAATAATAATAATAATAATAACAATAACAATAACAATAACAATAACAATAACAATAACAATAACAATAACAATAACAATAACAATAACAATAACAATAATAATAATAATAATAATAATAATAATAATAATAATAATAATAATAATAATAATAATAGTTGTTGTTGTTGTTGTTGTTGTTGTGTTAAACTCCAGGTGCTTTAGAAAATGAATACATAAATATGAAGGTAGAATTGACACAGATTCAATAGATACTTTTTTCTCAATTTCTTCCTCTCTTAGTCCATTATCTCTTGATATTTCTGGCCAGTAGATGAAACAGTTCTTATGAGTTGAGGCTTCATACGGCTTTCCGTTCGAAAGTGTTAGTTTTTTTCAAAACATTGGATCAGCCAGGAGGTGTCATTATCTCATGTTGCGCTAATGGGCCACCACAGGATCAGGCCCTTTTAGGGGTGGAATACACAGACTCTGCTGCCTCCCAAGTATTACACAGTAGCACGTCCATGTTGCCGCCTCAATGTGGAGGTGTCAAGTCCCGTTACCATCTAATGAGGACACCACTGGCAAAGGTTCTTTGGAGCATGGAATACACAGACCCTCCTACCTCCCAAGCCAGCTTTAATGATAAAATGGGCATGAAATACACAGAATAATCAGTCATTTGTTGGGAAATTGTCTATTGTATGTAGTCACAAGCGACTTCCATTAAATAGTAAAGTTTTCACTAGGTTGATTTGAAATACATCATTTGCCAAACTTTGGTAGCTATTTGCGTGTGTTAAAATCATCAACAAGGTTTCAAAGAAACCACAAAACAGCACTACTCCTATAAGCTGTTCCTTTACATGGATTTATCCAGCATTACCCGACACATAGCATGTGCAACTCAGGGCTCTCAACCTTTATTTTTACATAGAAGACATTATTAGCCCAAAACACTCGAGAACCAGATTTCGTACTGTTCAGGAGGATGTCATAGAACATTGAAAAGAAAACAAAGAGCTTGATGCGTAGGACAACATACACAAAGAGCCAGGAACAAATGAGCCCATATTAATCAAACTGAATTATTCACATACCAACGCCCAGTCGCGGCTGCTTTGGAGGCAATTGCAAACGTGCATCAATTGTAGATATCTTTTCATTGCGTGTCAATTGTATATAACATTTTCCATTCCTCAGACGTCATGGTCGAGTAATAGTGCCTCGGCGCTAATGTTTTAACATTGTACTATGTTCGACTTGAAATAAATATTATTATAATCATGTCTCCCGGTGGAAGCCGGGGGACATATTGTTTTAGTACCCATTTCTTCCGCTTGTTCTTGTTGTTGTTTTTGTTGTTGTTGTTGTTCAGGTTCTTCAACACTTGGTTTCCGTGCAATAAGTCTTGAAGCACTTGACAGAATTTGATGAAACTTGGTAGGATTATGTATCTTGGCAAGACCTAGGTTGGAATTGTATTCGGATGACCTTGAGCGAATTCTCAAGGTCACAGGGTCACTTATGTGAAATTGGTTTCCGTGCGATAAGTCTTGAAGAACTTGATGGAATTGGAAGAAACTTGGTAGATTATATATCTTGGCAAGACCTAGGTTGGGATTGTATTTGGATGACCTTGAGCGAATTCTCAAGGTCACAGGGTCACTTATGTGAAATTGGTTTCTGTGCGATAAGTCTTGAAGAAGATGATGGAATTTGATGAAACTTGGTAGGATTATGTATCTTGGCAAGACCTAGGTTAGAGTTGTATTTGGATGACCTTGAGATAATTCTCAAGGTCACAGGGTCATTTATGTGAAATTGGTTTCTCTACAATAAGTCTTGAAAAACTTGATGAAAATTGCTAGAGTAATGTATCTAGGTGAGAGCTAAAACGGGATTGTAATTTTCAAGCAAACTTGGTCATTTGTAATTTATTATCACCCGTAGCTTATTCAGAGACGAAAGTGCTCCACCGGGAGACATTTGATTTTCTGTTGGAAAATCAGTATGTTCTAGTTATATCAGTATGTTATTATTTTGTAAAATGCTCTTGTGATTGTGATATTTATTAAACCCTTCAGTACTGGGGCAACATCGATCACACAAATGTGAATTATTATAGGCCTAACAATTTTCACATTTCAATTCCTCATGCAAACGCCTAGTATTTATGCAATAGCAGGTGTTATCTAAATTTTCCAGCTCCAGAAAAAAAAAAAAAGTGAATGGTTTGGACGGCAGCATTCCTCGGTGCAGTTTGGGCGCAATGACACTCCTACGACAGCGGCAGACTCTGACTATAAATTGCCACCTTCAGGATTAGCACACAGCTCAGAATCATGGTATATCCTGTCCGGCCGGATAAAATACCAACAAGCTTACAGTGTGTGAAGTCTCTCAGATATTTTTTATCTGTAAATAAATTGAGCTGTTTCATGCCGAATGCATATTAAACAGTTAAACGGTCATCTGTTTGTCAAATGTCAAATAATTAATGAGGAGCTTCATCAGCTGGAGACTAGGACGTAATCATCAGCATACGCCAGGGGATCGGAATATGTATTGCTGAGGTGGCGCCCAGCAGCAGCGGATAAACGATATGATGGACACAACTGAATCGACCCTTTTAGGACCTCCAGAAGGCAGTACTTGTGGGTGAAATTTTGCACAAGTTTACTGATCTGAAAACAACAAATCCATGTGAAGCTTTGGTTCAGTAAATGGATTAATTCTTGCAAGTAAACACTCTCAGGTGTTGCAATCTGGGACTCAAAACTTTACTATAAGGAGGCCGGGCGTTTTGGAATTACGAGTTGGAGCAGCGTTCTAGCCGGGGGTACACGGGGGCATATCCTCGGAAGTTCATGTGTCTTGTGCATTCATGCAGGCCGAGACCCAACAGTTTCCTTCCATCAAATTTATCCTCCGATTTATTGTTCTCGCGCTCCCTGTCTCTTTTTTCAAAGGGAGGGGTCGGGGTCAGGGGCGAGTCACTCTCGGCGCTTTTCTTCCTTCCGATCTGCGCTGCTCAGGTGCCAATAGATGTTTTTGGAAGGTCGTACCCCGGCATGCCATGTTTTGAGATTGGCACTCTTTTCGCTTAATATAGTGTCACTGGGATGTGGCACGATATGTTTATCTGTTTTAATGATTGTCATGCATGTACATACAACTTTTAACTGCTTGGCCAAGGTTGATGACTGTTGAAAAATGCGGGTCAAGAACATTGGCAGACATGGCAAGCAGATCAATTGCATCAACATCGAAGAAATGCCATTGTAAGAATTGAGTTAAAATCATGCTCTGTATGAGATGGACATCTGCCAGTACAGATACTAGTGATTAAACGAACACTACGTGATTATTCGTGGCAAACTTTTTTGATCCAAAGAGGGAAAGGTGGAGACACAGGCAGAGACACAAATTGAGAGAGCGAGAGAGAGAAATGGGCTGTGCCAATTTGATTCAAACAGTGAGTTTAAAAGCATGTGTAAAATCGGTACGATAAAATATCCTGCTGGCTGTATCTTGCAGACAAATACATATATAATTATGCAAATATGCTAACAGGAAACATAAAAGTGACATGAAGAGCAAAGGAAAAGCGTAAAAAATCCATCATGGTGAGGTGTCTTTAAAAAGTGAAAAACAAAGATACTTACAAAGAGAAAATTCTTGAAGCATTGAGGAGATTCTGGACACATAGAAAGGCTGAAGCTAAGACCTTATCAGGAATATGACTTATTAATTTACGATACATCAAGGTATCATCAACGGTAAGGTTTGCCTGTCGCACAGGTACAACGAAATAAAACAGGCTAGTTTGTACATCCTCAACACATCCTGAATCATGAAAGCAACAGAAATTGCGTCCTAGCATTTATATTTCAACATCATACGTATATCTTTTAGAATACCAGATAAAAATATAAAGTAAATCTTATACATTAGTGATTGTGAGAAAGGGTGTATATTACATCTAATTATGCAACAGAAAATATATATTTTTTCAAGCACGTTATTTTTAGATAACCTGCATGTATGTTGAATAAGGATGAGTACCTTATTCACGGCTGGGGATGCAAGTGGAAATAGTGTCTACCACTCTGGCTGTGCAAGGTGGTTTTCTCCGAGTCCTTCGGTTTCCTCCACCAAACAAGTAGTTAGGAAATTAAACGCCACCATCTGTGCCATGGACAGGGATTAATATAAGCTTGGCCCGTTTTGAGTTGCATGTACTTCACGTGTTTCTCCGCTTGCCTGTTTTCGACTACGTCTAATCGTATTTTTTACCATAAACTTATACCATATGACTTCATCTCCATTCAGTATCGCAACGACTATATATGTTTTTATGGCGATCTGCTGAAATAGTTTATAGAGTAAGTTTTCAAACGATACATGTATGTCTACTGCAACCTGTTGCCTGCCCGTTGTAAAGAGAACATTATGTCATTTTGTTTTAAATTTTATTTATTATTTTTCTTTAGTTGTTATCATTTCTTTTTCCTGATCTAGGCCCTGTTAGTTTTAATTTTAATAATCTGACCATGTTACTATCTGGCATGGTTTCCATGTCTCTGTTGAAATTTCAGCTTTGCCAGGCAATTCTCTCATTGTGCCGGACTGCAAAATTCGTGTATTTATGTACGTATCTATGCATATGTATATGTAGATATGTACATGTATATGACGGATATAACAACAATCTGTTAGCATATATACGTGTACATGTACTCATTGGCTCCAATGCGAAATCTGTAACAAATTACATGCAGTCCTACAACAGCGATCTTTGTTTTTTCCACTACTGTCCAGTTTGTCTACTTACAAGCTTGTAACAGTTTTACATGTTTTTTTCATTCAATTTTCAACTTCGTGCATTTACCGTCTCATGTTTTGTTATTTTGTTACTTTACATGTTTATGCTCTACGTTTTGACTATGTTACTTATTATGATACTGCTTGAAAGTCCTGAATAAACTGAAACTCCACGGTTTCATAGATAGCAGGTGCCCGACTGGCCGGACACATCTGTTTTTGGTATGTCCTACACATGTATGTTTAATATTATGACTATGTCAATTGACATGATATTTCCAGTGAAACTTTATTGCATTGTACCGGTATGGTACCAAGGTCAACTGGTATCAGATTGGTCTGACCATAGTGCAAGCAACACAGAAGCCAATGGCTTTACATCAACGCTCTGTTTGAGGTTCATTGTCTCATTGTATTATACCGGATCGTTGCAGGACGGATTTCAATATACTTTGGTCTCCATGAGTTGTAGCACCGAACAATATAGAGTGGCCATTGGCCTCTTTATAACTCGTTATGTCTCGTATAAACCGCATTCTGTTTACTTTGCTTGTCCCTCAGTTAGCAATCACATCACCAGTTCCTACTGTATTCTGGTAATGCTATTTGCAAACTATATTTTTTGTGAGTTCTTGCGCTCACGACACATTTTATACGTACTATATAAAAACTTTGCCTTATCCACTGACGTTCATCCCAACCCAGGCCCCAGTGATACTTATACTGTCAATCAATTGAAGTTATGTCATTGCAACGTTGCAGCATCAAAAGTGATGGGAAAATTGATGAAATACAATGCCTCGCTCAAACTGAAAACTTTAATATAATTACTATTTCTAAAACTTGGCTAGATGAGAGTTTTCCAGACCAACTCCTTCATATTGATAATTCCCCCCCCCCCCCCCCCCATAGAAGAGACCGCCCAACAGGGAGAGGAGGTGGCCTCTTAAATTACATACATACATGCTTACCAGGTACACGGCGTCTTGATCTCGAAGGTTCAAACTGTGAATGTATCTGGGTGGAAATCACGACCCAACGTGGGCCAGTTCTGATTGGGAATCACTATCGACCTCCGGTCAATCAGCAAAGATCCGTGATACTTTTCTTCGAGTCGCTGTTTGATTCCATCTCATCCGCAATTGAAAGTAACCCGCATATATTGATACTCACCGGTGACTTTAATATAGGTGTGTTGACTGGAACTCCACTCATCAAAAAAGGAACTAGGCATGTCTATTCAATCTCGTAGTTCAATTAAATCTTTCCAGATAATAGACGATCTAACTAGAATAAACCGGTACTCAACTAGTCTGTTGGACCTTCTGACCACTGACTCGCCTGGACTTATGCTGGACAGTGGAATCTTAGCTCTTATTTCAAACTCTGACCGCTCTGTTGTTTTTTGCTCTTTTTCACTCGCCTACCACAGAGACCGGTCGTTCAAAAGAGGTGTATGGAATTTCAAAAAAGCTGATTTTCAAGTCTTAATAATACCCTATCTTCTGCTCCCTGGAACACTTCCTCCAACGTCTTGGATTCCATTGATGTCGTGGTATCTCACTGGTCTGATCTTTTCTTAAAAACTACTAAAGAGTTTATCCCATACAAGGAAGTTACCATACGGCCAAAGGATAAACCTTGGATAACAGCTGAAATTAAAAAACTTATGCGTCAGCGTAATCGTACATGGAAACGTTTTAAGAAATTAACTCAAACTCCTCGCTCTTGCACTCTTGATGTCTGTGCCAACATTGACAGGTTTTATCAGTTTTACAAAATGCGACGCAACAAGGTTGTCAACGCAATAAAAGTGTCAATAAACTCCTAATTTTCTAAACTACGTACGCAATTAGATAAAAATAATATGAATTCCAAACAATGGTGGAACTTGTCTAAGTCCTTACTTGGATGTAAATCCATGAAGACATACCTCCTATTGTTGAAGACAGTAAAATTATCTCTAGCATTACCGAAAAGTGTGCCGTATTTAATACTTACTTCGCTAGTCAATGCGTTACCCATGCCGATAATGATGCACCTCCCCTGTCAAACTTTTCCTATCGTACTGAGGCACGCATGAGTGATTTCATGCTGAATGAAGAAAGTGTCAGGAAAGCTATACTATCCTTGAGGTTAACTTCTGCCTGAGACCCCGCCAATATTGGCAATACTCTCCTAAAAAGTACTGCTGACTCCATCTCCAAGCCCTAAACAAAAATTTTCAACCTGTCTCTCAGTGTCTCCCAATTTCCCGAATCTTGGGAACGCTCTAATATCTGCCCTGTGTTTAAAAAATCGAATAAACAAATCAAGAGTAACCATCGTCCAATTTGAGCGACTGGTCTTCAATTTTCTTTATGAATATGTAATAAGCAACAACCTACTAACTGATAAGAACTCTGGGTTTAAAGCTAATGATTCAACTACCAACCAACTAATAAGTGTTCTCCACAATATCTACAATGAGATTGAAAATTCCAAGAAGGCCAGAATGGTATTCTTAGATATCTCGAAAGCCTTTGACAAAGTGTGGCATGTTGGCATCCTCTTCAAACTACGACAACTAAGGTTATCTGAAGGACTTCTTATGTGGATAAACAGTTACCTATCAAACCGCTTTCAACGTGTTATTATCCACGGGCGAACCTTCTCTTGGCTTCCCGTTCAGGCCGGCGTACCTCAGGGATCAATTCTGGGTCCCTTATTATTTCTTGTGTGTATAAATGATATTGTAGATGACTTGACCTGTGATGTCCGCATCTTCGCCGACGACACTAGTATACTTGGTATACTATGGCGCATGGTTTTTAATGCCATAAAATCCATTTTAGTTATTTTTTGGACCAAAATCTATAAACCTCATCACCCCCCTGACCTTCTAGGTGGTGCCACCATACCAGAGGAAGACACCCATACTCACCTTGGAATTACTCTAACCAACAATCTTTCTTGGCGTGCGCATGTCACACACATCACAAACAAAGCCAGCCAGCGTATTGGACTTCTTCGAAGATTCAAATTGAAGTTATCCCCAAAAAGACTGGAAAGCTTATATTTTTCAATGGTTCGGCCAATTCTTGAATATGGTTGTGTTATCTCTGATAATTGTGGGCAAGGTGTGAGTGTTTTACTTGAGACGATTCAGTACGAGGCAGCTAAAATATGCACTGGCGCACTAAGGCACACATGTCATAACAAACTCTTACATGAACTTGGTTGGCCTACACTAGCCAGTAAACGCAAATATTTCAAATTAATCCTTTCCTACAAAATGTATTATAACTGAACTCCTTCCTATCTATCCAACCTTATACCTCACACTCCCGCCATTGCTGGTCGTACGCTCCGCCATAGGCCTATCAGCAACCTTCGGCTCATCAAATGCCGAACCCAACGGTTTGAAAATTCCTTTCTCCCTGATGCAACCAGACTAGGAACAATCTCCCCACTGATATCCGTTACTCCCTTTCCCTTCAAATCTTTAAGTCGAAACCCAAAGCCACTCTGCTAGCGTCCGACATTGCTACAGATTACTACTCCCATGGTCAGCGATTTGCTAGCGTCTGTCATACCATGGAGGTATAATCAGAAGGAGTATGGACGCAAAGTAGCGCTTTTTTATCGCTATATCAGTCGTTAAGCCATCAAACATTATCAAAGGGTGAAAGTGTGAAGTGCGTGTGTATTGGCGTTCCACCTGACCGCTCTGTTGTGCATGATACTTGCCGCGGCATGTTGTTTGGTCACAGGTGAAAGGAGGTGTCAAAACGAGGCTCTAGCCGATTTCCGAACAGGAAGTGTTGCTCTTTTGTCTAGGGAAAAGTTAATACACATGCGGGACCTCTGTATTAAATTTCTGCTGAATGAGACAAACAAGACGGTATAAAGTTTGCGATTCTACGACAATTTAGAGGTAAGATATGGAAAATATTGAGTTCGTATCATTTGTTATGAATCATGTTTTCATAAATCAAGTTTCATAAGTAGTGGATCCGAGCGGATCACCATATTTTTGTTGTAAAAAGTGGTAAACAAGAGGTTCCGAATGGTACCAAATTCATAATTTTCCGCCATTTTCCGCAGCGCGAATTTTGATTTGAAAACGTGCCCAAATAGCTGTAAAATGGCAGTGCGGGCCGGTTTTCGTGGTTCCACGGTAAATTATCATGATAATGGGAAGTCCTTATCGAGAACTCCTGTACAGTTACAAATATATTTGGACCTGTATTTGCTATAAAAATATCAAGCAGGGCATAATACAAAACATGCCTGAATGCCATTGCAGAGTGTTCCCCAATACTTATAATTTGTTTAAAGAATTACAGCCCTATTCTCCTATACTTTATACAGGGAAGCCCATGTCGCAGCCCTACAATAGGAAGGGCTGTGGGGAGAAATGACATGAAATGAGAACCCTGCATTGAATGGTAAACAAATCAGAAAAGTCACTGAAAGTGAAATGTTCTAAAATTACCTGAAATCTGTACCTCACCCCTATTTTTCATTCAGATGGTCAAATTGGACAAAGTGCAGATAATTTATGAAATTTAAGACCTGCAAGTTTCAGACAAAATACCTGAATTCTGAATTCAGGAAACAATCCTGCAAAAGTGGCATCACGGATTAATTCATACCTGTCAACATTCCACACCTCAAAGTAGGGAGATTTTTGTACATTTGAAGAGCCCATGGGGAAGATTTGTATTTTAATAAAGAATATAATGATAAAATACTAAATTTTCATGGGGGAGATTCTGCCAAATTTACAAATTTTGCACGTAAATCGAAAAAAAAATGGGTGAAAAAGTGAGAGACTCCCATCTTATGAGGGAGACTTGACAGTTATGTTAATTTATTTTAAAGTCCTGTGAGTGAACATTTATGTTAATCTTTCAGATGTCACGTCTTCAGTCCTGTTCTGCATTGTGGATATGACATGACCACATCATCTTGACTGTGGTCGGCATGGGTACATTTTTTCTGCTTGATAATGAATTTTAAAATGAGTATTTATTATTCTGGTTGTCCATGATGCGGGTATCAAATTCAATGCCATAACAATTTGATAATAATGTTTGCGCCAACTCAAAGTTAGCAAATGAAATGAATATTTTTTTCTTAAAAATGAGTTTTGACAGGAATACTTTATTATTGTGGTTATCCATGATGCAATAACAATTTGATGTTATGAATATATATATATATATATATATATATATATATATATATATATATATATATATATATATATTCATGAGACTTTGACTCAGGCTTGCAGTTTTGTATTTCTCTTCATATCACATATGAGTATTTATTATTCTGGTTATCCAAGATGCAGGTATCAAATTCAATGCAGAGACAATATGATCAAGATCTTGGAGCCCAGTAAATATTTGTTTAATTAGTATTTTTTAAATATTTATGACACAACTGTTTTCTGTATATTAGGAATGATCTTATAAAAGCTGTTTCCATATTTCAGTAATTATTCTTTTACTTTTTTTTCAGAGCACAAGTGTATGTGTCGCCTTTGTGCAAGTAATGCAGAAAATGCAGATCGGAAGAACTATTCAAAATATGACTTTGAAAGAGACATTAAAATTAGTCTTGATGTTGATGTTTCACAAGATGTAGCCAATCTCCCAGACTGTATTTGTAGTACTTGCAGGTCGAAACTGCAAAGATGGAGAAAAGCTTACAACAACAAGAAGAATGTAAAACTTGGGATTACATTGCATGTGTGGGATCTTCATGAAAATCAACCAGTCACGCTTAGTCTACATGACCAAATGAAATCTATGGCTCTTGAGCATGGTCTTCGTGTGAATGATTTGGTCGAGTCAATCGTGATCATCAATTACACCAAAAAGGCAGCAGAACAATGGAAATTCATCATTGACAAATCCGGACAGGAATACAAGTTGTATGTGTGTGGTTACAAGGTGGAACTCAACCAAAACACAGATTTTCGTAACTTTTTACATCTTCTTGAAGTTTTGACAAGTGGTAAAATATGTCCGGGTAATACAGGTTTACAAGATGTCATTGGTGACAGGGAGGCTTTTCTCGACAGGAACAAGAATACCACAGCCACGGTGCAGTTATTTCATGATGAACTGTCTTCAGTCAAAACCATCCGTCACATTCATTGTAAACTCTTTGTGCCATTGGATTGCCAACAATGTCATGTGTGTAGTGCATACAAAAATACCTTAAAAGCAATGCGTTCAAATCGTAACAAGGTATCAAAATCTGCCAGTAGTACTATGATTTCTAACAAGACCAGAAATGATTGCTTAAGCAAAAAAAATGTTAGTTGGCAAATTGCATGATAGTCAGATTAAAAGACAGAAACTTCGGACATTAGTTGAAAAACTGTGGGGTCGACTTGAAAAACAGACAGATGCTCTGGGAGCCTGCTTAGAAGGAAGCCAAAACAAAACATTCAAAACAATGATGGACAGCTGTGCATCTTCAATGGAGCAGATTTTGGTAAAAGACACGCCACAGCGTTTACTTTGGGAACAGCAAAAAGAAAGACTTTGCAACCCAGCAAAATCTATGCGTTGGCATCCAGCCATCATAAGGTGGTGTGTTGCATTGCATGTTAAATCCCCAGCAGCATAAAACCAAATAAGAAAGTGTGGCTTTCTAGTGCTACCACACCAATCAACCGTGCATGACTATACTCATTGCACAACTTCAGAAAGTGGTTACAACACAGACTTCATAACTAGAATATATGAAGATGAAAAGATGGATGAATATATTCAACTAGCTACAAATGTCACATTGCTTTTCGCTGAAATGAAAATTTAATCTGGGCTGGTATATTCAAAGCAATCAGGAAAACTAATAGGATTTACCAACCTTGGCAGCATCAAAAATGAAATGAGACACTTCAACAAATGATGCTGGACGATGACAAGGAATGTGACCTAGCAACCCATATATTGGCAGTTATGATTAGAGGGTTATTTACCAACCTCAAGCACGTAATTGGACATATTCCTTGCAAAGGATTTACCAGTGATCAATTATACCCTGTGGTATGAGAAGGAGTAGAAATTCTTGAGGCACTTGGACTTGCAGTCCGTTGTTTTGTTTCTAATGGAGCAAGCCCCAACAGGAAGTTTTATAGGCTTCATGGTAATCTACAACCAGCAAATGGTAATACAGCAGAGTATGTAACCTCAACAACAAACCCCTTCTCTCCAAATCGTCAAGTACACTTCATCTGTGACGTGCCCCATCTCATCAAGACTACATGTAACAACCTTGAAAAGTCCGGACGGAATAGGAAGAGTCGCAATTTGCATGTAAGGGCCAATGTAGTAAAGCATCTTTTCCCAAATTGGAGATAAATAGAATACATTTCAGTGGACATAATAAATCTTTTACTTGTCTTCGACAGCAGGTCTCTCATTATGTCATACCTTATAAGAAAGGTAATACCTTTACAAATAGATAACATTTACAAAACAAAGAGGGTAATTCATTAATGTCATGGATGCAATACAGTATTACAAAAAAATTCAAAACAAGCTATATTCCTTGTTGATAAGCACTATCATGAGATGAAAAGGGTAAGTATTATAATCTTAATATCTCTAATGTCATTTTTATTACATTTGTTGATTTTGCTTTCAGCACAATGAACAAGATATCCGGTGGCCGCAGCTGCTTCACTTAGTTGAGGAGGACATGGGAAGACTGGCGCACCAAACCACTGGGTTGTCCCTGTTGCCAAAGTTATCCTACGACCATTTACATTTGAACCCTGCCCTGCGGATGCGGGTTAAACTTGCTGCACAGGTAAAATCAAATGTTGAAAGGGGTGGGGTTGGTGTATGTGAAATGTGAAACTTAATTTGCTTCAAATATAAGACACCATACAATAAATACTGGGACCTTAGTTTCTGGTCACCCAACCAGACTGTGTCCAAACCTCTGTTGTTTTTTATTGAGGTGGAAGAACACACAGACAAAGGAAAAAACTTTTTGCCCTATTTTTCAATGAAATGCACAAGAAAAGTGATAATTTACAGCATTCAGGAAAAAATGGACAAATAAAATTGTGCACCCACAAACCTGGAATTTGTCAGCCATGTTTGTGTGGCCCAAATTGATGAGTATTGTTATATTATTGCTATTATTTATGTTCATAAATCGTGTAGGTATAAACTGATTGTACCACTACGATGAAATAGACTAATCTGTTTGTCTGAAACAAGTGTGATTTTATCCAATTTGTATCAACATTCACATTTGTAAAACTGTGGTTTATGCCATTCAGGTTCTCAGTGCATCAGTTCACCATGCTTTGGATGAAGTTGGCAGACCAGACACCCAGTCCACAAGTCATTTCATTTACATGATGGATAGATTCTTTGATTGCTTGAACAGCAGGAACATAACTGATGGCATGAAGAAGCGAAAACCAGATTTAAACCCATAGAGGTCTGAAGATGATCCTCGTTTTCAGGTAAATCAGCCGCACTTATCGACAATACATGTAATTAAAATTTGACTTCAACAAAGCCATGAGTTTCCTGGTTTAAATATAGTAAATTTCAAGATAATTCTTTGTTCAATATAAAATAATAAACAAAGAATATAAGTAAATAAAAATACTTATAAATAAATTGGATTTTAAAAAAAAATAAGGTGTCAATCAATGAGTCAATACTTTGACAATTGGTTATGCGACATACATCATATAATGATGATAACGAACACGTTTGTTAATGAGGCTTATCTACTTCACAACCGGTTTTCATGTGGACAAGTATTTTTTACACTCTGGTGTAAACAATACTTTTCCACATGAAAACCGGTTGTGAAGTGGATAAGCCTCATTACTCAGACTTTTCCAAATTTATAATGTAACCAAATGGCAGGAAGCTTAAATCTTGCACTATTATATATGCAGACAAGTGGATTTTTTTTATTTCTAACACTGATGAACAATTCAGTTTACATCACTTGATGCATGAGACCCTCACTGAATGATTTATCCTTCCACAGTGGTTACAGGAAGAATTCCTTGGCTTTCTGGACACCTTGAAACAACAGTGTTTGAACATCCCTGATCTGCCATTGGTTGATAAACTGAAAATGTGTCTCAGCAGGGAGACCTTAGAAGGATTGCACATCACAGGTAACACAACAGATTATATTGAGTCTTTCCACTTGTTCCCAAGTAGGCCAAGACAGTTGATACCATGACTATTATTAAACAAGTTCAGTGTCAAAACACAAGGAAAATTGACTCTCTGATTGTGCAAGGTAAACTACATTGAATTAAATTTAAGTAAGCCTACTTCATTTCCATTTGAGCCAAATGTAAAGAAAGGTTAAACTGTAATTGACTTATTTTTCAGAATACAGTGGTACCTGTCTTGAGAGACCCTTCCAATGAGAAACCTCATCTCTTTCAAAGACCGCTCTGTGAGTACATGTGCTATCTTTTCCATGTTATTATACCTCTGATGACAGACCACCTGTTTTGGGAGACCACATTTTCAGGGACCACTGTATGTATATTTGGCATCTTATATTTTGCAGTCAAATCATTTGTGAGACTGGCAAAGGAATTTCTACCCAGTGGCAATGAGAGTGGTCCATACATACTTAGTGAAAAGCTCTGCCAAGATCCCATAGAGGAGCACTTCAGTAAGCATCGGTCACTTGGCGGGAGTTGGGACAATCCAACTGTAGCTCAATTTGCCAATAACAAGTTGCATTTATTAGTTGCAGGATCCAGAACTGTAGCATCAGTTCGAGGAAACTGTACACATAATGATATGCCACAAGTACTAAACTTTGAAGACATACAACCACTTCCAAGAAGGAAAAAACAAAGACTTAATATGGATTAATTTTGTGACATTGTATACCATTAAAACTCTCACTTGAATGGATAATTATTATTCTAGACGGTTTGATGTACATATAAAGACACATACATGATCATTCGGTTTAATGCATTTATTGTGAAAATTTATTGTGCAAAAGTAGTACCAATGTACATCACATGAGAATAGCGACTTGGGTCATACACATGTACTGAAAGTGTTTCATGGAATCCCAGTTAAAGAATGAATATACATGTTCAACCCATCCTGCATCAGATAATCAAAGAGAGAGGGAGAACAAAAATGGAATGATTGGTTTCATTTTACAAAGATTAACTTTGTAGCACCATATTGAATGTTAGGTACGTGGGTTGGTTACTTAAGAAATGTTCACTGAATTCATGCCTTGTCATTTATTGCTGTTGTTATGTGGTGATAAGTTCAAAAACATAAGGGTTAATTTGTTGTATAAAATGTATATTGTGGCTGCAGAATTAAGCTGCAGTGCAAGCACATTTTGAACTTGACACAGTTAAAATGCCAAGTGTCAGCATGCCAGGAAGTTTTGAGTGATCGCTGATCTTGCTTGGTTTTGATTGGTTGAGAAAGATCTACTGATGGGTTCAGTGAGTGAAAGGCGATCACAGTGAGGACAGGATTAGGCTTTCTCTCCCAAATGAAAAGGGCTGTGTACTGCTGTTTGCCGTCAAACATCCGAAATGTCTGACCCGTGTATATAGCGAACGGGGTGCACGTTAAAATATTGGTAGTGTTCCTGCTGCGGCCAGGCATTCAACATAAGTATTGGTTAGTTGAGAGCTTGTGAATGCGTCAATATATGTTGTATTTTTGTGAATCTTGTGTAATGCACCATTTGAAATAATGTAGGCTTGTGGTTAAGCCATTTTTGAGCACTTGTATGCTCCAAAATTGTATTTGTGAATCAACAAGTGTTTGTCTTGAGATTGCACAGCAAATCCTGTAAATTAATACGTCTTATTTTTGATGATTGATAAGACCAGAAAATGGGAAAAGACTAAACCACAGTTTGGGTCTGACAATTTAAAACGGGTTTTTTACAAAATTACAAGATAATGTTCAAGGTTTTATTTATTTTTCTGATACTGCCCTTGGATTCTGAGTTGCAGCCCGGAGGTCGATTGGACAAGCCAGGACACCGGACCCGGCCAACCACTTTGTGTAAAGCCTATCAAACAAGTGTACGGACATTATAGACGAACTGCCAGTTTCCGCTGTGCTATGGTTTTTTTGTGTAAAATGTGAGTCAATATATTTGAACAAAAAGCTTTGTCTTTGTGTTCTGTTCACGGCAGTAAAAGCGTAGCGTTTTTGTTTTCTTTCTGTTATTGAGGGCCAGGTTGGCACAAGACGTGCTAGCTACACCCACTTCATAACACCGTGAATTCATCTGCGAGTTTATGAACTATTTTGTAATTTATGAAGTCAGTCTGAAATCTCAAAGACCTGTACATAAGTGTTGATTTAATTGTTAACAGTGTAAATCTTATCTACTAGCCAGCTGACTCCTAATCCCCTGTTCACCCTGTCGGGACACACATTGATCCTTCTTTTTTCTCAAGTACATGTATGTGGCTACAAAGGAGTTGCAATGCAGGTTGACATATTTTGACACAACCTTCTGAAAAAGCACCCTGCTTAGGTTATCATTGCTCTGTAGTTCACTGGCAATTTTACACCAGGCAACATGTACATGATCTGACTTCTGTGATCTTTCCATCAAGCATGCTTAATAGTTTATGGTTTGATTTGCTTCCACAAAGTTTTGACAGAACACAGGTTTGAGAGTTTCTTCCATGATTGTAAAAAATTCATATACTGTGCTGTTTACAACAAATGCACCACCCCTGTTAAAACGACTAATCCATGTTTTTGTGTAGTCCAGAAGGCAATTACTGTCTGAGTCACAATCACGTTCGACTTTCCAGTGTGAGAGCAAGTCCACAAAAACTTGTGCAGCTGTGTTTTTTGGGTACTTACGGTAGTGTCTAAGTAGAGACATAGGAATGTACCCTGCAACATAGGAAAGGGCATTTGCCTCCTGCTCTGTAATTGTAATTTTGTTTTCCACAGGTTTTAGGGCATGCGTACTGATATCCACGGCATTAAGAGCTTTTATCAAACATTCAGTGTACACCCTTAAGAAGTTTTGGGAAAGCAGATTCTTACTTCTGTCAGGTGTATTATTGTTCTGTAACATGCCACAAAGTTCTTGCCACCATGATCCGTAGTTTTGAGACAACCTAAAACTGTGCAGGGATTTCCATATAATTTCATGGCCAGCTGGAGTCATACTTCTGCTATCTCTGTGCAGCATGTTCAGGCAAATTTGGTAGATTTGATAGAAGTATTTGTTTTGCAAGTTCTGCTGCTTTTTTGCCTGGCTCTGCAATTGTAAATATTTTGTTTGTTGTAGCCTTTCTTAATGATTCAGTCACTAACTGTACACTGTGTCGTTTTGCGGATTCCTTAGTGTAGACTTGTTGTCTTGATTTATCTCCAACATACAACATCCTTTATCTGCAACATACAAAGTCAGAAATTGATGTTTAAATGTTGTAAATAAGATTTAAATAAACTTTTGTTTGGTTTATATGTGAATGTTTTTTTCCCATATATTCCGCTATATATGTATTGGAAAACAAAAGTCACAGCTTATCTTGAATAGCCATAATTATACAATTGTACATAGTATATTTGGGTTCAACCAATTTTGCATTCTAAGAGGGAGCCACAAGGAGATTGTCAAAATAAAATTTACATAAATTCATTTTTTCTTGTTTCTAAAAAAAATCACTTACCTTTCATATTATCTCTGGACTTGGCATTTTTCTTGAATGACTTCTTTTGGTTTGTAGGTGGAGGTGGGACAATTGCAGGTATGGGTACAATATTCTCTGAAAGAAATAAGGAAATATTGATGTATATAATATATATATGTATATATGTTAAAATAATTCCCAATCATATGCACATATATCGAAAACCATTGTTTAGTTTTTAATTTCCAAATTACCTCTTGTTCGTTGTACTTAGATTTACAAGTATGAGAACACCAGAGAACAAGAAAGGAGAGACACACAGCTATATCTGTCCACCTTTCCATTATTTCATCCGATTTATCCTTTTCATACCAAATCCACAACCTTTTTGAACAAACTGTTCTGACAAATATGGCGTTTCATTCCTTGTTGGGGTGGTGTATGATCTGCTCAAAATTTATTTTTTGAAAATTCCCTACGTACCTCTCGTTCATTTTACTTGCGTTCATTTTACTTGTAAAAACTGACATCAATGAAATCATTGTTTAAATGCTACGCGTATATCATGGTATATACAGGACTAATATCGGAAATTACCCTCACCTTTTTTAATTTACAAGTTGGCCGGCAATTGGGACAAAACCATTCTCCATCCGGAATGCTTGAAGTCACGCCTACGCAGTGGAAATGATACCATTCTGTGGAACAAGACGTTTTGTCACATCCTATCATTTCCTGTGTTGACGGCTGTCCACAAAACCAATATTGTTTATCATCAATATCAGCCTCATAATCTTCTCCATTAGCGAAAAAATCAATATCAACGTCGTACACATCTCTCGACACATCAATATCCAACGCCATTTTGCAAAAAGCAGAAGGCGGAAATGCTACGAATTCTGGGTAATCGGCACTCGGGACACCCGACAGTGACCGAAGCTTCATACGGCCACGGCATCGATTGTGTATTAGACCTGACCCAGATGAGATCGAGTTGTTTGCGCTCATTAAGCGAGGTGCGAGAAAAGCCATAAATGCTGATAGCGGCAAGTGTCATACATGAAAGGGTCTGCCAGCGTCCATACTCCTTCTGATTATACCTTCATCGTCATACCCAGTTACGATTTGGATTCTCTGGACTTAATTTCGATTTCCATAAAGTAATTTTCATTCAACAGCCCACCTGTGCCTGCTCGCAGCCAACTGAGGATTTCAAACACTTTTATCTCTTCTGCCTAAATATTTCCAGGAAAGACAGAAGCTACAGCTTACCATCACTCCTTTGTTAGCCCCTTGTGTTAATCCAGACCTTATATTGCATGTTACAAGTGACAGACTATGTAGTATTTTATTGTTCGGGAGTAAAGAACTTTCAGAAGAATGCAATACAGTAATTTTCAGAGCAATGCAAAATTTTATTGTTGAAACAGGCCGATTTATATTGTAACTGGGTAGTATCTTATCCCATATATGTATCTCGAAACCAGCATATGCCATTGCAGTGTATTTGTATCTTCAACGTGTGTAACTTTTATACTACCATGTTTTCTATCGTGTCTCATTTGCATATTCATTCCTCAGATCATTGGTTTAGCCAACAAGTCTGTAAGAATACATGTATAATGCTCCCACATATGGGTCAACACTCCACAGGTGGGTCGACAATGACAAGGCGGGAAGGAACACCCGAGCTACTGAGCGCACTGCCGGCTCCACGGTGGCAGTGTGAGTTTGCAGCCAGGATGCTTTGGCCGCGCCGAGCAAGCTATAACCTCCCCTTCAGTCGCTCCGTATGCTGATGATGCATTATCATATTACTAAGTATATTCGTGTATGTATGCATGTTTCTTAATTGGATTTGAATGTTAAATATCGTTTTTGTTGTTGAATTGTATTACACCATGTCTACCTGAGTGCATAGTCACATGTTTGTACATTGTATTGTCCTAAGCATCTTGTATATATCATTTTGTGCGTCTCCGTGTCTGGAAAACCCCTAGATTAGTTATATTGTACGTACTATTGTGTAATCCAGTGAAAATAAATATGTTTAAACTAAATTTACATTGGCAGCCACCTGGAAGAGCACACTGCAAGACTGTATGGGATTACCAGTGGGCATCAGAGAGTCAATGGGCAGTCATAGGTTGACCCTCTTCAGATAACCCCAGATCGAAGTTGAAACAAGTCTAAGTTGCGCTTGTATACAAGGAAAATGCACATGACACATACAAAGGTCACAGCGAATGGTCACCAATTGATAGTTCACGATCACTCCCGTTGAACTGGGCTGAGATCGTACACACTGTGAATTTGAACAATACGACCTCCAGCAGCACGTTGACCGTGCCCTGGTCCTCATGCAATGTTTTCCCTGATACGGAATCTTCCATCAGTCGACCAGTATGAATGTATGGCACCATGCCTACGCAATCTACGTGCTACAAACAATATATGGGTATGTTTCTTTGTGAGATCTTCAGATATATAGGCTTCGTTTGAATTTTTCCTTAATTTGAAAAACTTCTCCCGCCATCTATATGTGACAAATCTCACAACAATAGCTCGTTTTTTCCCCGTAACTTTCTTGCCTACTCGGTGAGAGCGACTGATATGATCAGGCCTGTAGTCAAATCCCAGTTTCTTTGGCATGATGGATGGTCATTTCATCAGTGCTTTCATTCTCCTGTTCAGGATCTTTGAACCAAACTCAAAGACAATTTCTTCTGTTGTGCTGTTCAGCTTCGTCTATCGCACCTTCAAGTTTTTCAACTTTCCCCTCCAAGGCTTTCGTTTAGCTTGCAACTCAGAAGGGTCTTTTAAGAATTTTGTTTCCAAAGCATCAACTTTGGCTACTAACTCAGTGGTATCTTTAGAGTATTTAGCTTCAAGATCGTTTATGCGTTTGATAATATAATCAACCTCACCGTTGATAACCTAGGGTATAATCTCTCTTAGCAGCACTGTACGTGGGTCTTCCATCAACTTTAGTATTTCAGACACATTATCAGTCACACTTTCCGAAATACGTTCAGCTACGGCTACTTTAGATGGTCCCGACGGTGACTCCCACGGTCTTTGCGGTCGCTTATTACCAGCATCAGGATTTACCTGTTGACTTGCACTAACTTCCTTTGTTTGGTGTTCTGCCATGGCGGCATATTTGAATGTAGACAGACTGATAGTTACCGACTTCAATGTCCAAGTTCATCCCTTAAGGCCCGGCAAACCTGCTATTTAACGTTTCAACAATCTCTCACGGAATTAAAGAGCATATCACGTAATCCAGCCATGAATCAGGTGTATAAATCCAGATTTTTTTGTCAAAAATATCAGAGTTCTGTGAAGCCAACCATCTGGATACGCGCATGCGCACTGGTGTGTGACTTGACTGAAGTTTTAATATCTTTAGACGAAACTGTGAGCTAGGAGATAAATAAACGTTCGACAAAATACCACATCATATCGAATATTTTGATTAAAATATGCTGGAAAATTTCTAAACGAAAGAGTGCACTACAATTACATGGGAAGACCGGAGTTTTGCGAAAAGATGTATAATATAGAGAAATAGATTGTTTCAATGTTTATTGAATTTAAGTTCAAAATAGCTATGCCGCGATTGTCCGTCAATAGCCTTTCCTTTCATTTCATTGTTGTCCGATTATTTTATTCATACTTTCAGAAGATGCAACGAATTTTTTTTTCCGACCACGTGATAATCTTTAGACATATTTTGACAGCTGACTAGTGATAGGATCGTGTTGATGAGACCATATCACTATCGGGGAAAATGGCCTCCACATTGGATTCTAACAATCGCACAGTGTTTTACTGTTTATATTTTATAAGCACTGATAAGTAATGAAATGAATTGTTCTTGTAGCAAAATTTCTATAAACATGAACACTGTGATGTGATGATAAAACTTACGTTTCTTTTTCTCCTGGAATTCAGCCTCTTGTTTCGCCAAATTGTGGGTTTCCATTTGCAATCCAGCAAGAGTTCTTCAAGCTCGTTTTGGCGTGGGTTTGAGCGATGTGGACCTAGTTGGCGTGTGTACCTTTAGAAGCCTCGGTTTTGTACATCTTGGTGTTTTCTCTTGAAAATTGTGTGCAAAGTTATCATATAGTTCTATCGCACTTTCCTTTTCTTTGTACAGCGGGAATATGCTTGGTGTTTTGTTCATGCAAGTTGTCTGGCCACATGTGAAGTGCAACGAACACACAGACGTCCATTTGGAGTCGAGCCGTATGCTACTGTTAATAACCAACTTTTCCCATTTCTTCCTTTCGTTTTTGTCCGTCAGCAATCTGTAAAAACGTTGTCCTGGTGTCTTTTTTGTTATACTGGTGCACTGAACCACACAGTAATTGACTTGAGGCATTCTGGCCTTACACTTATAAACGAGCTGATAGTTATCAAGATAGTGAGCTACACGTTGAGTGTTGGCTGTATACATATATTTGTTTGCCTCACTCGCCGCCATGCACCCATAAGCCTTTGCGTAAACACGCGCACATGTCATAAGGGGATATGTCTATTGCGTTGCATGCTTCAGAAGCAGCTAAACTTGGACTACATCGTGTCATTGTTGAAAGCAGGGATACGCGGTTCTTATTCTTTTGTTGGCACCTGAAACTCTTCCGGAGGTGTGGATATCGACTAGCACAGCAAGGTAATCAAGATAAAAAGCAGTGCATACAGTTCAAGAATCCCTTCCATCACAGGTTAGGCCAAGCCTTATAGGGTATCATTTTATGGGGGGCAGGAATAACCCCTTGGATCACGGGTCACAGTTAACTCTAAGGCCCTTTTCCCAGTTCACAGTAAATTGATCAGCCTATATCACAATCACACTAATGTCAATCATCAAAATCTTAATCACATTTATCGACAAAATAGTTATCCCAATCACAGATATCGGCAAATTGTAAAACTACAATCACATTTCACGTGTATTTATTGTGATAAATAACGTATAATAAGGAACTGCCCTAAACACAAATCACGGTAAAGTGTTTTACTCAATCACAAATCACGGTTCAGTGAACGGGCAAAATAATAAATAACTAAACAGGTTTTCCACCCCCACTTTTATCACAGATTGTGATGCTGTTGGCTGCCTCTGTGGTATTGGCAATGAGGCATCCTGGAATATTTAGCACTGAAGGAGAACATACATGAATGGCTTTGCAGTCGAATTCAGACAAAGAATTTGCAATAAACATGGACAACCCCAGATCAGTTCTGAAGGCCATTGACTCGTTGCGAGTTGACACGTTTTCAAAAGAAAAAAAAATGGTAAAAAGAACCTACATGTTTGCCTCCTACCAGCAATGCCTTTACGTTTATTTACTAACACGCATGTATCAAGTTCATGTGTAGCCTTAAGCAAATGTAGACAACCGAAAGTCCCAGATCCACTTTAACCAGGGTAGCTCCTAAAGAAAATAATCATGTGATGCCGATTTTGATGACAGCAGAGTCAATGCCCAACGTTTATCACAACCTATCATTCATGAAATGGGAAATGCAAAAAAAAAAAAAAACTATTTACAAATTAAGCCAACTACCTGTCCCTTTGATGAAATGTGTTCATATCTATGACGTCATCAAGCTCAATTGTTTGCACTGCATTTTATGTTTTTTGTGTGTGGGTGTGGCCTATTATATTGTACCAAAGTCCCATTCTAGATTACTAGTAAAATAGTGTACCTTATGTTGCTTGTGTCTACTTGCGGCTTATCTTACTAATATTTGAAATTACGGGATAAGGGTTGATATATCGCCCTGTAAAAAGAATCCTTTGACTCCTGTCCAACATATACATCAACGGAACAAGGAAACGTTGCGACAATTTGAATTGGATTAGTATTTTGCACACAACACGCAGATTTTGAAAAAAGAACGGGTATTTTAAGTCAATCTTATCTGAAAAGTTATTTTTTTATCATTCCATTTTGACACACAAAATGTGAAATGTGCATATGTGTTATCTATACTCTGATTATAATTTGTTTCAATAGTATATCTAAAGGTTAATAAAATTAGACCATGTTTGCTACAGCTGAGCGTTGTTCCTGACCTAAGATATATATTTTTTCAATTTCTTTGTGTATCTCTAAGGTTAGATGATTGAAAAACGGCCATTCCGCAGCTGGACGCATTTTGCGTAGCAAGCGATAACCACTCCTTAAACGATGCCCAATGGCATATCTAAAACTGTAGCACTGTTGTTGTATTTCACAAACATGGGGAGCAAAACCTCCTGATCCAGCTCATGGCAGACTGATCAAATAAATGCCTGTCTGTCATGGTAACGCAAAAGCAACCAGGAAGTACAATTCTTACTCAAATGGGGACACCTCATAAAAAATGGTTCAGGACAAACGGAGTGTATGGAGGGCAGTGGACACGTAAATGGGAATGACGAACAGGAACGAAGACTATGTACCATTTACATATATTTTCCTGGTTGTGAGTTTGTCTGCTTGCAGTCCTGAGGAACAGTTGCAAAAAATTGCCAACCGACAGGTAGGGAAACTTTTAGAGCTTACTTACAAGATTCATTTATGGCAAATTAAAAGTAAATTACATGTCAGGAAAATTAAAACACAGGGTCGACAAGTTGACTGTCTTTCAGTGTGTCCGTGTATCTTGTACATGCATTTACACGAAGGCGTTCTTTAACCATTTAATCAACTTAAGTTGAGTTGCATTCAACATTAATATCACTTGGACATGGCATGTGACAATCCAACCAGGCTGCCCGTGGAAGGGAGAGGAGGAGAACCCCGCCACCTGACAACAGCAGACATCGGGAAGTGCTGCACATCAGTGTTTCTATCCGGGTAAAGTCATTGTCTTGCTTTTCATCTCTGCGTCACGAAATACACAAGGCTGAACTCTGTCCCACCTCCATGCAATGTTGTTTGTATCTGTGTTTGCTTCACGGTAGCACAGATAATGCGAATTACAAATTATAAATAAGAAATGAAACATCAGCATAATCAAACAAACTAATGTTCGAATTCATTTTAGTCGCATTTTAAACGATGCTGCTCTTCCTACCTCGTGATAAAGACGGGAGGCAAAGTAGTGCATGGCTCGAACAAGTGTGGCCTGACAAGATACCAAGTGCCCTTTCCTACGTGTGGTGCATCAGAGGCACCTTGCGTCTTGTAATTTGTATATTGTTTAAAAACACAGTGAGTTATGTGAAAGAAAGAATGCTTGTGTTCCTTGGTAATGGCATTGTGACTAAACATCAAAGATTAAAGGTCCTCTTGATTGACCATGTTCAAATTTGATACACAAGTGACTCATGGGTTGTTCTCACCATACGGTTTGTTTTAAAAATTTTGGATGTAAAACTAATACTTTTATTCGCATTATATATTTTAAAAACTCACTGTGCCGTCAATCATCGCTTTCCGTTGATTTCGGACATCCACAAGGCGCGAAGGGCTTGTGACGTTACAAACGCAACACCACTGGCTGACAAGGAAGGCTCCGACCATGCTAGCGAGCCATGACTGTTAAGTGTCACTTGGTTTAAACACACTTTATTTACCCTTTATCAACAGGATTAAATACGCATGTAGAAATATTTATTTCCGTCCCTGTTCCCTCCCAGGATGGGTTAGTGTGTTGCTGTTGATTGTTGCAATACAAGTTCTACAGCTTGTTTACATTCCCCCAAAGACCTGAAATTACGGAGAGCATGGACCCGTACAGTCACAATTTACAGGGACAAGTGGCAAGGCCCTGGGAACCGATCTAACCTTTGCAGGGAACACTTTGTAAAAAGTGACTTGGATTTGTCAAATATGACGATGTTTAGGATAGGTTGGCAAGAAAAAACTGCTGCTTTTGCCTGATACGTTCCCAACGCTGGCCAATGGAACGATTTATGGAATTGGCCAAATCAGGCATTACTCATAAAACCAGAAACAGTGATCATTATTTTTATTTTACAGTATTTACAACTTACTCTTCAGTATGATTCTGATTACAAAGCTTGCTTTAAAGCAAAATATAGGTCTAGTAATTCTACGACTATTACATGGTATCACATAATTATCGATTGAATGTCACATCGACAGCGCCGATCTAGAGTATTGTTACAAAGTAATATAGTAACAAAACGTTAGTGTGTTAACCATTTTGATTCAATTGATGGAAAAATGGGTGGAAAACATAGACCAACAAGGACCAGTGTTGTTCCATACCCAGGTCTAGGGTTGAACAGTCTGCAACAGGTTGAGTTAGCTGGCCACTGTAATGTGTATCTCCCATTACTACTCTATATTGCGAGATGTTTAATCCCAGAACCAGATAACATTTGTTTGGATAGCTACCACATTCACGCCTCATCTGCGCGGCTGCCAAGACCAGTGGGCGGCTGGCCTTTTATCGTTTTCAAGCATGTGCCACTGTTTGTGACAGTCCACGGCCGGCTCCAAATAATGGGATGTACAGAATTCCATCTCATTGTACCTTTGTCGTTAATGTAGACCCAGAAGATAAGTCAGTCACAGGAAAATATTTACCATTGTTACATAATGAATAGGGTCTGAAATAAAGGATATCATAAATACGTGCACTGATGACGATGCATACAGAAATGTAAATTATTGCCTTCCAACGGTCGCGAGGTTACTGCCTGGTAGGAGTTCTGATGGTGAAGGCTATTCATAAGTGCAAACTTATATTTAATCATCCATAGACCATAACAGGTGGGAAGGAAAATTAACTGTTTGACCACGCTTTTACATACCGTAGCTGTTTCCGTGAATGCTAGAATTCGAAACACTACAAGACTTGGCCCATCCGGACGCAAATTTCAATTTATTGCATTCAAGTTTGTTCTTGTTAAATGGAATCTTGTAATTTAAATAGGAAATATCTCTTTTGCAACGAATTATCATTGCCCAACCGGCAAGTTGGGATCGTCTGGCTGTACCACAGCTGCACTCATTGCAGTACTGGTGACGCTCGGTTTCTGGGCGTCCCCTTTGATATGTGTGTAAGGCTGAATGATCTTTTCCTCTGCTGCTTCAGCTTTTCTTATTGATTCTTCTTCATTGTCATGAGACCACGTATATAAAAATCTCAGTACATACTTTCCAGAATCACTATGCTCTGTTGTATTTGGCACAGCTCTTAGCAAACTGAAGTCACTCTGGCTTAGACCACAAACTATGGCCAGCGGGTTGCGTTTGTGACGTCAGTAACACTCTCCCACATCGGGCCATGATCAAAGAAAATTTGCGCGCTTTCCTGCCGCAAATGTGGCGCATTTTTGAAGGTAAAAATCACTATCAGTGTTGCCAACCCTCTCGATTTTTCTCGGGAGACTCCCGGAATTTTATGTTGCAAATTCTTTGATTTATGACAATTTTGAGTCACTTCCCGGAATTTCATCAATACTTCCCTCTATATTTCATATTAATTAATCAATCTCCCTTAATTTTACTGTTTATCTCCCGGATTTTAAGTTTGGCGGGTTGGCAACACTGCACTATTCGAAAAAGAAATTTAACATTTTGGTTTTCAGAAATCATGTCTAACCACCCTAAACATACTCTTTCGAATTTGTGGTACCCATGCAATCAATAGGACCTTTACATTCTGATCCTTGAACCTACCTGTCGGTTGGCATTTACAAAATTTGATATTTTTATTACCCCCTCTCTGTCTATTCCACACACACACACACACACACACACACATACATACATACATACATACATACATACATACATACATACATATATATATATATATATATATATATATATATATATATATTCATAAATACATATAATAGTTCTAGGCTTTAAGACATTAGAAAGCAAATAAACGGACACACCTGCCTGTAAGAATGATAGCCAGAAAGGAAGTCAGGAAACAGCATGGTATGGAAATGCAAGGGAGCCACTCTTCTTCTTCTTCCTCGTCCTCCTCCTCCTCCTCGTCCTCCTCCTCCTCCTCCTCCT